>WHVA01000236.1:0-165858 GCA_015179125.1 Gautieria morchelliformis | reverse complement strand
ACTTCTGAAGGGTAGCTCCCACGATATCCTCCTTGGAGCTTTAGGGACAATTGGGAGAGTCTGCTGAAAGTCACCTCCAAAGGCACTGTGATGCCACCAAAGGGTCTGTCAGGCTGTCAAGGAAATCCCTCAGTGTCCTGTCAATGGCCTCTATGGCATGGCGATGCTGCATTGCAGCCTCATCCAGATGAGGGACTGGCCTGTCTCAGCATGTCAGCCTTGTCAGAGTTCTTGTGATGAAGGAGAGAGAGCGCTCATGGACAGGAATGGGAATTCCAAGCATGCTATGAGAGGTTGTACCCTTAGTGAGGATAAGTGCAGCCATTGCAGATGAGGCTACTGCAATCACAATGAGGCTCTCCACTCTACAGGAGTGGATTAGAGTGTTCCATGTGAATGATTTCCCAGCACCACCTGAGCCAGTGACAAAAAACATTTGTCCATCAGGTTTCCCATGAGCATCTCTGGTCAGTGCCGACCGTAATATCTGATCATGCGCAGACCTTTGCCCCTCATTCAGCCTGGGAACCTCCTCATCAGCTATGTCCCTCTCTTCAACAGGTCATAGTCCCTCTGCTCAGCTATGAACCTGTTTCCAATGAGGGCCTCCCACTCGCCTGCCACCCGAGGCATATCATCAAAGCTGCTCAAGGACATTCCACCCTGCTGGAGGATTTTTCCAAGAGAAAGAGGCCAAAATCATAAACCTGATCGTCCTGTGGATTCTGCATACCATGTCTGATTTGGAGCTGATGTCTGAGATCATCACATATGTGCTCCCTGAAGCCATCCCATAGTCTGCCGGGGCCCGATGGATTGCAATGGCCAAGGATGGTGGCAAAGAGATGTCTGAGCTGAGCACCTGTTTTCATGCCACTGGCTTCCTGGAGACACAACCTCAACTCCTGATCATCATCCAGAAGTCCCCTTGCACGACAGGCCTCCTTGTAAGTAGCATATTGTATGCCATCCACCGACCTAAGCTCCTCAAAGGATCTAGCCCCCTTGACCACTGTGAGGAGAGTGCGCACAAAAAATCTCTCTCCTGATCTAGGGTTTGCAAAGTGAAGGCGACCGATGCTATAACCTCCTTGGCGTGGTGTCCATACCTTGTCCTGTGAGTGCCAGGTAAAATGCTCAGGAAACTCCACATAGAGCAGATCACGTGCTTCAGGGTAGATATCATTGGCCTCAAAGTAAGCCATGAGCGGTGTCTTTTTCGCCTCAGCCCTTTCCAGGATGTTGTCCACATCCTGGTTGGGATCAAAGATGATTGTGTGGTGGTCCTTTTCATGGACTGGCAGTGCCATGACTGCAGGCACCTGGGTGTGGATTTCCCGCTCCAGCAACCTCCAACAGGCCTCATGAGCACTGACATAGCGAGCGTCCAGGTACTGCTTAATTTCATCCTGGGTGCGACCAAACTCCATGGTGGTCCGATCATGGCCCTTGTAGAGATACTTGTGGATATACTTGATACACCTCACATTGATGGTGAGTTCAGGGTTGATGTGACACCAGAATTTGAGCAAGAGCAGGGCAGAGTATGGCACAACCCATCTGTTGTCCAGCATGTCACCTCTGACATTGTGCAGCCTTCCATCATTGCGACGACGATATTTTGGATATCCATCCTCATTCAGACTGGTTTCCTCACAGAATGGCTTTGGGAAGTTTTTCTTGCACTTGCCATTTTCCATGCAGGGTGCGTTTGGTTTCATTTGTCCACAGGGACCATGTGTCATCAGCTCACAGACCAACCGGTAGAGGACAGGATGAGTCTCTGGATCAGGGAACTCTGCCGAAATCATTGAATCCACCTCATGTGGATGTCTGATCTTGGAATCTCGTTCAAACCAGATAAGAATATGCATGTGTGGGAGTCCCCTTTTCTGGAATTCAATGGTGTGGACGCGAGCGACGGTTTCCCCAAAATCTTTTCCTTGACGATCAAGTCAATGAGGTATTTCTTTTTGAGCTGGAACACCCGCGACACCAGGTCAGGTCTGTCCTGAGGAGTTTGTCCGGGCAACAATGCATCCAATACCTCCTGCCAGTTGGGATTGGCAGTCATGGTAATAAAGAGATCTGCCACACCATACTTCCTTGAAATGGCCAGAGAGTTCTGCAGGTTTTCCTGCATGTCCCGTGTCCCCCCTGAAATGTGGCAGGCAGAATGGATCTTATGCCCAAGTTGTTTGGATCTCTGTCATTGTCATTGCGATGAAAGGCATCCATCATCTGGTTATACATCTCAGCACGGAGAGTGTGTTGATTTGTCCTGATCCACCACAGCCTGCTTTGCTCTGCAGCGGCCCAAGAGTCTACAATGTACTGCTGGAATAATTTGCCAGCACGCAGGAGTGTTGTAGGTTCTTCTGTTCTCTGGAAGAGACGATAGGAATGGAACTGAATTTGGGTGACATGCCCACTTCGCTCACGCCCGTCTGGTAATTGGCGATAGCGAATACCCGGTTGCCACCCCAACTCTCCCCTGGGAAAGAGCAAGACATAGTGAAGAGAGGCATAGTTTGGATTCATATCGGATACCCTTTTAAAACGTCCACCTTTGAGCTGGACAATAATATCCCTAGGTTCAGGGATGATGCCATCTCCAGGAAGAACCACCGCAATCTCATCCGCAGTAGGGATATTATACCTCCTAGGATCCCTGTGTTCCCTGTACGTGAGCCTAGCCCGGATCTCACCATTCTGTCCCTGAGCTCTGAGCCTCTCAGCCGCTTGTCTATATATGGGAACATGAGGATTGCATAAGAGGAGCATTTCCTGCAAGTCTCCCATGATAGTTGGAGACAGACCTGGGTTACGGGTGTTCCTCTGTGCCAAAGCCAATGCTGGATCATAGATATAAAGTTGGGCATACTGTATCCGCCTCCCAGGGTTAGGGATGAGAGAGCCATGAATATGATACAGTTCGCCCTGTAGCTTGAGGACATATGGACCACGACCCTCCCGAAGCAAATCTAGATCAAACTCGGCTCCCAAGGAAGTGAATGCAAATGCAGCATTGTACTGCCTGATGTTCTGGCGAAACTGTTTGGCCTCAGGGTCCTGGCCCTCTAAGAGCCGTCTCAATGGCTGAGGGAGCACTGGCAGCTCTGGAAGCTGCACCTTTCCTTGTATACAGCAATCACCAAACCTGGGCCGCACATTTGAGGATTTCTGCAGGCGTTCTGCCATCCAGTGCAATGCTTACAGTCAGGGCAGGAACAACCATGGGACCCAATCATGACGCTGCACATCTGCCTCGATTATTCTAGAGCGACCAAGTGGAATAGGAGGAGGAGGTTGCTGAGGACGCTGCCGAGGTCAGGGAGTGGCTGAGGAGGCTGAGGAGGTGCAGGGAGTGGCAGAAGAGGCTGAGGAGGTGCAGGGAGTGGCAGAAGACGCTGAGGAGGTGCAGGGAGTGGCTGAGGAGGCCGAGGAGGTGCAGGCAGTCGCTGAAGAGGCCGCAGAAGTGCAGGGAGTAGCGGAGGCATTGGTCTTACTGCATTAGCCTGAGCCCGCAATGCTGCGACCGCTGCAGAACCTACTACAGGAGGTCTAGGAGCTGGTTGTAAAGGTGCCTGCCTGGGTCTTCCCAAGGGCTGTGCTGGGATAGGCTGTATACCAGCAGTGTGAGCATGCAAATCTGCCACCGCTGTAGAGCCTACTGCCAAATGTCCAATTCCAGCCGCCTGAGCACGCAACTGAGCAATTGCTGCAGAACCTACTACAGGAGGTCTAGGAGCTGGTTGTAACGGTGCCTGCCTGTGTCTTCCCAAGGGCTGTGCTGGGATAGGCTGTAACCAGCAGCATGAGCACGCAAATCTGCCACCGCTGTAGAGCCTACTACAGGTTGTCCAATTCCAGCCGCCTGAGCACGCAACTGAGCAATTGCTGCAGAACCTGCTACAGGAGCTGGCTGTCCAGCGTCAGGCCTATTTCTTCTGAGGGGCTGTAATCGTGGGATAGCTGCTAACTGTGCACGAAGGGCTGCCACCTGCTCTCCAGGACTGGGATCAGGTGGATATGATGGCTCCGCAAGCGTAGGAGGGCGCAATGGAGCTGGCTGTACAGGGTCTGGCCTATGTCCTCTCAGGGGCTGCCATGGTGTGATAACTGCTAACTGAGCACGAAGGGCTGCCACCTGCTCTGTAGGACTGGGATCAGGAGCAAGTGATGGCCCCGCAGGCATTGGTGGACGTGATGGCCCTGCCACAGGTTGTTGAAAAGGATCGGCTGCACTGCTTCTAGAAGGAGGGTGAGGGATGGCAAAAGGCGGTGGTGGAGGGGTGGCTGGTTCTGAGCTCCAATATGCGCTCTCCGACGCGCTCTCCGATGACTGGGTGGTGTCATCACCTCCTGCCCCTCCCTCGCACCTTGACGCACCTGCCGACGGATGCTCTCTGGGTAGATGGATCCCTGAGAAATGCAGGCATAAGAGTAGAGAGAGAATACAGATATCAATATCAGACTTACATCGCAAGCAGAATAAGGCAAACTCAGGGAAAACAGGCTGTGCGGGTATCTCAGACGGATTGCAAAGCCACTGATCCTAATATAAATATCGCAAACAGCAGATACAGTTACAAAAACTTACCAGAAAGGGATAATACCCAGGTAGGGTATGCAGTAGTGACAGGACAAATGCACTTGAAAAGTGCCTACAAAATGCCAAAAAAGCAAAGTTATAGCAAATAACCACATAATAAGCATCAAGAAAAGGCAGATACAATAGCATAGCACTCACCAGAAACAGCCAGGTAGCAAGTGCAGCAGTGACAGAATGAATGTCACTTGAAAAGTGTCTAAAAAAAGCCAAAAAAGCGAAATTATGGCAAATAAGAAGATAATAAGCATCAAGAAAAGGCAGGTACGATACCATAACACTCACCAGAAACAGCCAGATAGCAGGTGCAGCAGTGACAGGACAAATGTCACTTGAACAGTGCCTAAAAAAAGCCAAAAAAGCGAAATTATAGCAAATAACAACATAATAAGCATCAAGAAAAGGCAGGTACAATAGCATAACACTCACCAGAAACACCCAGGTACTCAGTGCAGCAGTGACAGGACAAATATCACTTGAAAAGTGCCTAAAAAAGGCCAAAAAAGCGAAATTATAAATAACCAACATAAAAAGGCAGTTTCAGTAGCATCAAATTCACCAGAAAGAACCTAGATAGGATGTTAATAGAAGAGATGCAGGTGGTGGGAGGGATGGGATGGGATGGGATGATGGTAGAAGGAGGGCAGAGGGGACCGGCTGCGCAGCGTCTGCCAGGTCAGCCAGCGCTGTACCGGCAAGCCCCAGAGACCGGTTGGTCTGGGCTGGGCCTGGGCCTAGGCTCGCGGCTGCGCCGCTCGCTCCGCTGACCTAATTATTACGTAATATTATTTGTAATATTATTTGTCAGCCTCGACGCCCACAACCCACTGAGCGCGTTTCACGCTTAGATACTAGGTGGGTACCCGCGCTTCGCGCGGGGGTGTGGGTCCAGCGCCTTGGTAAGGTCAAATGCATCAGTAAGGTCAAGTGAATCAGTAAGGTCAAGTGCATTGGGGTAAATAGGATCATGCAAAATATATCCCTGATCATATAGTATCATGAATCATGTATGCACCCATGGAACAGCCGAACATGCAGAGCTCTCTCTCGACCTCTGGGATGGGCCTCCCAGCGACTCTAGACATGAAAGTGGTAATAGTCTTGACTGAATCATCAGAGATTATAAGATTGCGCCTATTGTCATAATCAACAGGTTTCAAAGCTGGTGCATTGTGAGATAGATCCAATAGTGATCTTGGGGATCCTGAATTTTGACAATGTGGTTATATCAATATGCCAGCTGATCCTCCGGTGACACTCTCACAGAACCAGAAACAATACCAAAATCAGAAATGGGGGAAGACCCAAAGTGCAGTTGGATAGCATGTCCTCACATGTAACGTGTCCTCACAGGTAGTGTGCCCTGCAACGTGTCCTCACAGGTAGCATGTCCTCACAGGTAGCATGTCCCAACACGTAATGTGTCCCCACACGTAACGTGTCCCCACAGGTAGCATGTCCCCACAGGTAGCGTGTCCCCACAGGTAGTGTGTCCCCACAGGTAGCGCGTCCCCACAGGTAGCGTGTCCCCACACGTAACGTGTCCCCACAGGTAGCGTGTCCCCACACGTAACGTGTCCCCACAGGTAGCGTGTCCCCACAGGTAGCGTGTCCTCACAGGTAGCTTGTCCCCACACGTAACGTGTCGCCACCGGTAGCGTGTCCCCACTGGTAGCGTGTCCTCACAGGTAGCATGTCCTCACACATAACATGTCCTCGCAGGTAGTGTGTCCTCACACATAACATGTTCCCACACGCAACGTGTCCTCACAGGTAGTGTGTCCCCACATGTAACATGTCCTCACAGGTTGTCCCCACAGGTAGCGTGTCCCCACATGTAACGTGTCCTCACAGGTAGTGTGTCCCCACACATAACGTGTCCTCACAGGTAGCGTGTCCTCGCACGTAATGTGTCCCCACAGGTAGCGTGTCCTCACACGTAACATGTCCTCACACATATCAGGGACATGTATCAGTATCTATTTTGTGACATATATAAAATAGGAAAAGAAACCACGTTTAAGCAGCTGTTGTCATTAATTTTAGCAAAGTCAGGATAATTTATTGATATCTATATTTATTTTTTGAAAAAAAGATACAAAAAAACACACTACATTAAAACAGAAGTTGTTATTAACTTTAGCAAAGTCAGAATAGGTTATTGATATCTATTTGCGAAAAAATATCAAAAAAAAGTACAGGATATTTAAGTTGGCTGTTATTAAGGTTAGGAAGTTAGATTTATTGATTTCTATTTGCGAAAAAATATCAAAAAAATGTACAGGATATTTAAGTTGGCTATTATTAAGGTTAGCAAGTTAGGTGTATTGATAGCAATTTGCGAAAAAATATCAAAAAATATACACGACATTGAAGCAGAAGCTGGTGTCAATTCACAGGCAAAGAAGCCCAGAGACACCCAGAGACACCCAGAAAGACACCCAGAGACACACAGAAAGACACCCAGAGACACACAGAGACCAACAGAAAGACACCAAGACCCCAGCCAAAGCAGTAGTGAGCCCACCACAGCCAGAACACAGGAGGACACCAGTGGGGAGTGCGGTGCTGCAGCATCGCTCTCTTTATACCGAGCGAAGGGTCGTGCACGGACCACCCTCGCGTATGGTCACGACGAACATGAACCGGTCACGTGACCTGGGACGCTGCTGCGCAGCGTCAATGGTCTGGCCTGGGCCAGGGGCCTAGGGCTCGCGGCTGCGCCGCTCGCTCCGCTGACCTAATTTTCACGTAACATTATTTGTAAGCGGCGCCCACAACCACCCACCGTGCTCGTTTAACTCTTAGATGGCTCCTTCGAATACTTGGTCATGCCGTTTGGGCTCACCAATGCACCAGCCACATTCCAACACTTCATGAATGATATTTTCCGTGACATGGCCGACATCTTTGTTGTCATTTATATTGATGACATCCTCATCTACTCGGAGGATGCCACCAAGCATCAGGAACATGTCCGTATGGTCTTACAACGTCTCAGGGATCACAACCTTCATGCCAAACCAGAAAAATGTCTGTTTCACACCAACATTGTAGAGTTTTTGGGCTTTATCATCTCACATGATGGTGTTTCAATGGACTCTGCCAAAACCACAGTAATTCGTAACTGGGCCATCCCTCAAGGAGTTCGAGACCTCCAATCCTTCTTAGGTTTCTGCAACTTCTATCGACGCTTCATTGACAAGTATTCTGAGATCACTGTTCCTCTCAACAAGTTGACTTGGAAGGACACACCCTACATTTGGACGACAGAATGTCAAGCAGCATTTGATTCCCTCAAACACAGTTTCACCACTGCTCCCATTCTCATCCACTTCGACCCCAACAACCCCATTGTCCTCAAAATTGATGCTTCGGACTATGCCATTGCTATGATCCTGTCCCAAATATTGCCTCTTGATGGTGATATCCACCCAGTTGCTTTCCATTCTCGCAGTATGGTCGCTGCTGAACTCAATTATGAAATCTATGACAAGGAACTTCTTGCCATCTTTCAAGCATTCAAAACATGGCGTGCTTACCTGGAAGGTTCCTCACATATTGTTTTGGTTCTTTCTGACCACAAGAACCTTGAGTATTTCATGACCTCAAAGCAACTCACTCGCCGTCAAGCTCGTTGGGCTGAATACCTCTCTGGATTCCATTTCACAATTCGCTATCGACCTGGTCGCCTTGGTACTAAACCAGACGCACTGACATGTCGAGGCGACGTGTATCCTAGAGGGGGGGAAGGCACTTATGCATCAGCTAACCCCCACAACTTCCAATCAATTCTCAAGGCTGGTCAAGTCTTATCTCAAGCCCAACTCCTTGCCACTGTTATCTTTGATCCTGCTTCAGTTCACACTGCAATCAAGAATGCTCTTCGAAAGGACATAGATGCACAAGAACACATCCATCGCCTCAAGTCTCCACCCACAAACCCTCCCACTTCAACCACTCCTAATCCTTGGTCTCTATCCCCTGATGGTTTCCTTCTTCACAAATCACACACCTATGTCCCAGATGTGGAAGAAATACGTCTTGATATACTACGTGCCCACCATGATCACATACTTTCTGGACACCCTGGAATTCGCAAAACTGTCCAGAACATTCAAACCCAATACTACTGGCCTCGCCTACGTGACACTGTCACTCAATATGTGTCTTCATGTGCACCCTGTCAGCGAGCCAAAACCACTCGGCACAAGCCTTATGGCCCCATCCAGTTTCTGCCTATCCCAGAGCTTCCTTGGAGTTCGATCAGCATGGATTTTATTGATGGTCTCCCTGAATCGGATGGTCACAACTCAATACTTGTCATTGTTGACCGGCTCACCAAAGCAGCAATCTTCATTCCCACTATGACAAACATTGACACCAAGACAGTTGCCTCCCTGTTCATTCAGCATGTCTTTTCCAAGCATGGACTACCTTCCAACATGGTTTCGGATCGGGGAAAGCACTTTACTTCTAATATCTGGAAATCTCTCTGTCACATGCTGAATATCAAGGTCAACTTATCCACTGCCTATCACCCTCAAACTGATGGACAGACGGAGCGCATTAATCAAATCTTGGAGCAATACTTGCGCATTTATATCAACTATCAGCAGGATGATTGGATCTCCTTACTCCCTCTGGCAGAATTTGCTTACAACAGCACTGCACACTCTGCCACCGGTGTTACTCCCTTCTTTGCCAATAAGGGGTATCATCCTCGCCTTGATGTCTCCTTGGACTCTGTCCCATCATCGATTGCCCAACAGATGGCCACTGATCTTGCTGAGTTACACAAATACTTGCGTCAACAACTCCGCATAACTCTCGACCAATATTCAGAGGCCACCTTCTCTCGACGACTTCCTGTCCCAAATATAGCTGTTGGTCAACATGTTTGGCTCTCTACAGAAAATATCAAGACCAAACGACCATCAAAGAAGCTTGACCACAAGCGAATTGGGCCCTACCCTGTTATTGAGAAGATTTCTTCACATGCCTATCGACTTGGGCTCCCTTTTGATCTTCATGCCATTCACAATGTCTTCCATGTCTCACTCCTTGAACCTGTGACAGACAACCCATTTCCTTCTCGCCATCATGACCTACCTCCTCCAGTCGAAATCCATGGTGAAGAAGAATATGAAGTGGAAAGTATTGTGGATAGCAAGATTGATAAACGATACCATCCTCATGGCCTCCGCTACCGTGTTAAGTGGACAGGATATGATGACCCTACATGGCAGTCTGCTGAAGATGTAGAACACTCCCCAGAAGCGTTACAAGAATTCCATCTGCGTTATCCCAACAAACCTGGTCCCCTTGCCAAACTGCTTGCCAACTCTTCACAAGCTTGAACACCATTACCTTCCTCGATGGGTCTCGGAGCTTGAGGAGGGGGTACTGTCATGAACCGGTTTATTTCACCTACTGCACTGAGCGCTTACACGGAATCTTTTCCCCCAATCGTCTCATCAGACCACTGCCATCACATCTTCATACCCCAAGTTGAGCCATCACCTCCAGTGCCATGTGCTTCACTGCCACTCCCACACGTGCGCCTACGCCATCATTCCCTATGCAGATGTCGCCAAGCATTCGGGCACCATCACCGGTCCACACCAGGCGACGATCTGGCAGGATGAGTGCCGACAGCATGGATTGGGGAAGCCTTGATCCCCATGAACTCTTCTTCGACCCTTCCTCAGGACGAGTTGACATGCCTATGCACTATATTCCCTTTGTGCATGAGGGCAAGAGAAGTGTAGAGATTCAGATATTGGAAAGCGGGGTTAGCACCAGCTATGACCCATATTGTTTCAATCATTTCCAACCCTCTCAACCACCTAACCCTACACCACCCCCTTCGATTGACTTGGAAATTCAAGCATTGCCTCAGAGGCTGTGTGTCTGGAGCAGAGATGTGTGGTTCCGGATTGTTGGTTGGCTCAGGGGTTAGGACGACTCATTATTGTCTCCATGAGTCACTCTTGATTTACCAGTATCCCTCATGACTCACTCTTCTTGTTTTCATTGACTCATCATGACTCGGTTCCCCTATTGTGTACCATATCAGCTTTATTGTCCTGACTCCTCTTCATGACTCACCTGACTCACTCTGACTCGTTCTGACTCATTCTGACTCACGGTGACTCATCCCTCCTATTCTCTTCTGACTCATCCCCCTTTTCCAGGGTAGATAAATACCAGAGCTTGCTCCATGTATTTCGCTAGTTTGGTTATCATATACGTTACACCGTCTCCTGTGCCCTTAAGCACTTGAGGATACCTTGCTCACTCTATCGTCTCTCTTCTCTCAATATCTTACTTCGAGGCTTGTCTACTTCAGACTTGTCCTTCTTCTTATCTCTTTCGACCAACCAGAACAGGCACCCCTTTTTAGTGCAGGGTCTTCAACATTGGGATCTTACGCCTGGTGTGGACGGTTCTGACAAATTGCATCCAAATGAGTACTGCCAGAATGATGATCACAGGCTGAGACCAGTCTTTCATTCGAGTAAGTATCTCTCGTATCACCTTTTTTATTGTTGTCTAATTGATGTTTATACGAATTAGTTGATCTACTTGTCAACATTCATTCCAACAAACCAAAGTGACCTTTGCTATTCAAAACCTGATGTTTCTATGGACAGCTGCACCATATATTCGTGGTGAATCTACCTGCTGAACCCCTCTTCGAGCCACTGCCCACCACATGCCTCCTTGCAGCTGTGCAGAGGTGTGACTGGTGGAGACAATGTGATGCTTGAATATGTTACCTACATGAGCATGCGACCGCAAATGGAAGTCATAGACCTCACGGCTATTAGCTGTATGGTCAGTCGTGTGAATGTAAACAATAGGGAATAATCGACAGGAATAAGGGCTTGGTACACCCTGCATTTATAGACAACCCTGAGACAGTCGCCATAATGGACATGTAGAGTATATATTGATAATGGACAGTGTTTGTACAAGTGAAGCCCTAACCATTTGATATGAGCAACTTGCGAGTGGTGGGTTCAATATTTTGCTGGATGCTGCCCCAACAATGCTCGGGTATTCCAACTTATATTCTGGTGGGCTGTCCACATAGTATATACATGGGATGCTACCCTGAACTCTCCGGAGGTTCCACACTTTGATTAACTGGTGTTTGCACAACAAAACTGACTGGATAATCTAAGGCTAGTTTGTGGCTGAGGCGACCCCTTGAACCATGAAAAAAATACGTGGAAAAATACGTGGACCAGAATATGATGGGAATTACACTTATATGGATTATATCATGGACTCCCCTGGTAATTCTGCTGGGGATTTTTCCCACAATGTCTATCCAACTCCATCTGATCACACTGATCCCTTAAGGACATGACTGCAGTATGGTATACAACTGCTACTGTTAATGTGCTCTTGCCTGCCATAAGAATCCACCGTTCTATAACCAGCCATGTCCAATATTATTTGTATTCTAACCAGGTGGGGATTGTCAAGGTTGTATAGCCGCTAAGCATCTCGCATTGCACTTATCACTCTGTGCATCCAGCATAAAGACAAGATTATTCAGAGTACGACGAGGAGAATTCTACTTACAGATCACAGAAGAGGTGTAATCGTGCCATGAGAGTCAGAACTGCCTGGGAAAGACCGACCAAATATTTCATCTAGTGCCCTCTCTGTCTTCAGTGGGGGAGGATTGCTCAGCCTCACTGTGCCTAGGCTCTGAGTATGGTGGTGGCGGAACCGAGGACCCCAGGTTACTGCTAGACCTTGATTTGGAGGTGATGCTAAGTCGGCTTGGCGCTACGGTTTGCGTTTCAAGCCGTCGAGGAGTACCTTGCGTCGCAAGTCCGGGGTCTGCGAATGGGTCTGATTGCTCGGAAACAACGCGTGCGTCATCTCCGAAAGGGTCGCGCAGGACATCAGGCACGACCTCGTGTTTAGTATGAGCAGTGGAATCAGAAGTGACGTTGGTAACTGGAGAGAGGTCGATCGCCGCCATTTTCGCGCGATTGGGATGGTTCTCGGGGTCATCACGATGCGCCGCATAGGGCTCTATTACAAACGGCAAGAAGCGATCGCGAGAGGGAGGAAGGGACCGCGCCGTGTGGGTACTGAGGTCAGTTGCACGCATACGCCGCTGCTTCTTTCGGCGCAAAACGATGCACACTGTAAGTAATATCATAACGAACAGGGTTGAGCCTACGGCGGCACCGATCTTGACGCTTTGGTTGGAGCCACCAGTTCTGAAGTAGGATATGAGGAAATTGCCAAATATGTCATATGAAAAGAAACGAACGAAGAGCCACGTGCAGAGGGGTTTGGCACGACGGCGGTAGTGAGCACCTCGGTGGGAACTGCCCCCATGTCAGCTGCAGTCAAAAAGGTGGCCGTGATTGACACAGGTGGACCCTTGGTTTCCGTTGTTTGGTGTCTGGAAGGACGTGTCAGACGAGTTTCAGGATCGCGACCGGGGACAGACACAAAAACAACCAATATGCCCATCGTTTTTCATCTCCCAATACAACAGAAAGCGAACACAAGATAGTGAAATAAACGCATAGCCCTGTGCATCAGTTGTAACGATTTTTGAGCCCGGAACTACAACTGGCGCAGTGGCAATGGTGCTGCCAGCGTTGTCCCCCAGAGCTGTTGGGGCTGCGGCACAAGTATTGTTATCCGTGAGGCTGCAGTTTGTGGCGTTAAAGAAACACAACCGCGAAAGGCATGGAACATCCTTACAGGGTCAAAATAGATGAAGCGTGAGATGAGTGGGAAGCTGCAGCCGACTGGGATGCAAGTGCTGTCATCCCTGCTGGTGTTGTGAACACCGGGGATGACGAAGCCGAAAGTACTGTAGTCCCGCTTGGTTTTACCGGCGACGATAAAGGTGTCTTTGAAGATGGGTGTGCTTTCGGTGTGTATGGCGGGGTACTGGTGAGGCCTGCAGGCGGATGTGGAGAATTCTGAGTGATACTGTACATACACGATGAACACGGAGACTGTATATTCTATACAGAGAAAATACACTCACGGATTACTCTTCGCACCTGCGGGTGTTGTTACTTTGGGAGTGTAAAGGAGAGGACTTGTGGGGACATCCGTCAAGATGCCCACAATGCTATCTAGGAGACTTACGAACTCTCCGTCATACCATTGCGATCTTTGGAACTGACGCCATTACCACCCTTATTCAAGCCACTATCCCTTCCATGGATTCCCGACTCGATATATGAAGCCTGGGTGGGTGCCACCTGCACTGAGGCGGAAGTCCTAGCGCTGGTGACTCCTGCTCCGACTGCGGTCCCTCCAGTTACCTCAAGCCCCACATTCTTAACAATGCGTGGGAGACCTCCTCTGCCGTTGTTTTCCTTGCCAGTGTCGTCAATAATGCCCGACGACAAACTCGGAGGAGCGACGTCAAATCCAAAACCACGTCTGATCACAATGATCCCTTCACTACCACCATTGGTCGCGCCATTTCCTGACGGCAAAGGAGGGGAAAATCGAGTCACGGACCCTTGAGAAGACGGTGACTGGAACGATTGTGTGAAATGGAATTGCGAAACTCCAGCACTCTGCTGTACAGACGGCACAGCCGGTGAGATTGCATTCCTTGCAGACACGAAAGCCTTCGAGTTTGATCCCGGATTCGAAGATGGTGGCAGAAACCCACAAGAGCGTGCTTGCGTCAAACCAGTACTACCAGGAGATGCCATAGGTGCAGGGTCTGTGACTGAATGATAAGTATATTCGTGTCTCATCGGGGTACGGCAGCGACTCAAGATCCTGGACCACCGACCAACACCAAGGGAGCCAAATGATCTATATTCACTCACGTATATCTTTAACCACTCCTGTAGACTGACCTACCGCAGACGTAGTGGTCGTTGATCCCCCATGTGTAGGCACTGGTGTCATCGCGCTGCGTGTGTGACGGGGAAAGTAGGGATAGCCTGGGGATATTTACCCAGATGATTGAATGAACGCTTCAGCATGGGATCCGTGTGTTGTGTCAATAATAAATAGGCTGTGGCGATCACGGATAACACATATAGAGGCATGAAGAAGAATAGCAAAGGGACTAGTCGTCGAATGACATCAGAACTACTGTAACAATAGGGCTTATCACAGTAGAGGTTTTGATGGGGATTTGGAGTGGTTTTGATGGGGATTTGGAGTGGTTTTGATGGGGATTTGAGAGGGCGTTTCGTGCCTGAAACCGACCCGAATTCCCAAAGCGCCTCTGGAGGCGATTTGGAAAAGTCGCGTCGTTTTGGATTTGGATTTCGGCCGGCACACCTAGCGGAGCTCTAAAGGCTACTACATCGTCTTCTGAGCTGCGACATTGCCTTCTGAGACTGTAGTATGAGTCCAAAGAAGTGCAACGTGCTGATCCTGTCACAACAACTACCGCAGGCCCATTTTCTGTTCCACAGCTGAAAGCTTTGCTCCATGCGGGTAAGGCAAAAAATGCTGACTCCCGCCCAAACAAAAGGCCTTGGAAAGCCAGTGGGAAGGCTGCTGCTTTGAGGATGAAGCCTCGATCGCTGTGAGTATTATCTTCTGTACTGGAAAGACTGTTACTAATGACGCCACCAGTTGGGCTAAGGAACAGCAGCAGCAGCTCGGGCACATGTACTAAGGGTCAATGCCACGACCCAGCTCCCCAAGGCGGCGACTCGCGAGAACGTGACACAGACGAACGTCACCCTAACGAGAACCTGCAAGACGGCCATGCAGATCAATGAGAATACCGCACAGCGCTGCACCACGGCACACACGAATGGCGAGGCAAGGTGGCAGAGGCACGACCTCAGCAGATGCGACGCAGCCCCACACCACCGTACTTAGTCGCTGCACCGACTTCCTTGCCCCTGCAGGCCGCATGTGATCCCGTACACGCTGTTGGGTCACCCGCATCTCTTCCTTGGCTTTGCTCCTTTTTCTTTCCTTTTTGTCTTTTCTCGTCAGGGTGTGCTTACCCTTCGCCACTGCTAATATTCGTTCCGCTGAACGTATCTGCTTGTAGGCCTGAGCCTCACTTCGATACGTCAGAATTTGAATCACAGATTGTCTTGCGTCGCACTCCCACGTTCGCATAGGTATTGAGCAGTCGGGCTCGCTTGCCCCACGCGTTCTGACTTCGTGCCTTGTTTTTAGCCTTTTTTGTCCTCCCCCCACCCCCTTCCCCCCCATACTCTCTCTGTTCACATCATGCCCTGCACCGCTCAAATGCTTTTTTCCCTCCGGGGCTTTTTTAATGCCTTCTGCCGTAGTAGCTTTCTGCTCTGCTCTATGTACGTGTATTTTTACTAGGCCACGGCCTTCAATAGTTTTTTTTTGCTGCGGCGACCTCGCTATGCGCCGGTGTGCCTTTACTACCTTCATAGCAGTTGTATACACCAACCTGTACAGTATATAAAAGAATCGAAGGACTCCATGTTATCGGCCTTTGTCATGCCGTTGGCGGCAGAGAACAAGAAGTTCGAGTCTCCACTCCGGCCGGTGACGGCAGGAGCTACAAAACCCCGTCCAAATCATGTCAAATCGTCTGTTCAAAACTAGCTTATCACAGTTAAAACCGGTTTTCGGGGCTTTGTCGGAGCTTTATAAATGTTTCAAATCCTCATCCAAATCCGCTCCAAATCCCCATCAAAACCGCTACTGTGATAGGCCCTAATGCATACGGAACAGCCAGTACATCAAGCCCCTGATGGTGCAAAAGATTTTGGTAGGAATCATAAGCTTTCTCAACTGAGCCTATGCGACTGTTCCAGTGCCACATTCAAGACAGCTATTGGATCCGAGCGGCGAGAACACGTAATACTTTCAACAAGGCAACGGGCCATTAAGGATGTGATGTAGTACTGTGCCCTAAAACATATGACGTGGTCTTGGGAAGTGCAGTAGAGTGTGACCGGTGCGCGTTGCATGAGGTTGCTCATTGAAGGGATCTCAGATCCGACCAGCGGGAGAAGTCGAGGACATAATATCAAGAATATGAGAACTTGATCATATGTGTACAGCGCATCAGAGAGAACAGCAGCAGGAAACTGCACTGGTGATGCATTAGTAACATTTTCCCACCCGGTGTATATCAGCGAGTTACATCGCCAATACACTGCAGGAAACGCGGGACCTGAACTTCAGTACCTGGCGAACTGAAATATCAGTTCTGGACGCACTGAAGTTCAGTTCCGCAGAGCTGAACTTCAGTACGCAGAGATATGGACGGCTCGTTTGACCTGTACTGAATTTACAGAGCGCCGATGTCACTTCACGCGCTTTTTCGCACTTAAGTTCAGTTCTGGACTCGGCACTGTAATTTAGGTATTTTAGAACTGGAAAAAAGCGCATTTTATTTCTATAATTCAGTAGCAACTGGATAGAAAGCCGGATATCATCATAATCAAAGTCCTTCAAGTGCCATACACACCCATAGTGATGGGCACGGCCTGGCTTGGCCTGAAAGCCGTGGCTTTGGCCTGGTTAGCGCTGGCTTTGGCTTGCAAAATCCTGAGCCAGGCCGTTGGCGCTTGGCCTGGCTCGGCTCCAGCTTGGCCTTGGCTTGGGCCATGGCCTGTTGGTGGGGGAATGGATTGTAGACACAGATTTTTTTTTTTTTTTGTATGTAGCGCAAAAGAGATTAAAATTTTTCCTTAAAATTCTTCCTCATTGTCGATGATGTCATCGCAATCACTACCTTCCCCGGAATCGTCGGAATCATCGATACGATGACGACGCATGGCAAGTGGATGGTATAATAATAACAAGACTATACAACGACAAATCAACTCAGTGTTTGCACAGTGTCAAACCACTGTTATAGTTACCTATACGACGACAAATCAACTGTAGCCTACAGGTGAGCGAAATACAATACGAGGGATCGAATGATGTCTTACCTCAGTGTTTGCACAGTGTCAAACCACTGAGGGAGACTTTACATGACAGGAGCTCTTATAATTTCATGAGAACAATAAGATTCGCAATAAAGGGGAATAAAAGAATGTCTTGCGACTGCGCAAGACCTAAAACGGTCAATACTGACCTGCTGACTAATCAGGGGCTTCGGGCGCTGCGGTTTGCAACTCCAACAGATGGCCAAGTGGGTAGAGAGTAAGGTTTAAGACCACTGTAACTACACTACATATCATGAAAAACTGTTCATGTGTGCCAGTACCAGAGCACAGATGTCCTTTTTGGCAACCGAAGATCCTGGATTTAAGCGCCCGCAGGCCCTGGCTTCCTGGCTTGGCTCTGGCCTGTCAAAACCTGAGCCAGGCCCTGGAGCTGGATGTGCCAACGGCTTGGGCCTGGTTTGGCTCGGCCTATCGGCGGCTTGGCCTGGCTCGGCAGACGGCCTGGGCCGAGCCGCGCCCATCACTACACACCCAACACCGATGCATGCGGGTGCAAGTCTAGTCGACGAGACGTGTGAGTCGAGGCCGCGCGGAGAGCCGAGAGTGTGCAAGAACAAGCGTGTGATGTGAAATCCAGTGCGAGTGGAAGAGAGCTGAGAGAGTGCAAGAAAGAGTGAGTTGACGAGAGCAGATGCAAATAGTTATAATACATGGGATCGAGTGTGACCGGTCAGGTCGTCTTGGTGGCACCTATATCGCCGAGATTGCGTGAGAATGACTGCAGATGCGAGTCGAGAGCATAATTGTGAGAGCCAAAAGCCAGCATGCGAGTTGGTACCTAGATAAATTTATTGCGGATGCAGGAGCGGGGCGAACGAATGCGGGGAAAGGTCGGAGGGCCATGGCCAGAGATAAATAGCGGTCATTTCTTCTTGGATTTGGAGCCAGAGGGTGCATCGTTCATCTGATGTGTGCGATAATAAGGAGCAAGATCAATGCTTGATAGAGACTCAGGCTCAAGTGAACATGGGCAAACACACCTCAAGGACCTTTTTGGAAGGTTTGGAGAACTTGATTCTATATTCTGTGATTGTACATCTAACATGTTTCATATATACTTTTAATATATAGTCATCCACATCCTCTCTGAAATTGCTCTGTTATATCAATACACACCATGCTTTAGCACACACAACCATATTTATAAAATATCAGAACATTCAAAAAAATGTAGGATGTCCACAATATACAAGTTGCTCAAAATGATGGATTATGAATTTGGTTAGGGTTGATATTTTAAAAGATATCTAATATATCCCAGAAGAATATACATTGTTGTCAATGTGAGCATCCTCCTAGGGGAGGGGAACAAAACTTCTAATATTGTATACAAAGAAGTGTTGCTGAGGCCTGATTAAATATGTATTTCCATTTGTATTTAATGTATGTAGTTTCATTTCACCAAATAATTCTTTGGTTCTATTACAGCTATTTCGGGTACACAAGGTGGAGTCCGAAATACATGCCGCCTGCAAAGGTTGACCTGTATCTCCCCTACCATTGACGATTAAGGGTTTATACCTTGTATATGTACTTTTATATGTAGTAGCTACCATTTGGTATAGAAAAGGTGGCTTATTCTGACATATTTAATATTCAAATAATTGTGCTTATACGCATCATTATGCCCTCAAATTATTTCAATGAGGGCTATAATTTGGTCAGATTATAGGAATGTATATGTATAAATGTTTGAAACATAAAACAAGCCTGTAATCTGCTGGCTATGGAAGGGGAGGAGGTGCATGTCTCTTTGCCTTCTCCCAGCCTTTTTAGCCTTCTACATGGCCAAAACCTCAGCTTTAAGGATTCAAATATAATATAAAGTCAACACATACTCCAATTACAATGATGTGACATTATTTTTCTTCATTTGCAAGTCTTGCCGGCATGATGTTGTGACATCATGTTGCACGGCTCGTCACGTGACTGTTATGCGCCGCGCGGACTTGACTTCCATCGCTGCGTTTACGATTATATCTGCTGAGCTTCGTTCCAATCTCTTCCTTATGGCTGGTAAAAACAAAAAAACTGCTAAAGCTATAGTTCCTGTGGAGCCACCCGCAGCAAACAAGCCCAGGTCTCGTCAGCATGACATGCTTGACCCCGCCCTCATTGTCGAAGGGAGGCACAGCCATACCCCCTCCTCTCGAATGCGCGAGGGCAGCATCTGCCCATCAGGATCCCTCCCACATCGAAGAGGAAGGACGCGTCCACCAACAAAGATCACGCCGCATCCAAACCGCCATCCATTGCCAAATCCAAACTGCCATCCATCAATTCCAGTGCCTCTGCCAAGGATGGATCCACTACCAATATCCTTTCTACTACCCTCTCCACCACATCCACAACGTCCAAAACCCTCCTCATAGCCAAAGTTCCCCCATCCACGAAAACGCACCTGGCTGATGACGTCGCAGACAAGCACCTCAGCGTGGTCCCTGAGGATGGCAAGGATGAGACCAACGTCCCCAGCAATGACAATGGTCCAGGACCCATTGATGCCAGACTGATCTACGACGAAGACGTCGAATATGTTGATGAGGACAACGAGGATGATGAATCGTCTAGCAGCGACAACAATCGCAATGACATAGAACCCTCATCATCTCCACCTCAGTTTCCTAAGATGAAGGGTAAGGCAGTAAGCAAAGGAAAAGCAACAGCAAAGGGTCCTTTGCCTGATAGTGAGTGTGTTTCTTCCTTTTTTTTTCTTTTTTTTCTTTTTATCTTTTCTTATTTCATGCTTACTGACTCAATTTTTTTTGTAGTTATGAAGTTTGCAATACCATCCCGTAGCCAATTGGGGATAGTTGCTAATCGAATGCACACCGTCGAGTTGGCAAGCACCCTCGGTCTGTAGTAGACAGGAATTATAGGCAGTAGGTATGGACTTGTTGCTCAAAAGAATAGACTAGAAATTAATTCATTCTCTCAGTGAATTTAGTTGTCACTATAAATATATTATACACTACCTAGAAATTAATTCACTACAGAGGATTTCTAGGTCAATAAATCGAAAGAACACTAGACTAATTTACTTGCCTCTCTCAGTGAATTTAGTTGTCACTGAGAGAGGGGGAAATCTGTCTCACTGCATGTACCACTACCCGGCTCTTTAGCGCCCAAGAGTTCGCGCGTCGAAGTCATTTCAAACTCCGCTGGGTGCAGCCGCTTGTGAAAATAGAAATAACAAAATGAAATGGAGAGGTAGGGAGTGAGTGGAAAATTTCGAAAATAATCAGAGAAATGGATGCATGGTACAAGAACAATGTAAGAAGAGACTGAAACACCATACAATAAATCGAATATATTATGCTTGATTTTGGTGCATGAGCATAAATGCACCCAACAGTACTTACCACAAAGCTGCCGGATTGGTTTGACGCTCAGGTAAGTCATCTTCCTGACAGTTTATACATGTGCACACTAATGAAATGATGTTGTGATCATAGTTCAATAACTATAATCCCTACAGGACAATCACTTCTGCGTCTGTTGATCAGTCGTGGTTTGGACATCCCAACCACACGCCCGTTGATGTCAGGGCACGGCCCTTCATCCTGTTCTGGAATGAAACATCAGGACTTTCACTCCAGGGATGTGAGGCAGCAATATTACAAAGGAGAGTAGTTGCGCGGTTTGAATACAAGTGCCGACGGGCCTGTGCCTTGGCATCAGACACGTCTGACTCTGCGACCGAGTCCGACCAAGAAGATAAAGGTTCTAACCATCTCACGCAACGTAAAATGTGTTGGAAACAATGCGCAGGTCAAGTTACACTTGTGGTACTGTCTTGGTTTTATTTAACTATTGTAGCGCTAATGATCTGGTCATACAGCTTGAGGCTTATGCTGATGACTTGACTCGTGTCACTGTCTGGCAATCAGGTACTCACGAAGATGCAAATCCAACAGAGTTACTTTGGTCTCGGCGTTTGCGTAACCTGGTATCTGAGCAGCTGAGGCTGGTAGGTGTCAAGGCTACAACAGTTATGCGTGGTATGCACCTTACCTACTGCAAATACCTTCAGGAGAAACCCACATAAAATTGCGTTACAGAGCTAGTTAACCAGTATCGGACCCCGTTGCTCACTCCCAGACCAACGAATGCCGCGACTGACATAAGTGACAACTTCCCAACATTCCGCAGGCCAACTGCCAAACAGATCAGGCAGTTGTTACCTGCTGTCGTTTGCCGAGCACGTCTCGACCAGGATCCGTTCACTGCTGTCACAATCCTGAAGAATCGCAATCCACACAAGATCTACAAGTGCGTCCCTACGCATATATCAATCGCAAACCGTTATTCCTGACATATTTTACCAAATTTGTAGCTTTATCCCTCATAATTCAAGAAAACCTGATAGTCAGTCCCGATTCACATGCGCTATGGCAGATGGTTTCACTCTGGAGAATTTAATTCTCCATGGCACACGTGATGGGTTGGCCGCAGATACCAGCTGGCGCAATAAAAATGAGAACCGTGCTGCCGTTATGTTCCTGATTGCGGTCAATCAGCATCAACACTTTGTGCCAAGTCAGTCATTGTGAGTTGCTGTGGTGTATTGTATCTACTGGGAGCCGTTCGTCTACTGTGATGTATGTAGGATCGGTATTGCTGTCTGCAAATGTACGCACACAGACCTTAGCCACGTACCTGGAAGCTACCAAGGTCAAAGTAGGACAATGAGCAAAAGAGATTAACACAGGTACGTATATTCCTGAAAGTCATATCGTCTTAATCTCATACATTGGAAGATCCTAACTGCATTGAGCACCCTGGAGAAGCCGACAGGGCGGAAATTGCGCAGCTCTGCAAGGGCATCATCAAGGAAGGCTGGCATGTCCCAAAATTCATGATTGACAAGTGTAGATCTGAGCTCAAGGCCATCAAATAAGGTAAGTTGACTAACTGCGTGTGATGTATGACTAGCCCCTGAAAACATAACAAATGTAGCATTTCCAGATGCATATATCCGACTGTGCCAGTTTCATGTCATACAGGCGATCTTACGTTGGGACGGCGATGACAAGCCTAAGAGCACATGTCCCAGGATTTCACAGGAGATCAAGTACGAAATACTGATATTTTTTCGTGCTCTCCAGCGCCGTTGAACTTGGGAATCTTGGCCAGTTGCAAGGGACACATTCCTGGAACAGGTTGATAAGTTGATCATGACACAAGATGATGAAGTACCCGTGCATGTTTCTAGTTCTGATTCAAACACAGACGCCAAGAGCTCACTGTCAGAAGGCCCTCAGGAGCCAACCATGCGCAAAAGTGGTAAGTCCAGGTCAACTGTACAAGTCTGAACGCAGCAATCGGCATGGGTTTGTGACTACTTCAATCGTAACTGGTTCACGGAGGAGTGGATAGGTGAGATTTCAAACGAAGATATGTGACATGGTAAAGAGCTCACTGTGTATGATAACTCAGAACACTTCACAGACATTGGGCTCCCCGTTGGACAGACTCGTGACGGTACATGGAATGTCAATAACTGGATCGAACGGGGTTTTCGTGTGTTCGACTCGGTATTTCTGGACAACTGCAAGACTCTGATTGAGACTCAAAGTTCACGTCAATCTTCTGGTGCAAACAGATCCTATGGACGGTCATCAGAGACGACCAAGAGGACTGAGCACACAAACACCCAATGGTCGAGGTGGCCATCGACAGCAATGTCAGTGCTACCACAGGGTTCGCACCCTTCAAGCTGAACCATGGCTATATTCCATGAATCAACATGCCCATGACAGCAAATACTCCTTTCAAGGGAGTATCCCAGTTCACCCAACTAAACAGTGAGATTGAGTGAATATGATGTCTCATATCCTTGACATGTTTTCTGGAAGCATCGATCGTCTAGCAGGGATAATTCTGAACAAATTCTTTCCATACTACAAGTTCTGGGCCTCAACGCCTCGACATGAGCCTTTCCACATTGTGGAATTAAACTACGAAGCCCATCAACTGTGGGATATTGGTCTCATGTATCAGCTAGGATCACAGCATGGTTTTCAAGTTTTGGCATTACCATGAGTGGTAATGCTAGCGCTCTGCATCCTCTGGTCCTGAATGAGTTGTCTTCCCAGGGATTCAAAAATGCCAGGGGTTTTTAATGTCAATATTCATGCACCAAGCTGTACATGTGAGGTGTGGGTGCAAACAGGGAATATTGCGCTCACCTTCTAGCTGCTAAATTGCAACTGTCAAATGGACCGGCCTCTGAATGGAAAGGTACAGTACACTGTTCACAACGGCACTCAGTTACACATCTAAATAGATGCAGAGCTCGAAACTAGCAATCAAAAATCCCTACCACTCAGAAAGTCCAAACGGAAACATCCTGAGAGACATCAGCAATCCGATAAATCCTGGGATGCCCAGCTCAATCAAATCTTGAACAAGGTGTATGCACACCAGGGTGTGTATGCCGTTGTTGGTGAAGACCAAGACTCATCAAGTTCGATTGCACCTGATGTGTCGGGTGACCTTTGTGGGGGCTCACCACCTTCAGGAAATCAATGTGAGTGTCACTTCAACTGGGATTGATACCGTTCATAACCCATGCAGTTATTTCTACATCCATCCCTGCACGTGGACAGCCAACCCTGATGGTCGCCATGCAGCCATGGCAATCTCCAACCAAACGGTGCCCAGTCCCGCAGTTCAGCCGAAAACCTGGCAGAAAGCAATCCAAACACTTGATGAACAGTGTCATGATAGAAACACCAGCCTTGCGCAAACATCTAGCCAGGCGCCATGTGTGAGGCCTGGACAGTTCACATTGGGGGTGGCTGGTCCTCTCCATGGGACACCTGTTGAGTCTCTCACAGACACATCCACTAAGCCACTTTCGAGTCAACTTGTCCCATCCAGTCCTAATGTTGAACCCACAGGTGTGCTTGATGACCTTACACTTGAAGACCAAGCCATTTGGTCTGGTGACTGTTCGCGATGGGACAACCCGGAATACTGGCTCATGATTGAGGAGATGATGGTGTTTGTCGACATGCTGAATTCACTCAGCACTGCATGTGGGCTCTGCACGTGGTTCTGCATTTCCCCAGGCATGTCTACTAGCTTTGCGCAAGCATTGAGCGGCGGCACAGTATGTTTCTCACCACATCCACCAGCTTCATGTGTTATGTTTGACTCACATACTTCAGAAACCTCCATTTTGTCACTCCCTAATTGAACAGCATGACCACAAACCCTTTACGCACATCATGTTTATGGATCTTGATCAAAACCACTGGACATTATTCCACCATTCACTCGGCAGCAACCCACACAAGGCATGTACATGTTACAACTCAACAGCAGGTATGCATGCTGCTCCACTATTGTAGATCATCCACAACTACCTGCATCCTGCTGGCATACCACCCGTAAGCCCCTGCCATTAATAATGTCGAGAACAATCTTGGTGTTGAGATATTGTAGATTCCACTTGAGACTCCTTATGTCTCAATCCCTACACACCTCCAGGACAATTCAAGCAATTGTGGCTTCTGGGTAGTGGTCATTGCTCTCACACTTTTGCTTGGTTTGGACACTAGAGACATATATGCGCTCCGGCCAGCAGATATCAAGCATATGCTTGCTACACTTTACACATCATATGTGTGCGGCAATGGAGAACTGGATATAGAGGAAGTTGCTAAGGTATTAGGCCGACACAAGCTCAGCTCAATGGCTCTTTGTCATATGGACAGTAATGTAATGTTTCGCTTTTCGCTCTCAAGCTAACCACTCACACAAGGCACTGCCTGTAGGGACCCTCTCATGAGCCCTTCAAAATTTCAGGCATAATTCCACCGGTGGTGAGATTATTGTTTTAGATCATCAAATCTCATCTACATTCTTATGCATCCCTCAGGACATGACCAGAAGCTCCTCTGATGAGACTGAGCTCTTGTTCCTGACCCTGTGCAACTACAAACAGTTGGAGTTTACAGTGAATGGCATCTACCCCCTCAATGCTGCCAAGCTGCAAACTTTGCGCTCACAGGGTGAACTTTCTGAAACAGTGATCAACAGCTACGTTCACCTCTACACATTGGATATCCACGCCAGTACCACCAATCTGCCTAGTTTTGATATCTTTGACACTATACTTGCTGATCGCATTCGTGATGCCCCTCTGACCGCTACATTTGGACCTCCAGGACAGGGGAGAGGACGAAGAAAAAAGGGAAGCAAGCTGACTTCTTGGATACCTGAGGTAGGTATCTCTTATCACCTTTATCAGTAAATCAGCTGACTTGAAAATATGTTTCAGTGTGATGTATTTAATTACAGAAGACTTCTCCTTCCATGGTTCATCACTAAAAAAAGGCATTGGATACTGGTAGCAATTAACACACAAACCTCAACGATTCGTATATATGATAGCTTGAGCCGACACGTGCTCACTCACAAGCACATCTATGAGGTTCGTGTCACTAACCCTCTCGATATTATTTTTTTGTCTCACTGTATGACATTCCAGCGCATATTATGCTTTCTCGCATGGGAGTCACGTTGCTCAGATCGAGGTGAAATGTCTGGCATTTGGTGTCAGAATTCAGATGAGCATATGCGATCAGAGGTAAGACTTACTTATAATTGCATGTTGGCTCCATATTCATCTGGTTATAAGCTACCTTCTCACGTACCCCAGCAGTCAAACATCACTGACTGTGGGGTATACCTGGTGGCGTTTACACAGGAGTTAGTGAGAGGTGGTGATCCAGAAGCACCTACATACTCGCTGAGTGCTGGGTGGCATTGAAGGTCTGCATACCCAAATAGGACAACACTTGGCTTGTGAATGGCAAGATCAACAGGCAGTGCCCCGTGCGTCATCCTCCCATTGCAAATATAACCCTGCACCCTTCCCACTATCTGAGTGGGTGGAACCGTTTAAAATGACATTGAGGGTGCCCAATACCCTTAACGCTGCATCCACCAATGTCATTCTGTCTGCCCAGGTGAGAGAGACATATGTGCCTCGCATGGATGCCTGGGCATTGTGGCCCCTTGCTCCAGGAGACCTACATTTCCCAGAACGGATCACAGCATGCGATATTTCATCTCAGGTCGCAACCTTCCGAGTCTTCTATGACATTTTGCCTCTCCCAAACACCTATGAATTCACTCGCACGTTCACCGAGTGTTATGATCTCATGGGTGCCCCTGATGATTCTGTGCCTGAGCTCCAAACCTATCAGGTACGTGCTGGATCATGTTCTACGGAACTGGACTGTCCCTAATATATTTTTCATAGATCCCCAAATTACGATGGCCCGCCGACTTGGACATGTGTGACCTAGAGGCTGCTGAAGCCCAAGGTCTAGCAGATGACCAAATCAGAGACATTCTCTCACCGGCAAAGGCAGCTGCACGTGACTATCTGTGCACAGTCATTGATACTGTTGCAGAGATTCTCGTGCAACCATCAAGAACATCGTTCAACAGACTAGTCGACCAATGGAATGAATGTCTAGCCAAGTGCACACGATCCACACTTGATGCTGGCCTGACTTTTGACTTTTTTAGAGAACATTCCCAATACCTAGACAATGTGGATGCATACATCATTGGATCCTCTTGTGCTAGCAGACTCGCATGTGTGTTACGAGAAACACATGGCATTCAGGGCCACCTGGAACAGACAAACCTGGTGTTCGGCCCTGGTTGCACAATTCTGGCTTACCATCTGCTAGGTAATCAAATGGGGCTCGGAGCTGAAGAAACGTATGTGCTGGAAGACCAGGGCCACCTGTATCGACCCTCCTCGGATCATGAATTGGTATGGGAAGCTATGCGAGGGCGCATTTCGCTGAGTGTCAAAGGACACGATGATTTTGAACAGACGCACAGGATTATGGACACGACGATCAAGCTACCAGGTGTTGAGGTGTCCTTTGCTTCTGATCCTAAGGTCATCACTTTATTTTCTGCTTTATTTGACACTTATCACATAAGAGCAGGCTCATATTGAAGAAACCCCTTCACACAATGTGGATAAACGTGATGTGGACGCTGGCCACTCTAAAGAGCTTGTCCCACAAGAAGCTGTAACCGTAATTCCCAAAGCCAGTCAACTGGAAAGTCCTGATGTACTACAAGGCCACGAAGGCGAAGCTATGGCGAGTGAAATCAAGGTGCAGCACTCACTCCCCCAACCGCAATTCCACCTTCCACGTGGTGATCAACAGCCGTTCGTGCCATTGCCATATTCCGCTGGATCCCAGGCTCATCCTTCTTCGGATGCCATGTCGCTGTCTGTGGTGCAACAATCGTCCCCTAGGGTGTACATAGCCCTCGATTCTGCAGACGTTTCCAATGCCCAAGAATCCAAAAGTGTAGAAAGGGTTCAAGTGGAACATGCAGCGACCAACAAAACATGAGAGACTAGGTTATCTATAGCTATAGATGCAGCTCCGGAGGTTGGGTCTGCTCTAGCTACAGATCAACTACCCTTGATTCGACTTGTGAAGACCGCCGAGGGATGGAAAGCATCTGCCGGTGCTCTTCCACATGGTAAACTGCAAGCACATGATACCTCTGGTGACGGCTTGGCAAGAAATCACATGGGCACTCAGAAGACCTCCAACCCTAAGCGAAAGCGAAGCCCTGAAGGAGTCCTGGCACTGGCAGATGTAGGGTGGCGTCTGCGGCCCCAAAAATAGTTCATCAAGTAAATCAATGTAAAATTATTAGAAATATGCAGACTGTCCTGGGCACAGTGGCTCTCATTAATGTGCACTAGATCTACCCTAATAACGCTCGGGGATGGATTCCGTTCAAGGCTGCAAGAAGCAGAACATACAGTGGTATTAAGACTGTACAGACACAAAGATCTACTTATAACTGAATGAACTTTAAAGATATTATGACAAGGATAATTTTGTCGGAATGTGCTAATGGAGAGCTTTCGATTGAGACCCAGTTGATGTTTTTTGGTGGTGTTGGGGAGTAGCAGCTTAATGTTGAGATGGCTTAGTTATATTCGAGGACAGGGGGCTGTTCGGCGGAGACAGAATTGCATTCCCACAAGACATTATTATGCCTTGAATATTCTATCATCATACATGTAACAAGCTTCATCTATACTTTTAATATATAGTCATCCACATCCTCTCTGAAATTTCTCTGCTATCTCAATACACACCATGCTTTAGCACATACAACCATATTTTTAAAATATCAGAACATCAAAAAATTTTAGGAGGTCCACAATATACAAGTTGCTCAAAATGATGGACTATGAATTTGGTTAGGGTTGATATTTTAAAAGATATCTAATATAACCTAGCAGAATGTACATTGTTCTCAATGTGAACATCCTTCGTGTTGACCTGCACTACTGGTGGCTGAAGAAGACATCTCCCCAGGACCAGGACCTTTTACTGGAATTATTCCAGTTGGATAGCCGAAGAAGACTTGGATATGTTTTCATCAAACAATTTCCCCATCCCTTCCTTGGTACCTATATATTTCTCTGTCGTCTGATGTGAGCCATCTGATATGTATTTATTTTATTTTAAATAGAAATCAATACATTCCCTTGACTTTGCCTAGCAAACAATTACCTGTCCCTTCCTTGGTATGTATGTATTTCTCTGTGGTCTGGTGTGAACCATCTGACGTTTATTTATTTATAAATTAATAAATTCCCCTGACTTTGCCCAAGAAAAATTAACAACAACAGCATCTGCTTGCAAATGTAAGTTGAATTGTGGTAGCTTCATTGTTTCTCTAAGCTTAGGAGGATGTTTATAAATGTCATATATATGTATATATAGCTTAGCTCATCTATATTTCATAAAATATATCAAAATTGAGGCAGTTGCCAGCACCTGTAAGGCATGCTTAATCCTAGCCCCAAAGTTCTTTCTCACATTCTGCTGCTCCCCCAGGAAAGGGTGTATACCCCATTGTCTAAACATCAATAGTTACATATCTTTGTACTATACATGCATGTTATTTTAAACATACCTTCTAATCAGATCTCTCAACCATATATAATAATATAGTACAGGTATTGTCCATACTTGCTTCTATATTCTGTGATTGTACATCTAACATGTTTCATGTATACTTTTAATATATAGTGATCCACATCCTCTCTGAAATTGCTCTGTTATATCAATACACACCATGCTTTAGCACATACAACCATATTTTTAAAATATCAGAACATTCAACAAAATTTAGGATGTCCACAATATACAAGTTGCTCAAAATGATGGATTATGAATTTGGTTAGGGTTGATATTTTAAAAGATATCTAATATATCCTAGAAGAATATACATTGTTGTCAATGTGAACATCCTCCTTATACCTGCATTTCTCAGGGATCCATCTACTCCAGAGACAAATCATCAGCAGGAGGGTGAAAGTGCAAGGGAGGAGGAGCACGGTCATATGACATTGCCCACTGATTGCAGAGGACGTGCACTTGCTGCTACTGCTGTCAGAGCTCAGGACCAGCCATCCCCTCCACCACAGCCTTTTGCCATCCCTAACCCTCCTCCTAGAAGCAATGTCACTGATCCTTTTCAACAACCTGTGGCCGGGCCATCACATCCTCCTATGCTTGCACCTTCTTCACGTCTGTCTATGCTGGCACTATCATCTCATCCTCCTATGCTTGCGGGACCATCCCATCCTCCTAATCTCAGTCCTGGAGAGCAGGTGGCAGCCCTTTGTGCTCAGTTAGCAGTTATCCCACCATTACAGCCCCTGAGAAGAAATAGGCCAGACCCTGCACAGCCAGCTCCTGTAGTAGGTTCAGCAGCCATTGCAGACTTGTGTGCTCAGGCAGCTGCATTGCGGCCTTTGGGAAGGCACAGGCCTGCATCTGTACAACCAGCGCCACCTCCTGTAGTAGGTTCTGCAGCAGTGGCAGCTTTGTGGGCTCAGGCTGCACCTAATCTACGACCAGCTCCCAATCCGCAACCACTCCCTGCACCTCCTCAGCCACTCCCTGCACCTCCTCAGCTGCTCCCTGCACCTTGATGGTGTCCTCAGCAACCTCCTCCTATGCCACTCGGTCGTGCTAGAATAATTGAGGCTGATGTGCAGCCTGATGATCTGGGTTGGATGGATGTCCCCTGCCCTGACTGTAGAGAATTCCACTGGAGGGCAGAACACCTGCAGAAATCCTCAAATGTGCGGCCCAGGTTTGGTGATTGTTGTATGGAAGGAAAGGTGCAGCTGGAAGGGCTGCCAGAGGTCCCTCAGCCATTGACACAGCTCTTAGAAGGCCAGGACTCTGAGGGAAAAGAATTTCGCCAGAATATCAGGCAGTATAATGCAGCATTTGCATTCACTTCTGTGGGGGCCGACTTTGACCAAGATTTGCTTCAGGAGGGTCATGGTGCATATGTGCTCAAGCTACAGGGTGAATTGGATCATATCCATGGCTCTCTCTTCCCTGACAATGAAGGCAATACAAAGTATGCCCAGCTTTACATATATGATCCTGCACTGGCTTTGGCACAGAGGACAAATTGTAATAGGGGTCTGTCTCCAACTATCTTAGGAGACTTGCAGGAAATGCTCCTGCTGTGAAATCCTCATGTCGCCACATATAAACAAACAGCTGAGAGGCTCAGCGCTCAAGAACAGCATGGTAACATCCAGGCAAGGCTCACATACAGGGCACACAGGGATCCTAGGAGATATAATGTCCCAAAACCCAGATGAGATTGTGGTGGTTCTTCCTGGAGATGGCATCAACCCTGAACCTAGGCATATTATTGTCCAGCTCAAAGGTGGACCTTTCAGAAGGGTATTGGATACCAATCCAAACTATGCCACTCTGCATTATGTCTTGCTCTTTCCCAGGGTAGAGTTGGGATGGCAACCAGGTATTCCTTATCATGATCCAGAGGGTGCTGAGGAGGCCAACCCAAACAGATGGGGGCAGGTCACCCAAATACAGTACCATGCATATCGTCTATTCCAGAAAGAGAGAGAACCCACAACACTCCTGCATGGTGGCAAATTGTTCCAGCAGTACATTGTAGACTCCTTGGCTGCCACAGAGCAAAGCAGACTGAGGTGGATCAGGGCCAATCAATACACTCTGCGTGCTGAGTAGTATAACCATATGGTGGATTCATTTGGAGGCTTGAACAATGACATTGGAGATGCAAACAGCTTGGGCACAAAATTCATTCTGCCTGCGACATTTCAAGGAAGTACACAGGACACGAATCAAAACTGCCAGAACTCCTTAGCCATTACAACAAAGAAGGGAGAAGGGTCCCCCTGATTTGTTTGTTACTATGACTGCCAATCCAAAGTGGGACGATGTCAGGGGAACCCCAATCACACACTGCTTTATCGCAATATGCATTATCGCAAGGTGCATTATCGCAAGGTTCATTATCGCACATGCATTATCGCAGGTGCGTTATCGGCATGTGCATTATCACCGCTTGCACATTACCATGGCGTGCAACTTATCGCAGCATCTTATTGGTGGCCCCTGAGCTTCTTCTAGCTTTCAGCATCCTTCTGTCTTGTGTTCCATTTATTTCCTTTCCTGTTCCAGCCCCTTCCGATATCATTCCTTCCTTATCTGTTCAGCCCTGTTATTGCTGGCATGATTGCTTATGTAACTCAGGCATTCAGTGATCAGGCTAGCATGCCCGAGCTTACTTTTAGTCGTAGTTAGGTGGCGAAAGGGTTCCTTAGAGTTTTGTCTTTGGATCCCCCTTCACCAGGTATGTCTGTGTTGTGTATATAGTTCTCTATCTTACTTTGGATCCCCCTTCGCCAGTTCGCCACTTGAGTGTAGAGCATTTGCCTAGGTTTCACTTATAGTAGAAAACACTCTCTAGAGCACCGGTTGTGAAATTGCCTGACTTCGAATCGAACACCCTTCGAAAGCAGCAATTTGAGCAATCCTTTCTCATACCCTGACACCCTCTACCACTTACCATGGACTTTCCATCTGCTGCTGAAGTTTTGGACCGCTTGGCGGCGATAGAGCAAGAGTTGATGAGAGAGAGGCAGGAAAAACAAGATCTGGAGATGAGGTTGAACACCCTACAGCCTAGGCCCACTGGGCTGATTGATGGCTGGACTCCCTAGTCATGTTTGCGGCTCCTCAAAGTGAACAGCTGAGCAAGCATAGCCCTCCAAATACGATGGGGATCATGTGAATGGTCACAACTTCATCCAGTCATGCAGCCTCTACCTGGGGGTGTGTGCGAGCGACTTCCTGAGCAGTTGCAGATCCTTTAGGCGATGTCCTTCATGAAAACAGGGAGGGCTGCAACTTTCGCCACTCGTGCATTCATCCATGAAGCAAAGCATGGCACACCACTCTACATGACCTGGAAGGATTTCGTCGAGGCGTTTCTCCAGCAGTTCTACCCTCTACATGAGGCCACTGATGCGATGAATAAACTGGAATCACGTCAGTACCATCAGGGCAAGCGTTCAGTCGACGAATACATCGATGGGTTTGAAGAGCAGTTGAGAAGGCTGAATACACAGATGGGAAATCAATTGTTATGAAGTTCCATCAAGGTCTCAACTCTGTTATCCAGAGTCACATTGAATTGATGATAGATGGCAGGCCAAAAGACAATGATCCTTCTGCGTGGTATGGAGCAGCGAGAACAGTTGCGCTCACATGTGCAGCCAACGAAGTGTTCCAGGGACCTAGGGTGACAAACAGTGGCCGTCCCCCACTCCCAGTTTTTCGCAAGGCAGGTGAGTCACACACAAGGCTCACCAGTCAACTCTCTTCGAGGCTGGCGATAATGCCAGTGCCCACACCCCTCCCAACTGCCTCTGTACCCACTCTGATGTACATGGACGCTGCGAAAAAGCGATTCCCACAGCCACTCACATGTTGGCACTGCGGGAATGTCGGACGCTTCATGCGAGTATGCCTGCAGGCCTACAATCTCTGCTACATGACAGCTGATGAGCGTGAGGAGCTGCTGGAGCACTGGATGGTCACTGCAGATGTGTGAGATGTCGCTGAGGAAGAGGCTGAGAAGAAAGATGTGGAGGATTTTGTGTCACGCAGCGAGTGAGAGATGTTCCCTTGCTGCCCCTGTCCAATCGCTTTGCTGCCCTGTCAATAGCCCCAGATACTGAAGATGCAATTCATGTGTCAGAACTGGGTCGCACACAGCAAGTGATACAGACACATCAACCAACGACATTCTGAAAAGTCCTTCCCCACAATTGAAGCATTGGGAGTGAGCCCTTCCCAAGCACTTTGTGGTCATATCCGTTCCCTCTCCAAATTCGCAGAACCTCAAGGTAGAAATCCAGATGACAGAAACCGCTGAGGTCAAAGGGGTGACTGTGCTCCTTCACAGTGGTGCAACTGGGTTGTTCATCGACAGCAAATTTGTCGCCACTGAGAAGTTAACCATGCGGTCGCTCACATGCCCTGCCCCTGTGTACAATGTTGATGGCACCCCCAATGAGGGTGGAGCAATTCGCAATGTTATTGATGTCATCCTGCGATTCGGTGACCACTCTGAATGTGCTGTCCTTGCCGTTACGAACCTTGGGAAGCACAAGATGATCCTCAGCTATCCATGGCTCCGGGAGCACAACCCAGAGGTTAACTGGCGAATGCAGGAGGTGACACTAAGTCGATGCCCTGCGCAGTGTCACACCTGCAGAGCAACACTGTGGGAAGAGCAGAAGGAGGAGGTGAGGATACTTGCATGCCACATGGGCCTTCTGCCTCAGATGGTGGAAGAGGAAGAGAGTGACACAGAAGAAGATGAGCCAGGTGATGTTGAGCCCATTCTGCAGCCAGGCAACTGCCTGTTTGCTACTGTGTACATGCCCAATGTGCCTGTACCCATTACCGCAGCCACCACAACCATTTCGCAGCTAGCTGAGAAGGCCCTTTGCAGTGTACCCCCAGAGGAAAAGGAACTCATCCCTCCATACCTCTGTGACTTCAAGGATGTCTTCACGAAGGAGTCCTTTGATTCACTTCCCGAATGCAGGACATGGGACCATGCAATTGAGCTTGAGCCAGGAGCCAAGCCATCTGCATGCAAGGTTTACCCACTTGCCCCCAGCGAACAGTTGCAGCTGGATGAATTCCTGCAGGAGAACCTGCGCACTTGTCGCATTTGCCCCTGGAAATCGCCATGGCCAGCCCAGTGCTCTTCGAGAAGGATGGGTCACTGCGACTGGTCCAGGATTATCACATGCTCAATGCCATGACAGTGAAGAACCATTACCCCCTTCCCATCATTTCTGCATCATGCAGCTTTGTGGAGCGAAATACTTCACCAAGCTAGACGTGCAATGGGGTTTTAATAATGTGCGGATAAAGGATGGCGATGAGTGGAAGGCTGTATTCTGTACTAATCGCGGCCTCTTCGAACCCCTTGTCATGTTCTTTGGACTCACAAACAGTCCTGTGACATTCCAAACCATGATGGACGATATCTTCTAAGACCTCATCATGGAAGGGCATGTGTGTGTGTACCTAGATGACATCCTGATCTTCACCAATACCCTCAAGGAGCATCACTGACTTCTGTGAATAGTCCTTGAGTGCCTACGTCAGCACAAACTCTACCTTCATCCTGAGAAATGCGAGTTCGAGCTAATTAAGATTGAGTATCTTGGGCTCATTGCGTCACATGGCAAGGTGGAGATTGACCCCATCAAGGTCGCAGGTGTCATGGACTGGCCAACCCCAGCAAATCGCAAGGAGGTGCAGGCCTTCCTGGGGTTTGCCAGTTTTATCGCCGGTTCATTGAGAGCTTCTCACATCATGCACGACCCCTGTTCAAGCTCACAAAGAAGGATGTGCAATGGTCCTGGGGTGATCGCGACCAGCAGGCTTTTGATGGGCTAAAGCTGCTATTCACATCAATGCCAATCCTGCACTTTGCAGATGATAATCAACCATACTGGGAAGAGGCTGACAGTTCAGATGTCACCACTGGTGCAGTCCTGTCACAGCAATCTCCAGATGATGACAAGTGGCATCCAATAGCATTTTACTCCAAGAGTCTCATTCCTGTGGAGTGAAATTTTGAGATTCATGATAAGGAGGTGCTGGTGATTATTCCTGCCCTAGAGGAATGGCAACATTTCCTTGAAGGCACTAAGCATCGCATTGAGATCTGGACAGACCACAAGAACCTGGAGTATTTTCACACTGCGAAGAAGCTTAATTGCAGGCAGGCTAGATGGTCCCTCTACTTGTCCTGTTTGATTTCGAGCTTCACCACCAGCCTGGTGTCATGATGGGCAAGTCGGATGTACTGTTGCAGCACTCAGACCATGGGTCAGGATAGGGTGACAACAGCGATTTGACACTCCTACACCCAGAGCTGTTCATTGTTTGCACCCTGGAGGGGTTCACCCTGGTGGGGGAAGAACGTGGGATTATTCACGACGTGAAGAAGGCATTTGGAGATGGGTCCTGGAGGATATCGAACACCAAGTTGGGTTACAAGCCTACCATCTCTGCCTCCTGAGGTCTCTGAGTGGCCTCCCCCCCATTTTCCCTGTCATTAAGCTGACGCCTGCTCCATCTGATCCAATCCCAGGTTGGCAACCATCCCCACCACCTCCACCCATCCTTAGAGAGGGCAATGAGCACTTCAAAGTCGAACAGGTGTTAGACAGTCGCATGTGAGAAAATCGCCTGCAGTTCCTCATCAAGTGGAGGGGGTATGGCTATGAAGAGAATTCATGGGAGAATGAGCATGACGTCCAAGCTCCTGACCTCATTGCCGACTTCTACCATTCGCATCCAGGTGCCCCTCATCACATTCGCTCCTTGGAGGCTGTCACCTTTCAGAATTGCATCTCTGTTCCACCAGTGGGACTTCATGCGTCGGGTCGCCACATTCTAGAGGGGGGTGATGTCAGGGGAACCCCATCACACACTGCTTTAGGCGGGTGCTCGCAACTTTTTACTATATGTAGATTCACCCATTTTATCCTCAGATTATAGAAAATAAGAGGGTGAAAATACATGGCAATCTTATTGTTGGGATATAAATAAATTTACTTTTGTCCCTCCCCGAGCGGCTGTTTTGGAACCCTTCAAGACTTTGGTGTTATTGCCAACACTTCAATCTATCAGAACGTGTCGTTTACGAGAGTCAAAGAATATTAAACAATGCTGCAGCACAACTCCGGAAATAATTTAATATTTGTACCTTGGTTGCAATCCACGTAAAAACTAGTCCAAGTTAATACAGATGGAAGGCAATACGTTTCTTAGCAGCACTGAACAATAAACTAAAAGAATGTAGGTTCAAGGACACTATCGGGGTCCAAGCGTATTCCAAAATATAAAGGAATGTACTTAGCAGGCGAGTTTATAAATGGACTGCCATGATAATCTACCAGCGCACAGCAATAAAAACGAGGGATGAACGAGTTTTAGAAGTGACTTGTGAAAGTCTCTAATCAAGAAAATTGACTGATCAGATCGTCTCGGGTATGGGAGTGTGAATGGCAAGACTATCAATTGACAGACTCACTCTGTAGAATTACACCCGGAGGATTAGTCTAGGTGGCTAAGCAGAAAAGTATCTACTTAACAAGGAATTAGACACTAAAGTAAGTGAATAACCCTAGCTGGGATTAGCAGCTTAGTAAGATGCAAGTCACATGAGGTCACGTGGATAGAAGATGTTAGATTGCTAGAATGATGATTCAAGGAGGTCAGAATGGCCTCCTTTTACATTGTAAAATACACAGGATTACGTAAAATGGGGTTCTTCTATCTATTAGGTGAGTGATGTCATAAGTAAATATTTGCACTGCTGAAACACACCCTCGTAACTATTGTGGCGTGTTTGTGCAAAGAAATTGGAAATAGATAGCCAATCACCTTCCCTGGTTTGCACAGCCTTACACAGCCTTTCACAGCCGCTATGACATCAAGGGGCCTATTTGGTGTCATAGTGTTGCGTTTGGAGGATCCATTCATCCAATAGGCTTTATCAAACCTGCACCGTAGTTTTGGCTTTGTACATCTTTGTGTGAGTTTGTACGCAGCCTTGCACAGCCATGGTTGCTATGATGCAAGTCATGTGCCAGCTGGGTTTGAATTGCACAGGCTTGTGTAAGCGGTAGAGGACACATTCAGTCTCAGTGGCTGAGTTTGTGTGAGCCAAGGTACCGGAGTTGTAGGTGCTTGAGTGCCTGCAACTCCGAGTTTACGGTTCGTGGGAAGCTCCTGTCGGAGTTTAAAACTGAGCGGCTGTGGCAGAGTTGTGGACGTGTGTGGGTTCATAACTCTGCCTGACAGAATAAGGAGTTTTTGAGCCAGGGAAGCCAAGTTAAATGGCAAAGAAATAAGAGGAAATTCAAGGAATATTTGAATAGAGTTCTCCAAACAATAGCCACATGTATTAGCTACTATCAGCTGGGAAAACAGGGTTTTAAAGCGATTTTAATCCTTTTTTCATGAGGCTTTTCATTAGCAACGGTTCCAACACAACAACCCACAGAGCTCTCTTCATATAGAGGAATGTACATGAGCTTAGTAAGCAGGTAGAACCTTCTATCTATTAATGGAATGGGGGAAGAAGCTTATGGAAGCTGGAAGAAAGCATTGGAAGGTTCTGACTGATGACTGATTCCAGGTGATTTTTCTCAGTGACTCATTCGACTGCACTAGGTTTCCCACAAATCAGAGCTTGGTTTGTCAGGACTCACTGATCAGAGTCATGTGACTTGGCACAGCTTGGTTGAATCATGGGAGCTGTACTTTTAGTTCTAGATTGGCACTCAGAGGCTGAGTAAGTAATTCTGAGCCAATTAGAGCTCGCTAGCCACTGGAGGCATATAAAAATTTTCTGGTCTGAAAAACTGTTCAAAAAACTGTAAGATATTCCAATTTTTTTAGTGTTTTTACAGCGTTTTCAAAAAACCTTGATGCGGCACACTTTTTTTTTTCTCAGAGGCGCCCATGCTGCTACGACTGGCAATGGGGTATCGATGTATCAGCCCTGACGTCAAGCAGCGAGCACTATGGCTGCTTCATAATGGTTATATGGAAGAGGTGGGTATTATCCTCAATGTCTCAAAGAGCAGCATGACTCGGTGGCACAAAACCCCGAAGTTTACGGCAACGTCGTTCCACCACGCAATCCTCTCCAAGGTGTCATGACCGGTTTATTTCCCCTACCGCGCTACCTCTATGTTCCCCCTCGTCACTCCCTAGCATCTTCGCCAGAGTTCTCCGCACCCACCGACTACTCCTCCTCTACATTCACTCTACCCGCTGTTCTCCCCATTTCCCCTTTCGCTACTCCTCCCCAGTGTTCACCCGGCTTCACCCTCCACCTCAACCTGTCCTCCTCTATGTCACCTCTGCTCGCCCTTCCTCGCATTTCGCCGAACGATCATTCGCTGCTCGCATCATTCACCAACAGGCACACCATCAAATCACGATCGACATCCCTGCTTTTCAATCCAACCCCCTTTTGGTGTTCATATGAGCAGGGTGCGTTCGTGGGACGTCTTACCCGTAGGTTGTGTGGGATCAACCCAGTAGATGAAGAACCCGTGCAGGGCAGTGTATATGCGGGCCCCAAGACATGGTTTCGTACGCAAGTGTCTTCGCCACCTTCACCCTCCATCGTTTCATGTTCTCCCTCTTCTCTCATTCTATTGTATGTTTATTTCATCTATGTTGTATCATGACTGCATACCCCTATCCAACCCTGACTCATGACGGCCTCTTTCCTATTCGCTGACACCTTACGAGCATTCGATATAAGTAGTTTACATTCGCATGTATATTCCCCAGTTCAATTATCATATGTCGTCCATCTTGTGCAAACTTGACCTCGCTGTGATTGTCATCTTAAGCCTTCTCTTGGAGATTTCTATCTTCGACCAGCAGAGGACTTAGGCATCACTGGTGAGTTCTCATACTTCATCTTCATTACCTTAGCCTTCGAACCATCTTCTGTGCTGTTGGTGAAGGGCTCCAAAGGAGCACCTTCGCCGGCAAAGGGATTGTCGAGACTTAGACAGCCCTTCTGTGAGATCTTGCACGTTACATCGTCAAGAACCATGGGCTATTTCGCTACGACTGTAGATAGGGTGAGCCCCGTGTAGGCAAACCCTCTTACCTTGTGAACATTCATTGGTTCACCTATTCGCCGAACGGCATACTGATTCGCACAAGTTATTCGGGAATTCGCTGTGTTCACTAATACACGATATTAACGCCTGAAAACCAATCTTGACACAAGGTCAACCTCGTGCTTTGAATACCGCACAGATGCATTCCCTAATCAATCTAGTTCAGAATGCCCCAGAAATGTTTCTGGATGAACTGCAGGACTGGCTTGCGCTAGAGCACAACATCCTCATGGCTATAACAATGCTTCACTATGCAATCCAGAATGCCGGCCTCTCCTACAAGTTACTGAGACGACAGGCCACGGAACGAGATGAGATTGGATGAGCACAATGGATGGGAGAGGTGCAAACTCATTTTGTGGCCAGTCAGTTTGTATGGACGGATGAATCAAGCAAGGATGATCGTACTATTTGATCTGAATACGGCGGCGGTGGCCCCAAGGGCTCCAGGTTACCGCTAGACATCGTGTAGGGGGTTTGTGCTGCTGCTGCTCCAGTGCCTAATGGGCATGAGTGCCTCTGAGAAAAAAAAAAAGTGCGCCACGTCAAGGTTTTTTGAAAACGCTGTACTGTAAAAAGACGGTACACCCGTTTGCAGTACCTAAGGCGCGCGTTGGATTTGCTTCTGTTTTAGCGCGTGAACTTCGAACAACGATATCTTGCTTGATATCGCTCTGATTCGCTTGAAATTTCATATCTGATGCTATGTGGACCATAGCTAGGGCATAGAACTAAAAAATCCAAATAAAACAAGCATTTTTTATTTTGCATTTTGGGTGCTGAGGGCAAGCTTAGCTTACTGTATGTAGTTCAATCCAGGTTTTAATTTTGTTTGCTACTTTGTACTAATGGTGAGAACCCACTACAGGAGAATCTCCAGAAGAGGGTGGTGTCGTAGGATTGGAGAGGAAGGGCTTAGCTTCTTCTGACATTGGATCAGTGAGATCTGACAGTAGGCGTTCATTCTCGATGTCGGATTTCCTCCTGTGTAGCATCAGCCCCAAAAATCTGAGGGATCATATAATGTGGAACATACGCATCATCAAAGTTCGTAATAGCATCTTTGATCCCTTCCGCACCGAGTGCCAATCCACCATAAGGCAACTTCACCGATCCTGACATGTTCTTGAGCTCGGAAACCGTGGGGGCGCACGCGTATGCGGTGAAGGGCGCGGAGGTGCTGGGGTGGGCGAGCTGGTGTAGGAGGATGGGGTGGTGGGGAAGCAGGCAGCGGCGGGTGCGGGTGCAGGTGCAGGTGCGGGTGCAGGTGCGGGTGTGGGTGCAGGTACGGGTGCGGGTGCAGGTACGGGTGCAGATGCAGGTGCAGGTGCGGGTGCGGGTGCAGGCACGGGTTGGGCGGCGACGCGAAGGACGCGGGGCAGAGGTGGGCGAGCTGGTGTAGGAGGACAGGGTGGTGGGGAAGCGGGCGGCGGCGGGTGCAGGTGCAGGTGCGGGTGCAGGTATGGGCGCAGGTGCGGGGACGGGTTGGGCGACGACGCGAAGGATGCGGGGGTGCACGCGTACGCAGCGGGGTGAGGGGCGCGGAGGTGCTGGGGTGGGCGAGCTGGTGCAGGAGGACGGGACGGGGTGGTGGGGGAACGGGCGGCGGCGGGTGCGGGTGCAGGTACACGTGCCCTGGGACATGAATGTGCCTGGGCCGTGGCACTCTGCGGGAGTCAAGTGGTCAGACACCCTGGTATGAGGAATACGGGCAGGGATACTCACAGAAGTTGGCCACTGGGGTTATGGGGGAGTTGACAGGGAGCTGCTGGTACTTGACGGCGAGCCTGTGGAGCTAAGCGCAAAGGCGCGATTGAAGAACAGGGTCAGCAGATGCTTCGAAGCCCGGGGCAAGTTCATATGGAAGACGAGTGCCGAACCAAGAGAGGCTGAAGTGTCTGTGGTGCATGGTGTTGTCGATGGTGCAGTGCGGCAAGCCGCCTATTATGAATCAGCATAACCCGACCAAGTTCGACTTGCCTTACCAACAATGGGAAATAACAAAAATACAAGACAGCCCACCAAGTCAACACGAGCAATGAAAAAGGTCAAAGAACCTCCAGAGGAACTGTCACCTGACATAGCGGGAATTCAGGGCAAAGGTTGATTTATATATAATGATGCTATTTCAAGCTCACCAGTTATTTAGAATCTGTTCAAACTACTAGCACTTTTCGACCGCAACGTCAGGCGGCAAAAAAAGTAACTTTTGAAGACTTAGAATCTGAGTCAGGGTCTTCATATGAGGAAGAGACCCAGCCGGCTCAAAGTGCATCCGAGTCCGAAGCCGAGCCCAACGACCCTAATCGAGACTCAGAGTCTGAAGAGTTAGTAGAGGTGGCAGTTCCCAAACAGGTAAAGGATATTGATGAACCTGGTATGCCATCATATTTTCATTTATAATTTGATGCTCATTTCACGGCCTAGTAATTATCTTGGTGTTCCGACGGCACTGAAGCCAAGGGTTTGTTGAGCGTGTGAAGCTTCCTGCCAATGTCAGTTACAAGAAGGTCGAGGATGTATCTTCAAAGCGATAGGGTGCTATCAAACAGTGAAAAAGATGCCGCACCTAGCTTACCGGCTCAAAGGTGTGCGAGATAAACACCTTTCGAAACTGGCAAAAGAAGAGGACTGGGAAAACCTCAAGGATGATGTGAAGGGCGCTCAGGCAAGGAAGAAAAGGGCGATGCCAGTGGCGTGGAAGTAGACATCGTTCTGGATGAAAGTGTACGTGTGCGTGTGACTTCGCATGGCAGCCGCATCTGATATTATAAGAATTATAGTACATCGCATCGCTTCGCCATACACTTTCCAGGAAAAGGGACAAAACTGTGACAAATGCAGCTGGCAGGGGCAAAAAGAAGAAAGCTCGTATTCAGGACTTGAACGCCGATTCTGACACTGAAGGATCTGAGATCGAAGAGCATGGCCTACCGACAAAACGGGAAAGGGATTTCATGGAGGCGTTGAAGGCAGAGTATTCAAACTGTGGCAAACCGGCATGTGCTTCAAAAGTCTGCAAACTGAATAAGAACGGAGAGCACAGCATTTATCATGGTGCCAACTCCAGTCCTGGGTAACAGCCTTGGTGAGTACAACCTTTGCATTTATATGTATTACTCGCTGCTAATAATGCGAATTTAGGTTTCTAACATTCACGGGGTCACTCTGAAAGTTCCTCAAACAACGCTCACTTCGAAGATTTCCATTATCGCAAAGACTCCATTCAAAAAGAGAAGACCGATGAAGGGTCAACGGCGAACCTGCCGGGCTGCATTGGGTCTTCAAGGATCATTTCCTATGATGATGTTCCCACCAATTGACTATCAATGTTTGCTCAGAACATGGTCCTGAACCACCCTGTTACTCCAGTCAATCCTGACAAGAGACCGGAACAGTTGACCCCTGCGACTCCCGGTGACATCGTTACCCAAGCATCGAAGAGTTTCTTGACGATGTCCTAATTGGCCTGAGGCTAGGGGCGGAACATTGACGAATTCAAAGGTAAATTTGAAGCAAACAACGTTTACTTCCTAAATGAACTGAAGGAGGTGACGGCTGATGTCTCATGGCCAACATCGGGATGTCATGGGGTGACGCGAATTTCATCAAAGGAGCGGCTAGAAAGGCTATAAGGAAGCTTGCTAAGAAGGTGTGAGAGGGAGGGAGGCAAGCAGAATTATGCCAGTAGGACACAATAATTAGATTTACTATATACATCAAAAAGAACAATTTAGAGAATTATGGATATTGAGATCGGCGGCCTTAGTACCGTCTGAGGCAGCGCACGGCACATTATTGGTATTTAACCTTGAGGCCGCTACCACCAACACACCGCAAGAATGTAGATGGTTCACTTGTCACGTGACTTGTCCACATGTTGACAACAGCTCTGCCTCTCAGACTCGCACAACATAGTTCTTTACTTGTTGTCTGCCTCTAATTCTCGATATTTGTTATTCCAGATGCCATCAACACCGCCCCAATCTCTCAAGCTTCTGTTGACGAGCACACCATATAGCGTCAGTTCCAGTAAATCTCATGAATCACACATTCGGACCCAGGATGATTGAAAAAGCTGATGAAGGGCGAGTTCTCCGCTGCGATATTCGAGAGTAATTCTCTGCTTGAAGAGCGCTGTCGGGCGGATCAAAAAATTGTCGACACTGTCCTATCCAAACTGAAACCTGGCGTGTTCTGGGACAGCCCAACCGACACTTTCAAGGAATGGCCCAGCCGCACTGGTCCAGAAAGCGCTCATTATGCGCCGTGGAGTGGTTACTCAACAAGATTCTGTCCATCTCCTCCCAAAAGCTGCCGAATGGCAATATCCACCGAGGTCTTCAGTTTTACGTGTACGGTCGGGAAATGGCTGAAGGACTTGACACAGACTCCCCCCTAAAACCAGACCTTGTTGGTTGTCAGTCTGTTGGTAAGAGCTGAGGCTCGAAGTCCGAAGCTCTCATGGAACGAGGCTGAAATTTGCGTAGAGGTGAAGAATAACTGGCCTGGTTTGATCCTGCAGTCAAGCACGTACGTGCGCTGTATGTTCACACACCAATTGGATAGACTCTTCGTCACTGTTATCCATTTCAACAACGCAAGGATGGGGGTGCGCTTCGGATTTTATTCTCGCATGGGTCTGGTTGTTATGCCGGAACTTGACCTCTCGAAGGAGGGAGGCTTTAAAGGATTTGTCCGCGGAGTGGTTGGGATTAATTCTTGGACCGACACAAACCACGCTGGAATTGATACTACTCGTACCATCACAGACATTGCGATTCCTGAGAGGGGTATATTCAAGATTTCGAAAACACTTTGTGACCGACGTTGCGTTCGCGGACGAGCAACACGTGTGTATCTTTTGGTCAAGAAGGGTGCGTTTTGACGTTTAGAGATCTGGGCCAGTAGTTAACAATTGGGTTTGAAGGTGCAACCGCCACCGATGGTTCTCCCGCTCAACCTTCGTCCACTCACCGGTATAACTTACGAAGTCACCAACCCCCGCGTTCTCAGCCTGGAAAAGAGACTGACAGTCGAGAACCCTTGAGGTTGAAGGGAGGAATATCATTTCTCTTGCCGGACACTGTCATTCTGAAAGATTCATGGCCATTGAAAACCCATAACGAAGAAGGCACAATGTTTGGAGCATTATCGGGTGGATTTGGACTGCCAGACATCCTTGTCTCATACCCTGTCGAGGACGGAATGGATAAGCTCATACCTGATGACGCAACGTATTGGCCCGTGTGTGCGCCAGAGCCATACGCCGGGGTTAGGCCTGACGAACGAATACATATGCGATCTGTTTTTGAGACCCGAGGGACGTCACTGCGAGCTGCACAAAGTCCTCAATTGCTCGTGCGTTGCATAGTGCACGCCATGTTGGGTATGTGAACGAAGAGGGCATCGGACATGATTTACCTATAATGGTGATTGACAGGGAATTTTGGGCTGTTTAAGAACAGCTGGTTGCACCGCGACGTAAGCGTCAGGAACGTCATGCTGATGGATGAAGCTGAGGGCCGCCTGTGGCCGAGTACGTACCGTCTTTCACATCAGTCCTTTCGTTTTTTTTATGTTTGCTTCAGTTTTGCCATGACTCGAGAAGTTACTAGATGTGTGGGATTCATATGCGATGGGGACCAGGCGATTCGTTGGATGGATCAGAAGCGGGAATTAGCAAAGCATCGCTTGGTGGGTCTTTAGTTGTTGTGTGCGGCTTGTGATTTACATGGTTCTAGGGTATGCTGCCTTTCATGTCTCAGGCGCTTATTGTTGCTTGGGACTCTGGAACGCAAGTTGTGCACCAAGTAATTGACGACCTGGAGTCGTTTATATGGGTTTTATTTTGGTTGATTCTGGAGATTCTGGAGACCAAGGGGGCACTTGCGCTACTAGAACAGAATTACCGTCAAACGATGCTCTCCGACGAGTTACCTGTGTTACAAGCTAGGGGAAGTTTCCTTGATAGGTTAAAGCAACAGGATGCCGCGAAAAACTTCTCCACGGGCTTGAAGCCATTCTCCAAACTCTTGATTCAATGGTTAACGCTTTCTCAGGAGACTGCTCTGGAATGGCTGAAACCAGACTTCGTTAAGGTTGTATTTTTGGACGCCGATGGGTACACTTTACAGGCCACTGAGCCATACAGGCAGTATGTAACGAATCTCTTTCAGACCTGCCAGAGAGTTGGGATTATGTTAATGAGGGGGAAATGACAGGTGAAGAGAGAAGATGAGCTGGGAAAGACCGCATGTAACGCATGACATATAATATTATGAGATCCTGTAGCCACTGTAGGAAGAGCGGGCACTTACAATGAGTACTTTTTGCACTACTAAGTGTTGTTTACCAATATCATCCATCACATTGCAGATAATTTTCAACATTCTGACAACAAAAAAATTACATTACAGTAGTACAACTGCACTACAGATAGCCACAGTCCTTCATCCACCCTCGCGCATGTCTGCGTGTAATCCGATCCAGTGCCTCATAGAGAAACATGAATAGCTCAGCCCTCTCCTTACTTGCAACACATGCACGGAACTCGGCACCATGACGTCTGAGGTGAGCTTTGATGAAGGAGAATGATTCTTCGATCGGGTTGAGATCGGGCGAGTACGGCGGAAGATACATCAGTTTGATTCCTCTGCAAATGCAAGATTAGACACTAGTGAAAACAGTGTATAATGGTAAAAACCTTTGGGCACATAAGAGTGAGACCTCAGGTATGTGGTGAATGGCGCAGTTATCCATAACAAGAACGCTCTGTGGTGCCAGGTAAGGGTTCATTACCTCTAAAAGGCCCTTCAGAAACCCAAGGAACTCTGGACCGTCGTATGTGTAGAGGACAGGAATTATAGGCAGTAGGTATGGACTTGTTATTCAAAAGAATAGACTAGAAATCAATTCACTCTCTCAGTGAATTTAGTGGTCACTATAAATATATTATACACTACCTAGAAATCAATTCACTATAGAGGATTTCTAGGTCAATAAATGCAAAGACTACTAGACTAATTTACTTGCCTCTCTCAGTGAATTTAGTGGTCACTGAGAGAGGGGGAAATGTGTTCCACTGCGCATGTACTACTACCCGGCCCTTTAGCGCCCAAGAGCTCGCGCGTCGAAGTCATTTCAGACTCCGCTGGGTGCAGCCGCTTGTGAAAGCAGGAATAACAAGATGAAATAGAGAGATAAGAAATGAGTGGAAAATTTCGAAAATAACCAGAGAAATGGATGCATAATACAAGAACAATGTGAGAAGAAATTGGAAGGCCACACAACAAATTGGATATATTATGCTTGATTTTGGTGCAGGAGCATAAATGCACCCAACAGTATGCCCCTAATTTGATATGGCTATAGATGATTCCATCTTGTGAGAGCGCTGGAAGGATTGAAAATCTGAGTGGATATTAGCGATACAATAATGGAGGCCCGTGCACAAATCGTTACCTTTCGCCCCTTTGGAAACGTGCTCACACTCGAGGCCTACATCCCTTGTAAGCCCATCCCATTAGTCTATACGTTGTGCGAAGGTCAATTGCGCTTTCATCTGTGAAAACCAAACGGTCCGGTGGTTCACTACCAATACGAAACTGGAAAGCAGTCCGCGAGGCTTCACAGGGCTCTGTGGCTGCCCGTGAAAGCTGGATTGGAGACAAATATAAAGGTTGTCATTCTTCGAGGATTTAATGACTCACTTTCTTTCTTTGCAAGCCAAGATGTCGAAGCGTCCTCCAGACAGTTGATATACTTACTAAAATACCATGCTGCACCTCTAGCTCTTCGACAAGCTCATTGAGGTAAAGATCGGGCGAGCGTTCAAGAAGCGCAAGAAGAAACTGTTATAAAATAAAATAAGCTACAGCTAAACACAGACATGAATTACTTACTTCACTCTGAGCTGAGGTCATTTTTGACCCATGAGATAGCCGCTTTGGCTCTGCCACGACGTCTCCAACATCCCGCCAGAGTTTGATTGTGCGTTGAACTACACGTAGTGACATATCGAGGTCAATTGCAATATCGGTTGATTTCTTGTTGAGCTTGAATTTTTGGTGTATAACGCGACCCGCAGATCCTTGCTGTACATGTGACGAACAGGTTTAGGGTTGCCAGGGCGAGGCATATGAGCGATGGTGTGGGTAGTACATACAAGGAGAACGGAAGTTCCCGAAACACACACCCTGACCAAGAGTTCTATGACATGAATCGTGCGACAGCATTTGCACCCTTACTCCCAATGCTGAACCCCAACTCAAGTGTAATTTTCAGGTGTCGAATGGCCACTATCCCATTTTTATTGGTGAGTTTGCTACATATGCTTACTTTACATCCTCGCTGAAAGGGCTGTCACGCGTCCCAACTACAAGTCCACCATTGTGACTTGAAGCGCCCCTTCTACTCGTACAAGCACGAGCAGTTCCTTCCTGTTGTCCACCCGCACCCCAACTGACCGCGGCTCCATCACTCCTACCGTCAACACCCTCGCGATGACCACCGCCACGTCCCGCGCCTCCACGCGCTACCGCAACACCAACCGCGGCGATGCCCTCGCACGCCTCGAGGGCCGCCAGCCCAGTTGTGTCATGTCCGCGCTCCCGTCCCTCTACTGGCTGCTGTTTGGGCCGGTATCCCCCATGTCCCCTGCGTGGAGTCCCCTGGGTGTCAAGGTGTGTCGACGCCCCCGCACCCTGCTAACCGTATGCCCAGTCTCCTCACGATGAGCTCCGTGTCATCCGTGCTGCAATCGCACCTGCACCTGCACCTGCACCCGTACCTGCACCCGTACCTGCACCCGTACCTGCACCAGCACCTGCACCAGCACCAGCACCCGCACCCACACCCACCGCCGCCCGCTCCCCCACCACCCCGTCCTCCTACACCAGCTCGCCCACCCCAGCACCTCTGCACCCCTCACCCCACCGCATACGTATGTGCCCCCACGGTTTCCGAGCTCAAGAACGTGTCAGGATCGGCGAAGTTGCCTTATGGTGCATTGGCACTCGTGCGGAAGGGATCAAAGATGCTATTATGAACTTTGATGATGCGTATGTTCCACGTTATATGATCCCTCAGATTTTTGGGGCTTATGCTACATAGGAGGAAATCCGACATCGAGAATGAACGCCTACCGTCAGATCTCACTGATCCAACGTCAGAAGAAGCTAAGCCCTTCCTCTCCAATCCTACGACACCCTCTGCTGGAGATTCTCCTGTAGTGGGTTCTCACCATTAGTACAAAGTAGCAAACAAAATTAAAACCTGCATTGAACTACATACAGTAAGCTAAGCTTGACATTGTTCCCCCCTCAGCACCCAAAATGCAAAATAAAAAATGCTTGTTTTATTCGGATTTTTTAGTTCTATGCCCTAGCTATGGTCCACATAGCTTCAGATATGAAATTTCAAGCGAATTGGAGCGATATCAAGCAAGCTATCGTTGTTCAAAGTTTGCGCGCTAAAACGGAAGCAAATCCGACGCGCGCCTTAGGTACTGCAAACGGGTGTAACGCCTAAAAACCAATCTTGACAGATGGTTTCTTCGTGCCAAATGGGTGAAGCGGTTCCTTGTCAAGCATGCAGATGAGCTGGAGGTGAAGAAGGCACAGGGTCTGGATCCCAAGCATGTGAAGGCCTTCAATCATGCGAACATCAATGGATATTTCAAGCAGCTGGCCAATATCATCAAAAAATATGAGATAGTACCAGAAAACATCTACAATGCCAATGATAAGGGTCTAAAATTGGGGGGTGGGAGGAAAGGGTTGCAGAAACAGTTCATTTTTGCAAAGGGGATGAAACAAAGGTATGCGATGCGGCCGGACAATCTCACCCTCATTACAGCCATAGACGCCATCTGCGCGGATGGGACTTTCGTGCCACCTGTGTTGATCCTGATGAATAATGCGGAAAAAGGCCAGTAGTGGACACTGCACTCATGGTGATGGTAGTGTGACTACCTCAGACAATGGGTGGATGGACAATGAGCTTTACAAGGTATGGTTCGAACGGGTATTTTTGCCATATGTGCTCAAGCATAACATGGTGCGAGGAAGGATTCTCTTGGTTATGGATGGCCACCAATCTTATGAAACCGCAGACATTTGTAAGCTGGCATTCTATAATGGAATCCTTTTATTCTGTATCCCTCCCCACACTATGCATAAGCTCCAGCCCCTTGATGTGGGGGTCTTTGGCCCAGTTCAGAGTGTGTGGTCCACGGCATGTCAGATCACTGCTGCCCAAGGGTCTCCAATAGGGCACAATAATGTGGTTGAGGAGTACCTCAAGGTATGGAATCAGATGATGACCCCTAGACTTGTCAAGTCAGTGTTCAGGAAAAGTGGCATGTGGCCGATGGACCCTTTGGTCTTCATGGGGGCAGATATTGCCCCCGCACTTGCCATATCCATTTACACATCTGAGCCTGATTCTCATCCACTGCCAACTTCTTCTCCCAAAAGTGCCCAGTTGATGGACTCTGACCCCTCCTCAGACTCACTCATCACTGAGGGTGAGTCATCCCAGGAAAACCTTTGGGATGGCTCCTCCAGATCCAACTTCTCTGATGATTCTGAACTTGAAGATGAAGATAGGGCCCAGAAAGCAATCATAGACGAAGTCCCCATGCAGGTGGACCCCCCTCTGCCTATTTTTCATGAGCTGCATCCTCTGAGCAATGCCCACACCACCACCACTGCCCCCTCCCTCCCTCAAGCCCCACTAGCTTCATTCCTTCCTCTCCAGCCCCTTGTCTTCCACCATCATCCACTGAGATAGACCCCAGTGAGGAAGGCATGCCCCATTTGGGCTGTTCCTATGGCACATGCAGCCACATCAGCCAGATGCTTCGCCCCCATGGTGCCTCCAGGCCATGAGGCTCTTGTAAAGTCTCATCACCCTCCCAAGGCAGCACATTGGCTCTCGAGCACCATGCTGAAATCGAAAACTTGCGCGGGGATAACCAATCCCTCAAGTACAAACTAGAACAGGCACACCTTCACATTCAGTTGGCTGAGGCCCAGAAGAGTGCTGCTGAAGCCCATGTCACTGGAGGCATATAAAAATTTTCTGGTCTGAAAAACTGTTCAAAAAACTGTAAAGATATTCCAAATTTTTTTAGTGTTTTTAATGTAAAAAAACTTTAACAAAATTTTGTGTTTTTGTTAGAATTTGTTGAGCAAGAAAATTGTAAAAAAGGTTAAAGTTTTTTGCAGGGTTTTTTATGTCTTTTTATAAGTTTCTTTGTGAAAACACAAAGAAACCCATAAAAAACCCTGAAAAAAACTTTGAATTTTTTTACAATTTTCTTGCTCAACAAATTCTAATAAAAACACAAAATTTTATTATAGTTTTTTTTATATAAAAACACTAAAAATATTTGGAAAATCTTTACAGTTTTTTCAACAGTTTTTCAGATGAGAAAACTTTCATATGCCTGCAGTGTGTCACCATAAGAGCCCTGGAGAACCAACAGCTCCTGACCCAGCTATATGGCCAGAGTGAAAAGAAGAAACACAGGCACCTCAACACGAGTGCCCACCTTCTGACTGCCCCCGAAGCTGAAAGCGAATGGCAGAAGCAGAACAAGAAAGCAGTCCAAGCCCGTGATCGGGAGGAGTGGGAAAAGGCTGAGAAAACTGAGACTGCCCAAGCCCATGGGTTGCAGCGCATGGAGAATGTATGTGACAAAGTCTTTGCACACCTCTGGCTTCCTACAAACTGAAGGATGACTTGAGAGACATCACAGCTGCCCTCAAGATAGCTGAAGAGGGGACAGTTGTGGAGCTCTTCACACGCATCAAGAAATTCCTTGAGGACAACCCTGCCATTGCTAGTGAGGTGCAATTCTTGGGGTTAGCTCAGGAGAATTGCTGTGGACATAAGCAGGTACTCTCTGTGTCTGGAGCTGCTACTGCCTCTGCCTCTGCCTCTGGCTCAGGTATGGCATCTGGATCTGCAGCTGCTTTCCCACCAGGACCCAGTGCTTGAAATGCCATACTGTATTGTTTGTAGCTACCCAGTGTATCTTGTAGCTATCCCAATATGACTTTACTCTGTACTTACATGTTTCTGGATCGGCATGACTAGAAATAATATGCATGCCAGTTACGGGGCAGGCAGCAGACGCCAGCTGTTGGAATCATGTACCGCCAGTTGTAGATTACATGTACAACCTGCTAGCATATACAATTACCTGTTGTAAATTACATGGGTGTTCAAGTCAGACGCCCATTCCTACGCCTCCACCTTGCGGCCTCAGTACGGTGCCCATGCACTGTAGCCTGCTGCCGCCGCCCTCTCCCTGCGGTGCACCTGCACCATACCCGGCCTGTCAGTACGTCCACCTGCACCGTCGGCACCCATGGGTGCAGTGCACATGCCCCATAGGGTACCCCTCGGTAGGTGGATGTGCACTGTTCGCCACACCCGCGTACGGTGCAGCTGCACCATCCGCAGCCCTCACTATGGTCAACCTGCACCGTAGGCCGCTGCTGCATACAGTCCAGCTGTACCATCTGCGGCCCCTCCATATGGTACGCCTGCAGCGTAGGCAGCCAGGTGGTACAGTGGACCTGAACTGTACACCGCCCCTCCGTACGGTGGACCTGCACCGTAGGCCGCCGCTGCGTACGGTGCAGCTGTACCATCCGCGGTCCCTCCATATGGTACGCCTGCACCATACCCTGCCAGGTGGTATGGTGCACCTGCACCATCAGCCACCCCTCCGTACGGTGCAGGTCCACCATAAGCTGCCGCTGCGTACGGTCCAGCTGTACCATCCGCGGTCCCTCCGTATGGTATGCCTGCACTGTATGCCACCAGGTGGTACACCTGCACCATCAGCCATCCCTCCATACAGTGCAGGTCCACCATAGGGTGCCCCTCCGTACGATGCAGGTCGACCGTTGGCCGGCTCTGCGTATGGTGCAGCTGTGGCATCCGCAGCCCTCTGTATGGTACACCTGCACTGTAGGGGTTCGGGTCAAAATCCTTCATGGACATGGAAAGCACGTGATTTCCAGGTCGGGCATCCTGAGGCATCCTGGATCCCACATCGCTGCCCATCGCATACAGTAATTATCAATGTTGGGTGCATTTATGCTCCTGCACCAAAATCAAGCATAATATATTCAATTTATTGTGTGGTGTTTCAATATTTTCTCATACTGTTCTTGTACCAAGCATCCATTTCTCTGCTTATTTTCGAAATTTTCTAGTCACTCTCTATCTCTCCATTTCATTCTGTTATTTCTACTTTCACAGGCGGCTGCACCCAGCGGAGTTTGAAATGACTTCGACGCGCGAGCCCTTGGGCGCTAAAGGGCCGGGTGCAAGTATATGCCTTCTGAGACAGGATTACACTCCTCTCTCAGTGACAATAAATTCACTGAGAGAGGCGAGTAGTATCTTTCATATTTACATAGCATGTTGACTGAAAATCATGTAGTATATTTGATTCTAGGTATTGTATTAATACATCAGTGACAATAAATTCACTGAGAGAGTATATTTGATTCTAGCTTTCTAAGAACTCTACCGAACCTTCCCTGCCATAGCCCCTAGTTGCTAACAAGGGTTATGGGCCCCGCAGACACTTCGCAGAAGCTTTTGGGTGTGGAGAAGCTTGCAACAGATGGAAGTAATTGGCCTCTGTGGCGAGCTACTCTCACAAGTTATTTTGAGTCCAAAAATCTACTCAGGCATATAGAAGGGAGAGCCATTCGACCTCCTGATCCTCCAGTCATGCCCCCAGGCCATATTCTCACAGAAGCTGAGGAAACTCAGATAGAGAAGGCTGAGGAGAAGCTGGAGAAATATCTTGCCAGAGAAGGACAGGCCAAAACCCAAATAATCGTCTCAGTGTCAGAGTCACTAGCTCTGATGCTACAGAAGAGACATACAGCAAAAGAAGTCTGGGATGCATTGGTCAATGAGATGACCAAAAAGCCCAAGATGGTCCTCACCAACCTACAGAGACAGCTTCGCAGTATGAGGTGTCCTGAGGATGGAGACTTGAGAGATCACTTGGACAAGGCCCAAGACCTCTATGATCGTCTCAATGAGATGGGAGCCAGAATTTCTGAAGGAGAGTTCACCGACATTATCCTTGCATCACTTCCACCTTCCTATGAGGCAGTTATGAATGCCCTTACCACGTCGCTCGAAGAATGTGGAATGCCCTTAGTGCCTGATGATATTATCAGAGTACTAAAGGCTCAATACGACAGGAGAAAGACTCTCAATATTTCACAAGAAGAGCAGGCATTTATTGGTTCATCTACGAAAGGGCAGAAGGGCCGGAAAGACCCGAAGGTGTCTACATGCACTAATTGCCACAAGCCTGGACATGCTATAGAGAGTTGCTGGGCTAAAGGAGGTGGTAAAGAAGGCCAGGGGCCACGTCAGAAGAAGAAAGCGAAAGCCAAAAAGAAGAAGGGCAAAGCCAAGGCGAATGTTGCCGAAGAAGTGTCCTCTGAGGAGGATGAGAGTGGCAGTCCAGCCGCTTTCGCCAACTTCGACTGCTCTAATTTGAGTAGTTTATCTCTGGACACTGTTGTTATTCTCGACACTGGAACGACCGCACATATGACCCCTCACAAGAATTTATTGAGGGATTACAGTCCATTCTCACAGCCGCGCACAATTCGTGCAGCCAACAAAGGCACTTTTGATGCCTTCGGTTCAGGCTCACTCGTGCTATCTAACAAGGTTGGAGATAAGACTGTGAACATTACATTGAAGGATACGTTCTACGCGCCAAAAATGGCTGTTACCCTCATCTCGATCGGCCGGTGCGATGATGCAGGCTATAACACACAAATAGCTGATCAGAAATGCACAATATCCAATCGTAAAGGCAGGATATTGATGCAAGCACCGAAGCTGAATGGCTTATATCGATTTGATTTACAACACACAAGTGCCGAAGCGCATGTATGCGCATCAGCCATGGAAATACATCAAAAAATGGGGCACATTTCACAAAAGTCCCTACAGCACTTGCTCAACCGTGGCATGATATTAGGCATTGAATTGAGCTCAAAAGGTGACAAGGTTGTTTGCGATGCATGCATTCAGGCGAAGATTGCACGCAAATCACTTCCTCAGGAACCCAGAAGCCGATCATCAAAATTCGGTGACAGAATTTATTCTGATGTCTGGGGACCAGCGAGACACTCCACAATTGACAAGAAATCCTATTATGTGTCTTTCATTGACGACTACTCAAGAGAATCGGTTATCTATTTGATGGCAAACAAATCGGAAGCATTTTCAAATACAAACTCTACGAGGCCTTGATGCTTCGACAGAGGAATATGCACATCAAAGCACTTGTTTCCGACAGAGGGGGCGAATACACAAGCTCAGAATTTGAACAGCATTTGGCCAAGCAAGGCACGAAGCATCGGTTAACCGTGCACAACACCCCAGAGTCAAATGGTGTTGCTGAACGTTTAAACCGAACTCTAGTTGAAAGAGCTCGTGCCATGCTATTGGAATCAAGTCTTCCTAAGACTCTATGGGGGCATGCAATTTGCATGCCAACTATCTTAGGAATCGGACACACACAAGAGCTTTGCCAGAGAAAACCCCTTTTGAAATGATCCATCACGAGAAACCGAACCTGAAAGACATACACGTGTGGGGAATTGAAGTCTACGTTAAAGTCAAAGAGGGAAACAAACTAGCAGCCCGTGCCAAAAGAGCTCGGTGGATAGGAATCTCTGGACAGAGCCATGGTCACTGCATCTACTGGCCTGACTCTCAGAAGGTTTCTGTCGAGCGGAATATTATATTTGACTCAGAGATGAAGGGGGGCAAAGCTCCAATCATTTCTATTGAAGAGTCACAGCTACCTACGTCCAGAAAAATGGTACAGGCCATCTCGGCGCCAGCACCTATGCCTAGCCGCTTAGTCAGCGAAGAGGCAAAGATCGAGGAAATTGATGATGATGAACCAGAGGAACGTCTGAAAGAGCTGCAACCCAGTCAGACTGTTGATGCCAGACCTAAAGAAGCTGCTCCAACAAGGAGAAGCGAGAGAATCCGTCAGCAGCAGGCGCAGCCGGCCCCAAGTGGTCCCGTAACAAGATCTCAAACTAAGAGACATGCTGGTGCAGATATCACTACACTAGCTTACGAGGACATTGAGGACCATCAAGACAAATTATTTGAACAAGATTTATCCTCTGTCACTGACGGCATCAGTGATTATAACCTTGCCATCAGTACACTTTCGACCTCCGATCAAAACAAAGATAATGTGCTGCCGGATTTGAATCAGACCGAGCCTAGCAATGCAGATGAAGCCTTAAATGATCCTATGTGGAAAGCATCGATGGATAAAGAGTATAAGGTGCTACTCGACAAAGGTGTATGGGAAGTGGTTAAACCACCTCCTAGGGCAAATATTGTCGGAAATAGATGGGTATTCCTCTGGAAACACAATCCAGAAGGTGAACCCATCACACCTAGATCGAGGATGGTCGCCCAAGGCTTTACACAAAGTTTTGGAGTCGACTACAATGAAACCTATGCACCTGTTGCTCGGATGACTTCCTTACGGATTATATGTGCCATTGCTGCCAGGAACAACTGGCCTATTCACCAAATGGATGTGGACAGTGCGTATTTGAATGCTACACTGCCAGAACCTATTTACATGAGACAGCCGTATGGATATGAGACCGGAGACAAAGATGATGTCCTCCTGCTGAAGAAAGCACTTTACGGCCTCAAACAGTCTGGAAGGGAATGGTACAAATGTCTGAGTGGTGAATTTCTCAAGTTAGGATTCACTAAATCAGCTTCGGATGGAGCTGTATTTTGCAGACGTGGACCGAGAGGGCATGCGATTATTGCAACGGCGGTAGACGACCTCACTATCACAGCTGAGAGTCAACCAATCCTCGATGGGGTAAAGCATGATCTTGCCCAGATCTTCAGTATGAAAGATCTAGGCGAGATTCATTGGCTTTTGAACCTCAAAATCGAAAGAGATTGGAATAACAAATCGATTGCAATATCACAAGCCGCATACATCCAAAAAATCATCAAGAAATTTAATCTGGATGATGCCAAAACATTTTCTACACCTCTCGACCCAGCCGTTAAATTATCCAGGGACCAATGCCCTTCCACAGATGAAGACAAACAGAAGATGTCAAGAATTCCATACAGACAAGCGATAGGATCATTGATGTGGGCAGCAGTAGCCACTCGACCGGACATTGCGTTCGCAGTGTCATTACTTTCTCAATTCCTCGAAAACCCAGGTCCAACACATTGGCATGCAGTCAAACGTGTCTTTAAATATCTAAAAGGCACGATGGACTACAAATTGACACTTGGGAAGAATCGAGACGGCCTCATTGGGTATTCAGATGCAGATTGGGCTTCTCAAGAGCACAGGCACTCATACTCGGCTTATATTTTTCAGATTGATGGAGGGACAGTATCATGGAGTTGTCAAAAACAATCCATAGTAGCCCTATCATCAACTGAAGCCGAATTCGTTGCCCTGACTCATGCGAGTAAAGAAGCCTTATGGATGCGCCACTTTATTTCTGAACCATTGCCATCGTCTATGGCACTCAACAACACACGAGGACCAAGCATTTCGACATTAGATTATATTTCATCCGAGATATAGTCGAAGATGAAGAAATTAAGCTTGTGTACCTACCAACGGAACACATGCTAGCCGATCTTCTCACTAAAGGACTTCCTAGTCCTAGAGTGAGAATCCTCAACGAGAGAATCGGAATATATTAAGCTTGAGGGGGCGTGTTGGGTGCATTTATGCTCCTGCACCAAAATCAAGCATAATATATTCAATTTATTGTGTGGTGTTTCAATATTTTCTCATACTGTTCTTGTACCAAGCATCCATTTCTCTGCTTATTTTCGAAATTTTCTAGTCACTCTCTATCTCTCCATTTCATTCTGTTATTTCTACTTTCACAGGCGGCTGCACCCAGCGGAGTTTGAAATGACTTCGACGCGCGAGCCCTTGGGCGCTAAAGGGCCGGGTGCAAGTATATGCCTTCTGAGACAGGATTACACTCCTCTCTCAGTGACAATAAATTCACTGAGAGAGGCGAGTAGTATCTTTCATATTTACATAGCATGTTGACTGAAAATCATGTAGTATATTTGATTCTAGATATTGTATTAATACATCAGTGACAATAAATTCACTGAGAGAGTATATTTGATTCTAGCTTTCTAAGAACTCTACCGAACCTTCCCTGCCATAGCCCCTAGTTGCTAACAATCAATATATCATCAAACCGGGGTAAGAATGCAGCACACACCTTAACAGAAACAAAGCCCTGAAACCCTCTTCGTTCTTCGAGGCGGGCAGCAAGGCGAACTTCATGTCAGGAGTGACATTTCAGAAACCCTAAGTCATCTTGCAGATCATCAGGCGAGCACGCATGATGATCAGCAAGATGACTTAGGGTCCTGTACAATGCCCGCAGATTATGTCGCAATGTTCACATGGTCGGGGCATCATAACTAGCTGTTGAGCATCCGATTTACGCACACTGGTCGGCTGGAGTGAGAGGCATCCAGGCGAGACGTTGTTTGGCCTATATCACCTGATAACACGGGTGGTCTCTTCCCGTGCTATGTAATGAAGTTAGTGCACATCTCACCACAGGAATCCCACTCACAGGGCTTACGAGGCCTTGAGGTGCGTGGCATGGGTCGCTGGTAACTCCGAGACTCGCACGCCTTCAGGCATATTGACCCTAATGGACTTGACTAGCCCGGCAGCTGTTTGCTGTCAGTTCTATCTGTGCTGCCTGGCGGCCGGGCTGGTGATCACTACTTAGAACATGCAGTGGCCGTAAGGGTCGCAAGGAGGTGTGGTCATCCTGACCGCATCATTGCAAAGGTTCGGCGAACGTCCTTGGTTTGCCCGCCCATCACAATCGCGCATCCTGAGTCCTCTTACCTTCTCCCTTGCCAGACTTCTTAAGGTTCCATGCCAGCAGGGACCCGTGGGTCACCACGCACTCATCCTCCCACCGTCAAGGACTGGGCCCATGGACTTTCTTCATATGGGTCTCCGCTGTCGCCTCTGTGATGGATGGCCCATGCGTGCACAGTGCCCTCACACAAAGAAGGGTCGCAACTACCTCATGGTGAGTTCGCCTCCCTCTCACCACCTTCCCATGTCTGAGACTGCGATGGCTACCAGGGTCTTGGGCTATGCGAGGAGCCGACCTGACTTGGTGAAGGTGCACCTGCTACCCCACAGACAACGGATTGGGCTCCAGACGACCAACATGCTACCCCTGTAAGTCCATGGCCATACAACCTGCGTCTCACATGCACACCGACCAAGCGATATGACGACGTGACGTCGGCCGTCTGCCCACAGTGCTCTCAGGGTGTTGCATCGCTGCACCTGGTGGTCAACCCTTCCCTTCTGGCCATTGACACCTAACCGCACACCGAAGAGCCCCTGGCCCCCTCCAGACCATCCACACCTCAGAGACCCATGCAACCTCACTTGACTCCAGTCCCACTGGCAGTCAACCCTTCCCTTCCGCCCATTGAGGCCAGATCACCCATCGAAGGGCCACTGGCCCCCTCCACACTGTCCATGCCTCAGCGCCCCGTGGAACGCCACCTGAGTCCAGTCCCAGAACAGGCCCCCTTTGGCAGCCTCTCTCCCAGTTCACCACCCACTTCTTCTTCACCCCATATGCATCGGGTATGTGTGACAGGGACAAACCCGGTGTACGGCCATGTTGAGGGTGTCATGTGGGGTTACTCTCCCTGGGGTGAGCCTGGGCCTGGGCCTGTTGCTAACCACACTCGATCCAGCCCTCCGACGCAACCGCCCCATCAGGCAACAAGAGACCGATGCGAACACATGTGCTGCACGTTTTAGCCGCCTCGTCCTTGACCTTGCAATCCGTGTATGTCTGGCAGCTTAATTGCTGTTCCTGCCCCTCCCCTCCACACACTCTTTTATGATTAAATATCAGATTAAGATGCCTTGATAAAAGATTCCTATTGCTTAGCGGCTGGGACCGCTATATCTGCCCTTTCACTATGTGCTGACTAAGCTCTGCGAGGCGTGTCTGGCACTGATGGATGATGGTCACGTGACCGTGTCGATGAGGAAATGGTCTCGATCTAGAGGACAGCTGTCTCAAAAGGCTTCGCTTTTGAGATAGTGTAGAGTAGACAGTGATAATAGACTCTCAACGAAGAATTGGAGAAAACTATCAAGATTTAAGTTCTGTAGCTATCAAACAAAACTACAGTGACTTCAGGGGGTGAAACAGTAAATTCTGGATGATCTGTTTGTACATTTGTGGTAGCTATTTATACTATAATAGTGGTAACTACCAGTGTTCAAGATAATGGGTAAATGGGTCGAAAAACTATGTGTAACTGAAGGGGTGACTATTTGTAGTCATAAAGCCATGAAAAAGATGTGGATAATGGCAGGGGTGTTAGTCTTTGGAATGGGGTCTTGTACCTACTATAAAAAGCTCCTGTCTACATAATATTAGGATAGTAATCAGCTGGTTGTGTCATGGAGCTCAATAGAAAATGGAAATTAAGTTTCTCTTGTGCAGCATGAATGCTGCTCTTGGTGATGGGGCCACTGTCTCTGTGCCTCTTCTATGGGGCAGCTGATTGAGCATACGTGCTTGGAATGATGTTCTGTCGTCATTCCGCAATGTCCGATGCTCCTGCACAGTCTATACTCCTCTGCGGCGTTTGGTGCCCGCACCTCCTTGGTGCCTGTGGCCTGGCGCCTGTCGACGTCATGGCCAATGCCATCTGCCAACAGACATGCTGTCTCTGATTGGCCACATGTGGCTGATGCCTTCGTTCCTGTATATTATCTGATCTATAGATAAGATAGCTATTTGATCGTGAGTGTCATGTGCCATCTGCGTGTGTTTATGTCTGTCGTGAGTGTCATTCCCATTCCTTGGTAGATTCTTCTTCTTCTTCTTGTTTCTTTTATTAGTTTCTATATATGTGGATGACTTAAATAATATAATTGCGTATATCACAACACACTCATCTCACTACTTGCAGTGTGAGAGTCTCGCAGCTGAAACAGGTTGCTGGCTGTTCATGGGGGCTCATCACCCCGGTGCGACCCTACCCCTGATTCACTACAGCAGCCCCAAGCGATGCGATGATCATAAGGAAGGAGCCGATGATCTCGGCAATGTGTTCCTCAAAATAGCCACAGCCCTCCGCAATTCCCGGCAACAGGAAGCCCTCCACCTCAGCGAGGCCTTGAGTGACCTTGAGCACCAGCATACCCAAGGATTATTTGAAAAAGGCTGGGCTGAGCAACTCCTTGTGGCCTACGAGGCTGCATATGGTCCACTCTCGCAAACGGCTGAGTCCATCGGTCCTGCAGGGCCAATGGGCCCACCGTAATTAGCCGGCACATTTAGCTACGCATGGAGTTTGCCTCCCCCACTCCTGACTCTTTGTATGTAGTCCTAAATTTAACATATCTGGTATAACAACTGGTCCCGTTCTCAATGACCACAACCGACCCTACCATTCATGCATATGCCGCATTTCAATGTAAGCCACATGTATACTTGCAGTGCTTTCTTATAATCACCAAGCATTGCTGTTCAACTTAATTGCACATATACTTGACAATTATCTCATGGCCAGCCAGGACCCGACTGACCTGGAGGCACAGGTGGGGGCGGCCCAGGTGGCTCTGGATGCCATTCTTGACCGGAAACACAAGCACATGCCAGGTGCAACAAAAAGTGAGTCTGTCCTAATCCCCTGTCTCTACAGTCATGCTGAAGAATGAGAGGGAGGGGAACAGACACACTCCATATGGTCTTTTGCCTAGAAGTGTGCAAGATACAGCATGAATTGTTACAGGGATATAGGGAACGGACAAAATTGAGTAGTCTGCTGAACTTGTCGACCAATTCTGTTAAAGGGTAAGTACGACGCTGTCGTTTCTGTGCACTCTGATTAGCTCAGGCATTCAGATGGACATGAATGACTGATTTATTGTACTCTGATTAGCTACGCTGCAGGTAGTAGAGAGTAAGTAAGGTAAACTGGTATGTGGAGTAGAACGTTCTTACCTCAGGCGTTCAGATGGACATGAACGACTGAGGAAAGGAGGAATGGCAGGGTTAGAAGCTGATAAGCCGACACATCCGACACATATGTGGGTCCATGTGTACCTTATGACATCATAGTTCCAACACCCCCCCTCTATGTAAAGACAGGAACAGTAGGAAAGGAATAGGAGCGATGGGAAGGGAGTAGGGAAGTGGAGAGGAGGGTCAGGGGTTCGAGTGGATGCTGAGGAGTCTCATGAGTTTGTTGTGAGCGGGTCTAGGTAAGGCCTTCGTGAGGATGTCGGTGATCATTGTTAGAGGTAGGTACATGATAGAAATCGACGACTCCTTCGTGGACGCATTCACGAACATAGTGATGCTGGATGTCAAAATGTTTCGACCATGCATGGCAGGAGGGATCTTTGATGATGGATACAGTGCCCATGTTATCGCTCTGGATGCAAGTGAGGGTGTCCTGCTTGTGACCCAGGAGCTCTAGTAGGTTCTGAAGCCAGACCGCCTCTTTCGATGTGTGACAGGCTGATGAGTACTCGGCTTCACAACTTGACGTCGTCACAGACATTTGCTTTCTGGAGCTCCAAGTAATAGCACTGACACTGATGAAGAACGCGTAGCCTGACACGGATCTCCTGCTGTCGGTGTCAGAGGCGTAATCGGAGTTGGCAGAGCCAGTCAGGGTGATGCGTGGGAAGGCACCGCCAAGAGTGAGGCGGTGGGTGCGGGTAGCGTTCAGGTACATGAGGATGTGCTTCATGGCGTTCCAGTGTGGCTCCCCAGGATTCATGGCAAACTGCGAGAGGCAATTGACGGAGAGCGTGATGTCGGGACGGGTGCACATGGATGTGTACATCATGGATCCTATGGCGGTGCAGTATGGTACTCTGGACATCGCGGCGATCTCATCGGGGGATGTAGGTGACTGGTCTGGGGAAAGATCTTTGGTGGTGGTATTGAGGGGAGTCCATATGGGGTAAACCGTCTTGAGGTTGAAGTGTTTCACGATGCGCTCAATATACGCAGATTGGCTTAGGGATATGGTTCTCGCATTCTGGTTGTGGGAGATCTCGATGCCGAGCATCCATCGGATGTCGCCTAGGTCAGTGATATCTATGTCGGAACGAAGATTGTGTACGATTGCGTCGAGCTCGGCATTACTACTGGCGGCAGCGGCCATGTCATTGGTGTGTATTACGATGATGGATTTTCCGAGGTCAGTGGAGCGGCTGTATACGCAGTGGTCGACCAGGTTGCGAGTGAAGCCCTGTGAGATCATCGCCTTGTCCAGCGTCTTATTCCACTGATGGCCTGACTGTTTTGGTCCATAGAGACCCTTCCATAACCGACAGACATGATTCTCCATTCCCTCAATGACACTCCCTTTGGCCAGCTCCATGTAGATCTCCGTGTCGAGGTTAGAATGGAGGTATGCGGTTTTGACATTGAGTTGTCGCAACTCCCAGTTGAGGGTGGCGGCGAGGGAAAGTATGATGTGGAACGATTAAAGGCGGGCGACGGGCGAGAAGGTATTGTGGTAGTCCTGACCAGCGATTTGAGTGAAACCCTTTGTGACAATATGAACTTTAAGCTTGGCCATCCTGCCAGATTCGCCGTGCTTGATATGGCAGACGGTTTTGCTCTTTATAACCCATTTTCCGATAGGGACTGAGCTGCGAGGTATGAGGTCCCAGACATGGTGCTTTTTCATGGATTGCAGCTCAGAGTCCATCCCCTGTTGCCAGATTGGGCCGTTTGGGCCCTTGAGGGCTTTGGTAAAGGACGTGGGGTCTTCCTCCTCATGAACGATACCTGCTAGAGCCATGTCTTCGATGAAGTGGGCTTCAAAGTCGGTGCTTCTTTTGGCAGAACGGGCAAGGCGAGCGGCAGTGCTGGCAGAGGTAATCTCAGTGATGGTGCGCTCAGTATGGCTAGTGTATGGGAGGTTACGCATGGCCGCACAGGCGGCAGATGGCTTGGGGGCGCGTGATGATCGGCGAGGTGCATCGGTGAGGTTGTCAGTATTCGAGGGAACAGGTAGGTTGGGTTCGATCTCGGCTCCTTCGATCTGGACATCCAGTGTGGCTCAATCGGTCTCGATCTCCTCGACCTGACTGTAAGGTGCTCCCCCTCTGGTTGTTGCCCTAATGTTCTCACCTCCAGGGAGGATAATCGAAATTGTCATGTGATACAGCATATATGAGTATCCTATAGGTGAAAGCAGCACGGTGGGAGGTTGTGGGCGCGCTGACCAATGCTGACCAATGCTTGGTCATTAGTTTGTCAGCGGAGCGCGCGAGCGGCGCAGCCGCGAGCCAAGAACGCTGCGCAGCATGGTCACGTGACCATTTGCGTTCCAAATTAGGTCAGCGGCGAGCGGCGCAGCCGCGAGAGAACGCTGCGCAGTGGTCACGTGACCCGTTCGCGACCAGAGCGCACATACGCGAGTGTGGTCCGTGCACGACACGCGCGCACGGTATAAAGGCCGAACGGTAAGGACATAACGCCAGGAACCTGCCCAACCGGCGATTCCTCTGTCTGCTGTCCGCTATGTGCTCTGTGCCCTGTGCTCTGTGCTCTGCGCTGTCTGCTCTGTCCGCTGTCAGCTCTGTGCTCTGTCTGATCTGGGTGCTGTCTGCTGTCAGCTCGGTCTGCTGTCTCCTCCTTTAGCTGGCTGGCTGTCTATGGCTTTGGTTGGCTGACTATCTATTGGCTTGGCTGGCTATCTATTGGTAAGTAATATCTCTTTTTTAATGCATTCCAATGTATTTTATTTTATTTGTGTTTATAATTTTATTGGTTCCTTTTTTTTTATCATATTGCATTCACATGTGCTTTATATTTTTGTGATTTTTTTCGAAAATAGATTTAAATAAAATCCAAAGACTGCTGAAAAAAAAGTATTTTAATATCAATATTTTTCAGGTTTTTTTCGAAAATAGACATCAATAAGTTCCCTCTAAAATTAATGAGATTCTGCTTTTAAATGTGGTTTGTTTTATTGGTTTATTTACTGTAAAGCCACTCACCAGCCACTCCTCTCTGGCTATACTGGTGGCTGGCTTACTATGGCTTTGGCTGGGCTCTGGGTTTCTCTGTCAGTCTCTGGGCTTCTCTGGCTTTGGCTGGGCATTAATAACAGCTTCTGCTTCAATGTACTGTGCTTTTTTGACATTTTTTCGCAAATAGATATCAATAAATTATCCTGACTTTGTGAACAACAGCTCCAGGTTAAATGTACAGTGCATTTTCTTGACATTTTTCGAAAAATAGATAATCCTAACTTTGCTAAAATTAATAACAGCTTCAGCTTACATGTACTGGACATTTTCTTGACATTTTTTCGAAAAATAGATAATCCTGACTTTGCTAAAAATTAATGACAGGAGCTGCTTAAATATAGATTCCTTGACTATTTTATTTATGTCTGTATATGTCACAAAATAGATATTGATACATGTCCCTGAGCTTGCTAAAAGTTAATAAGTAGTAACAGCTCTGCTTGCTTCACTTTGAGGCCCTTGGGGATATGCTACACATGCCATTGGGACATGCTATGCATGCTATACTTGAGGGGCATGCTACACACACTATGCATGGGGACATGCATATGCGTGGAGACATGCATGGGATGCGACACACACGCTATGCTTGGGGACACCCATGCTATGTGTGGAGACACTCATGGTATGCATGGAGACACTCATGTTATGCGTGGGGACACGCACACTATGCTTGGGGACACGCACGCTATGCATGGAGACATGCATGTTATGCGTGGGGACACGCACGCTATGCATGGAGACATGCATGTTATGCGTGGGGACACGCACGCTATGCATGGAGACATGCATGTTATGCGTGGGGACATGCACGCTATGCTTGGGGACACGCACACTATGCTTGGGGACACCCATGTTATGCGTGGAGACACACACACTATACTTGGGGACACTCATGTTATGCGTGGAGACACGCATGTTATGCATGGGGACACACATGCTATGCATGGGGATGTGCACACTATATGTGGGGACACACTATGCTTGGGGGACATGGTACAAACAAGGGACACACTACAGGGGAAAACACTACAAACAAGGGACATTCTACACAAGCTATACTTGGGGGACACGCTACACACACTACATGTAGGGACATGCTACACATGTGGACACGCTATGCATGGGGGACACACATGCTATAATTTAGGGACACGCTATGTTTGGGCACATGCTACAAACCAGGGACATGCTACACACAGAATACTTGAGGGACATGTTATGCATGTGGGACATGCCATGCACACTGTACTGCATGTGGGGACACACTACATATGGAGACATGCTACATGTGGAGACACACTACGCACACTATGCTTTGGGACACACTACGTGTGGGGACATGCCACATGTGAGGATGCAATACGTGTGAGGACAGATAAAGTGTGATGACACACTACAGGCAAGGACACACTACATGTGAGGTAGGGACATGAGACATGGGAGAAATGTGTAGAGTCATTACCTGTTATGTATCAGGTTTGGATCTAAAAGGACTGCAGCTCCAACTTATCACCCAGTCATCGGAGAGCGCGTCGGAGAGCGCATATTGGAGCTCAGAACCAGCCACCCCCTCCACCACCGCCTTTTGCAATCCCTCACCCTCCTTCTAGAAGCAGTGCAGCCGATCCTTTTCAACAACCTGTGGCAGGGCCATCACGTCCACCAATGCCTGCGGGGCCATCACTTGCTCCTGATCCCAGTCCTACAGAGCAGGTGGCAGCCCTTTGTGCTCAGTTAGCAGTTATCACACCATGGCAGCCCCTGAGAGGACATAGGCCAGACCCTGTACAGCCAGCTCCATTGCACCCTCCTACGCTTGCGGGGCCATCATATCCACCTGATCCCAGTCCTGGAGAGCAGGTGGCAGCCCTTCGTGCACAGTTAGCAGCTATCCCACGATTACAGCCCCTCAGAAGAAATAGGCCTGATGCTGGACAGCCAGCTCCTGTAGCAGGTTCTGCAGCAATTGCTCAGTTGCGTGCTCAGGCGGCTGGAATTGGACAACCTGTAGTAGGCTCTACAGCGGTGGCAGATTTGCGTGCTCATGCTGCTGGGTTACAGCCTATCCCAGCACAGCCCTTGGGAAGACCCAGGCAGGCACCTTTACAACCAGACCTCCTGTAGTAGGTTCTGCAGCGGTCGCAGCATTGCGGGCTCAGGCTAATGCAGTAAGACCAATGCCTCGGCTACTCCCTGCACTTCTGCGGCCTCTTCAGCGACTGCCTGCACCTCCTCAGCCTCCTCAGCCACTCCCTGCTCCTCCTCAGCCTCCTCAGCCACTCCCTGCACCTCCTCAGCCTCCTCAGCCACTCCCTGCTCCTCCTCAGCCTCCTCAGCCACTCACTGCACCTCCACAGCCTCTTCAGCCACTCCCTGCACCTCCTCGGCCTCCTCAGCCACTCCCTGTACCTCGGCAGCGTCCTCAGCGACCTCCTCCTCCTGTTCCACTTGGTCGCTCTAGAATAATTGAGACAGATGTGCAGCGTCATGATCTGGGTCCCATGGTTATTCCCTGCCCTGACTGTGGAGCATTACACTGGATGGCAGAACGCCTGCAGAGATCCTCAAATCGGCGGCCCAGATTTGGTGATTGCTGTATGGAAGGAAAGGTGCAGCTTCCAGAGCTGCCAGTGCTCACTCAGCCACTGAGACGGCTCTTAGAGGGCCAGGACCCTAAGGCCAAACAGTTTCGCAAGAACATCAGGCAGTACAATGCTGCATTTGCATTCACTTCCTTGGGAGCCGACTTTGACCAAGATTTGCTTCGGGAGGGTCGTGGTCCATATGTCCTCAAGCTGCAGGGCAAACTGTATCATATTCATGGCTCTCTCATCCCTAACCCTGGGAGGCGGATACAGTATGCCCAACTTTATATATATGATCCAGCATTGGCTTTGGAACAGAGGAACACGCGTAACCCAGGTCTGTCTCCAACTATCATGGGAGACTTGCAGGAAATGCTCCTCTTATGCAATCCTCATGTTCCCATATATAGACAAGCGGCTGAGAGGCTCAGAGCTCAGGGACAGAATGGTGAGATCCGGGCTAGGCTCACATACAGGGAACACAGGGATCCTAGGAGGTATAATATCCCTACTGCGGATGAGATTGCGGTGGTTCTTCCTGGAGATGGCATCAACCCTGAACCTAGGGATGTTATTGTCCAGCTCAAAGGTGGACGCTTTCGAAGGGTATCGGATATGAATCCAAACTATGCCTCTCTTCACTATGTCTTGCTCTTTCCCAGGGGAGAGTTGGGGTGGCAACCTGGTATTCGCTATCGCCAATTACCAGGCGGGCGTGAGCGAAGTGGGCGTGTCACCCAAATTCAGTTCCATTCCTATCGTCTCTTCCAGAGAACAGAAGAACCTACAACACTCCTGCGCGCTGGCAAATTATTCCAGCAGTACATTGTAGACTCTTGGGCCGCTGCAGAGCAAAGCAGGCTGTGGTGGATCAGGACAAATCAACACACTCTCCGTGCTGAGATGTATAACCAGATGATGGATGCCTTTCATCGCAATGACAATGACAGAGATCCAAACAACTTGGGCGCAAGATCCATTCTGCCTGCCACATTTCAGGGGGGGACACGGGACATGCAGGAAAACCTGCAGAACTCTCTGGCCATTTCAAGGAAGTATGGTGTGGCAGATCTCTTTATTACCATGACTGCCAATCCCAACTGGCAGGAGATATTGGATGCATTGTTGCCCGGACAAACTCCTCAGGACAGGCCTGACCTGGTGTCGTGGGTGTTCCAGCTCAAAAAGAAATACCTCATTGACTTGATCGTCAAGGAAAAGATTTTTGGGGAAACCATCGCTCGCGTCCACACCATTGAATTCCAGAAAAGGGGACTCCCACACATGCATATTCTTATCTGGTTTGAAAGAGATTCCAAGATCAGACATCCACATGAGGTGGATTCAATGATTTCGGCAGAGTTCCCTGATCCAGAGACACATCCTGTCCTCTACCGGTTGGTCTGTGAGCTGATGACACATGGTCCCTGTGGATAAATGAAACCAAACGCACCCTGCATGGAAAATGGCAAGTGCAAGAAAAACTTCCCAAAGCCATTCTGTGAGGAAACCAGTCTGAATGAGGATGGATATCCAAAATATCGTCGTCGCAATGATGGAAGGCTGCACAATGTCAGAGGTGACATGCTGGACAACAGATGGGTTGTGCCATACTCTGCTCTGCTCTTGCTCAAATTCTGGTGTCACATCAACCCTGAACTCACCATCAATGTGAGGTGTATCAAGTATATCCACAAGTATCTCTACAAGGGCCATGATCGGACCACCATGGAGTTTGGTCGCACCCAGGATGAAATTAAGCAGTACCTGGATGCTCGCTATGTCAGTGCTCATGAGGCCTGTTGGAGGTTGCTGGAGCGGGAAATCCACACCCAGGTGCCTGCAGTCATGGCACTGCCAGTCCATGAAAAGGACCATCACACAATCATCTTTGATCCCAACCAGGATGTGGACAACATCCTGGAAAGGGCTGAGGCGAAAAAGACACCGTTCATGGCTTACTTTGAGGCCAATGATATCTACCCTGAAGCACGTGATCTGCTCTATGTGGAGTTTCCTGAGCATTTTACCTGGCAAGCACAGGAAAAGGTATGGACACCACGCCAAAGAGGTTTTAGCATCGGTCGCCTTCACTTTGCAAACCCTAAATCAGGAGAGAGATTTTTTGTGCGCACTCTCCTCACAGTGGTCAAGGGGGCTAGATCCTTTGAGGAGCTTAGGTCGGTGGATGGCATACAATATGCTACTTACAAGGAGGCCTGTCGTGCAAGGGGACTTCTGGATGATGATCAGGAGTTGAGGTTGTGTCTCCAGGAAGCCAGTGGCATGAAAACAGGTGCTCAGCTCAGACATCTCTTTGCCACCATCCTTGGCCATTGCAATCCATCGGGCCCCGGCAGATTATGGGATGGCTTCAGGGAGCACATATGTGATGATCTCAGACATCAGCTCCAAATCAGACATGGTATGCAGAATCCACAGGACGATCAGGTTTATGATTTTGGCCTCTTTCTCTTGGAAAAAATCTTCCAGCAGGGTGGAATGTCCTTGAGCAGCTTTGATGATATGCCTCGGGTGGCAGGCGAGTGGGAGGCCCTCATTGGAAACAGGTTCATAGCTGAGCAGAGGGACTATGACCCTGTTGCAGAGAGGGACATAGCTGATGAGGAGGTTCCCAGGCTGAATGAGGGGCAAAGGTCTGCGCATGATCAGATATTACGGTCGGCACTGACCAGAGATGCTCATGGGAAGCCTGATGGACAAATGTTTTTTGTCACTGGCTCAGGTGGTGCTGGGAAATCATTCACATGGAACACTCTAATCCACTCCTGTAGAGCGGAGAGCCTCATTGTGATTGCAGTAGCCTCATCTGCAATGGCTGCCCTTATCCTGACTAAGGGTACAACCTCTCATAGCATGCTTGGAATTCCCATTCCTGTCCATGAGCGCTCTCTCTCCTTCATCACAAAGAACTCTGACAAGGCTGACATGCTGAGACAGGCCAGTCTCCTCATCTGGGATGAGGCTGCAATGCAGCATCGCCATGCCATAGAGGCCATTGACAGGACACTGAGGGATTTCCTTGACCAGCCTGACAGACCCTTTGGTGGCATCACAGTCGCCTTTGGAGGTGACTTTCAGCAGACTCTCCCAATTGTCCCTAAAGGCTCCAAGGAGGATATTGTGGGAGCTACCCTTCAGAAGTCATATCTGTGGCCAAAGATCAGGGTCCTCCATCTGACAGAGAACATGCTGGTGAGAAATGACCCTGACAGAGCCAGGTTTTCAGAATGGCTGCAGAATGTGGGCCAGGGAAAGGATCTCCCACTAGATCATACGTTCTCACTCCCTCCTCACATGGTTTGTGGCCCTGGAATTGAAGATCTGATCCAGGAAATATACCCTGGCATTGGCAATCAAGTCCCTGCCCAGGACAATTACTTTCTGGAGCGTGCCATCCTCTGTGCCAGAAACACTGAGGTCAATGAGATCAATTCCATGGTGTTTAGGGAGTTTCCAGGTGATGCTCAGGTCTTGCACTGCGCAAATTCCATTGAAGAATCTGACGATATAGATCGGTATCCTGTGGAGTATCTGAATTCCATAGAGATGGGCTGTCTTCCTCCTGCTCGCTTGGAAGTCAAGCCTGGAGTGCCTCTGATGCTGTTGCGCAATTTGGATCAGAAGCAAGGACTATGCAATGGGACAAGGTTGCGGTTGGTGAGGATAAGCATTAGAGTGTTGGAGGTCAGGATCATCTCAGGTCCATGTGCAGGAAATATTGCTTTCATCCCCAGGGTCATCATTAAGCCATCAGAGGGAGAGTTGCCATTTGTGCTGCAAAGGAGGCAGTTTCCAGTGCGTTTGGCATTTGTAATGACCATTAACAAGTCTTAGGGATAGTCTTTGGGTACGGTTGGGCTGGACCTGAGATATCCAGTGTTTGGACATGGTCAGTTGTATGTTGGTGTATCAAGAGGGACCAATTGGAACAGAGTCAAGGTCTTGCTTGAGGAGGGTTTGGACACAACCAACATAGTATATAAAGATGTATTACTTAGAGCTCCTTGATTTTTTAATATCCACTTCTCTTGATATGGTTTATGTGTTTGACTTCATTTTACTTGATGCAAATTGATTACTTTGGTTTTCCCCAATGTACTTGACCTTACTGATATGTTAGACTTACTGATGCATTTGACCTTACCGAGGCGATTGACCTACACCCCCGCGCGAAGCGCGGGTACCCACCTAGTCTATAGTATAAAGTTGCTGGGGGGCAGTTGTGGGGGTTTTACATAATAATGTTATCTAATTTGCTGAGTTTGAACGTGAGCAGTGCAGCCGCAAGCCCTGTTCCTAGCTGCGCAGCCTGCTGCTGCCTCTCTCTCTCTGTCTGCTACTGGCTTTCTCTGTGTCTGTTACCGGCTGTCTCTGTCTGCTGCCTGTCTCTTTCTGCTGTCTGTCATCCCTGCCCCTGGTGTGTGCTCTTTTCCTTGGAATTTTTGGCCTCTTTTTATTATTGTTATTTCTTAATTTATTTTCGCTTTTTTTGACTTCTTTTCAGCCCAGGTTTCTCCTCTCCTTGCCTCTGTCCATTCCTGGCTGTCATCCCTGCCCTTGGTGTGTGCTTTCTTCCATTAATTTTCCCTTTTTAATCCTCTTTTTGCCTTCTTTTCCACCCAGGTTCCTGCTCTCAGTGCCTGCTACCTTGCCTGTCTGCCATTGCAGGTGAGTTTTATGCTACTGTATCTGCCTTTCTTTATTTTTGTTATGTTTTTATTTCTTATATTTTCGCTTTTTTTGGCATTTTTTAGGCTCTTTGCAGTTGACTTTGGTCCTGTAACTACTGCCTATCCTACCTGGCCATTGCTCCCCCATTCTGGTGAGTGTTATGCTACTGTATTTGCTATTTTAAGTATTTATATTAGGACCAGTGTCTCTGCAATACCTCTGGTCAATATAGTCGTTTCCTCCTGGTATTTTTTGTTGTTTTATATCGCTTTTTCAGCCACAATTTAACTTCTTTATGCCAGATCTGTTCTTCAGTCTGTCATTCCTTAGGTATGGTCTTATTCTCATAGAACTTTGCCTTTTTGGGGCCTATTTGGGCTTGGTCCCTGACTGATTTGCTATTTCTTTCAGTCAAGCCCTGCAGCTATTTGGTAAGGTTTTGCAATGCATATGTTGGATTTTCAAGCTAATGTTTTAGATTCTCTCCTTGGTTGTGGGGTGCTCTGTGCTGTGCTAATATCTGACCTTCCTAGAGCAGTTGGGGTGGTCAGTTGGTTGTATTGCAGACTGGCATACTCTACTGCATTGCAGTTTGATTCTGGCCAGAGTTACAACTCTGTCAGCCAGTGTGGTCTGTGGACTGGGATTGGTTTTTGTGGTGCATGTTGGATTGAGACAGTATACGTGGACATTGACTGCCTCCCTGGTATCTGTGGTGGATTGTTTTGTGGGGCAGGTCAGACATCAGATTTAGACTTGACCGCCTCCCTGGTATCCTGGCACTCCTGGGCTCTTTCAGAGGCATCTGTGGTGAGCTACAGTCATTGTGAAAATATGAGTATCCTTTGTATCTGACTTGATTTGAGACTGACTGTAATATAAGGGAACCCTCTACACCAGAGCGTGATAGGGAGGAGGAGCGTGCTCTGGAGCGTCAGCAGCGCCAGATGACATCCCCTTCTTTGTGTCGTGATAGGGCTCTCGCTGCAGCTCAAGAACATCTTCGAAATCCTCACCCACCACCTCCTCAGCCATTTCCCCTAGCACAACTCCCTCAAGACAATGCACGGCCTCCTGTGGCTGGACCTTCAAATGCCATTGCACCAGATCTAAGTCCTCGGGATGCTGTACGTGCCATACAGGAACAGTTAGCTGATATGCCTCTTGCACCTGTGTGTCAAAGACAGGCCCAGGCAGCACCTCCTCCTGTCCCTGTACGCTCTGCAGCTGTAGCTCTGTTGCGGGCCCAGGCTGCTAATATCAATCCTATGCCTCTGCCACAACGAGGACGGCCAAGACGATGTGCACAGGCATTGAATCCAAACCCTGAACCTCTCCCAGATCAAATGCCACTCCAGCAGCAGGCTGCACCACAACGACCTGTGCCTCCACAGCCTCCACATCCACCTGCTGTAGTAGACAGGAATTATAGGCAGTAGGTATGGACTTGTTGCTCAAAAGAATAGACTAGAAATCAATTCACTCTCTCAGTGAATTTAGTTGTCACTATAAATATATTATACACTACCTAGAAATCAATTCACTACAGAGGATTTCTAGGTCAATAAATCGAAAGAACACTAGACTAATTTACTTGCCTCTCTCAGTGAATTTAGTTGTCACTGAGAGAGGGGGAAATATGTTTCACTGCGCATGTACTACTACGTGGCCCTTTAGCGCCCAAGAGCTCGCGCGTCGAAGTCGTTTCAGACTCCGCTGGGTGCAGCCGTTTGTGAAAGTAGGAATAACAAGATGAAATGGAGAAATAGTGAGTGAGTGGAAAATTTCGAAAATAACCAGAGAAATGGATGCATAATACAGGAACAATATGAGAAGAAATTGAGAAACCACACAACAAATTGGATATATTATGCTTGATTTTGGTGCAGGAGCATAAATGCACCCAACACGCCCCCTCAAGCTTAATATATTCCGATTTGCTCGTTGAGGATCTTCACTCTAGGACTAGGAAGTCCTTTAGTGAGGATATCTGCCAACATTTGTTCGGTTGGCAAATAAACGAGCTTGGCTTGTTGATTTTTGATTATATCTCGAAGGAAATATAATCTGATGTCGAAATGTTTGGTTCTTGTGTGTTGTTGAGTGCCATATGTGATGGCAATGGCTGATTGATTGTCTGAATAAATTTTGATGGGTCTGTTCAGTGGTTGGAATATTTCAGAAATAAAATGGCGCATCCAAAGAGCCTCTTTGCCCGCATGGGTCAGGGCGACGAATTCGGCTTCAGTTGATGAGAGGGCTATTATCAACTGTTTCTGGCAACTCCATGAAACAGTGCCTCCATCAATCTGAAATAAGTATGCCGAATACGAACGCCTATGGCTCTGTGAACCCCAATCCGCATCTGAATACCCATCAAGCCGTCTCGATTTCTTCCAAGTGTGAGCTTGTAATGCTTCGTGCCTTTCAAATATTTGAAGACACGTTTGACTGCATTCCAATGTGTACCACCTGGATTTTCGAGGAATTGCGAGAGCAATGACACCGCAAATGCAATGTCAGGTCGAGTGGCTACAGCTGCCCACATCAGTGATCCTATGGCTTGCCTGTATGGAAACTTCGACATGGCTTTCTTGCCTCTCTCTGTAGAAGGACATTGGTCTTTAGATAATTTAACGGCTGGATCAAGGGGCGTAGCATAAGTCTTTGCATCTTCGAGATTGAATTTCTTGATGATCTTCTTGATGTATGCAGGTTGTGAAATTGCAATGGTTTTCTTCTGCCAGTCTCTCTTGATTTTAAGATTCAATAGCCAATGAATCTCGCCTAGATCTTTCATACTGAAGACCTGAGCAAGATCTCGTTTGACTTCGTCCAGGACTGACTGATTCTCAGCTGTGATGGTAAGGTCGTCCACAGCTGTTGCAATAATCACATGCCCTTTTCCGCCACGTCTATAAAATACAGCCCCATCTGTGGCTGACGTAGTGAATCCTAACTTGTGGAATTCACCACTTAGACGTTTGTACCATTCTCTTCCAGATTGTTTGAGGCCATAGAGTGCTTTCTTCAAAAGTAGCACTTCGTCCTTATCTTCAGACTCATATCCATACGGCTGCTTCATGTAAATAGGTTCAGGCAACGTAGCATTGAGGTATGCATAATCCACGTCCATTTGATGGATAGGCCAGTCATTCCTAGCAGCAATGGCGCATATGATCCGTAGGGAGGATAACCGAGCAACAGGTGAGTATGTCTCATCATAGTCGACTCCAAACTTCTGTGTGAAGCCTTGGGCGACCATTCTCGATTTAGGCATTATTGGTTTCCCTTCTGGATTACGCTTCCAAAGGTAGACCCATTTGTTACCAACAATATTGGCTCCAGGAGGTGGTTTGGCTCGTTCCCACACTCCCTTGTCGATTAGGGCCTCATACTCTTTGTCCATTGATTTCTTCCATATAGGATTATTCAGAGCTTCGTCTGCATTGCTAGGTTCAATTTGACTCAAATCCGGCGCCTTGTTATTATTTTGACCGTCGGTTAGAAACACACTGATGGCACACTCATAGCTATTGATGCCATCAATCTCGGAGGATAATTCTTGGTTGAATAAAACTTCTTTATGGTCCTCAATGTCCTCGTAAGCTAGCGTAGTCATATGTGCGCCAGCTTGTCTCTGAGTCTGAGATCTTGTTACGGGACCTGATGGGGCCGGCTGCACTTGTTGTTGACGGATCCTTTCGCTTCTCCTTATCGGTTCAGCTTCTCTAGGTCTGTCATCAACTCCCTGAATAGGTTGCAGCTCTTCAAGATATTCCTCTGGTGCACTTTCATCAATTTCTTTGATCTTTGCCTCTTCGCTGACTAAGCGACCGGGCACAGGCACTGATGCCGGAATGGCCTTCTTCTCTTCTCTAGATGTAGGTAGCTTGGATTCCTCAATAGAAATGATTGGGACCTTTCCCTTCTTCATCTCTGAATCAAACACAATGTTCCGCTCGACAGAAACTTTGTGCGAGTCAGGCCAATAAACATAATGACCATGGCTCTGCGCAGAAATTCCTATCCACCGAGCTCTCTTGGCATGAGCTGCCAATTTATCTCCCTGAGTGACTTTAACGTAGATTTCAGTTCCCCACGCGTGAATGTGTTTGAGATTCGGTTTTTCATGGTGGATCATCTCGTAGGGCATTTTATCTGGTAGAGCTCTTGTATGCGTCCTATTCCTAAGATAATTTGCATGCTGTATCGCATAGCCCCATAATATCTTAGGAAGGCTTGATTCTAACAGCATGGCACGAGTTCTCTCAGTGAGAGTTCGGTTCAGACGTTTGGCAACACCATTAGACTCTGGTGTGTCGTGTACCGTCAACTGATGCTTCGTGCCTTGTTTGGCTAGATGCTGTTCGAATTCAGAGCTCGTATACTCGCCCCCTCGATCAGAAACAAGTGCCTTGATGTGCACATTTCTCTGTCGAAGCATTAAAGCCTCATAGAGCTTGTACTTTGAGAATGCTTCTGATTTGTTCGCCATGAGATAAATCACCGATTCTCTTGAGTAGTCATCGATAAAAGAGATATAATATGACTTTTTATCGATCGTGAGGTGTCTTGCAGGTCCCCAGACATCAGAATAAATTCTGTCACCGAATTTTGATGTTCGGTCTCTGGGTTCTCGAGGAAGAGGTTTGCGTGCAATCTTGGCCTGAATACACGCATCACAGACAATTCTATCGCCTGTGGAGCTCAGTTCAATGCCCAATATCATGCCATGATTTAATAGATGTTGTAGGGACTTCTGTGAGATGTGCCCCATTTTCTGATGAATTTCCATGGCAGACAAACACATATGGGCTTGAGCACTTGGTGACTGGAGGTCTAGTCGATATAAACCATTGACCTTCGGTGCTTGCATCAATACCTTTCCAGTAGCGTTAGATATTGTGCATTTCTGGCCACCGAGTCGAATGTCATAGCCAGCATCGTCGGACCGACCGATCGAGACGAGGGTAGCAGCAATTTTTGGAGCATAATATGTATCTTGCAACGTGACTTCTACTGTTTTATCTCCAACTTTATTGGATAATACGAGCAGTCCTGAACCGAAGGCATCAAAGGTGCCTTTGTTGGCTGCTCGGATAGTCCTCGGCTGTGAGAATTGACAGTAGTTCCTCAATAAATCTTTGTGAGGAGTCATATGCGATGTCGTTCCGGTGTCGAGTATAACTATAACTCCTGAGGATGTGCTCAGATTGAAATTAGAGCACTCGTCAAAATTGGTGAAGGCAAGATGCCCATCACCACTTTCCTCAGAGGAGGACTCTTCTTCGGCAACATTCGCTTTTGCTTTACCCTTCTTCTTCTTGCCTTTGGCTTTTTTCTTCTGACGTGGTCCTTGACCTTCTTTACCACCTCCTTTAGCCCAGCAATTTTCGATGGAATGTCCAGGCTTTTTGCAGTTGGTGCATACATGCGCCTTCTGCGCCTTCTGGTCCTTTTTAGTAGATGAACCAATAAACACCTGCTCTTCTTGCGGGAGTGTTTTCTTCCTGTCATACTGAGCCTTTAGTACCCTACTAATATTATCAGGGACCAATGGCATCCCGCATTCTTCAAGCGAAGTGGTAAGGGCGTTCATGACTGCATCATAGGATGGTGGAAGTGACGCAAGGATGATGTCCATGAATTCTTCTTCAGAAACTCTAGCTCCCATCTCATTAAGACGAGCATATAGGTCTTGGGCCTTGTCCAAATGATCTCTCAAGTCTCCATCCTCAGGACATCTCATACTGCGGAGTTGTCTCTGCAGGCTGGTGAGGACCATCTTGGGCTTTTTGGTCATTTCATTGCCCAGTGCATCCCAAGTCTCTTTTGCTGTCTTCTGCTTCTGTAGCATCAGGGCTAATGACTCTGACACTGAGACGATGATTTGGGTCTTGGCTTGTCCTTCTCTAGCAAGGTATCTCTCCAGCTTCTCCTCAGCCTTATCCATCTGAGTTTCCTCAGCTTCTGTGAGAATATGGCCTGGGGGCATAACTTGAGGATCAGGAGGTCGAGTGACTCTCCCTTCTACATGCTTGAGTAGATTTTTGGACTCGAAATAGCTGATGAGAGTGGCTCGCCACAATGGCCAATTACTTCCATCAGTAGCAAGCTTCTCAACACCCAATAGCTTCTCAGAAGTGTCTCCGGGGCCCATAACCCTGTAGTAGACAGGAATTATAGGCAGTAGGTATGGACTTGTTGCTCAAAAGAATAGACTAGAAATCAATTCACTCTCTCAGTGAATTTAGTTGTCACTATAAATATATTATACACTACCTAGAAATCAATTCACTACAGAGGATTTCTAGGTCAATAAATCGAAAGAACACTAGACTAATTTACTTGCCTCTCTCAGTGAATTTAGTTGTCACTGAGAGAGGGGGAAATATGTTTCACTGCGCATGTACTACTACGCGGCCCTTTAGCGCCCAAGAGCTCGCGCGTCGAAGTCGTTTCAGACTCCGCTGGGTGCAGCCATTTGTGAAAGTAGGAATAACAAGATGAAATGGAGAAATAGTGAGTGAGTGGAAAATTTCGAAAATAACCAGAGAAATGGATGCATAATACAGGAACAATATGAGAAGAAATTGAGAAACCACACAACAAATTGGATATATTATGCTTGATTTTGGTGCAGGAGCATAAATGCACCCAACACCTGCTCCTCCTCAGCCCCCTCCACTTCCACCACCTCCACCAATGCCTTTAAGAAACCTTCCATTAGCACATTGCCCTTTGATTGAACAACAGATTGCACCTCATGACCTTGGCGCTATGGATGACAAATGTCCAAAATGTAAAGCATGGCATTGGAAGGCAGAGTGTCTGGCCGACTCTACCATTGCTGAGCCCAAATTTGGTATATGTTGCTCAAAGGGCCAGATACACCTTGAATTGTTGATGGAACCTACAGAACCACTAAAGACTCTTTTGGCCAGCCAAGACAGGTGTGGCAAACAGTTTAGGGAAAAGATTCGGAACTATAATGCTGCACTGGCATTTGTCTCTGTGGGAGTGAACATAGATCACAAGGTCATGAATAGACCTGGGCCATATGTCTTCAAAATTCAGGGAGGCCTCTATCATATTCATGGCGCCCTTCTTCCTGAACAGTTTTGATCCTTTGGATTCAGATGTTTTAAGTGACCTCCAGGAAATGATGCAGGCTCACAGTCCATTGGTTCCCATCTATCAGCAGGCGATGGAAAGGCTTAGGAACCAGCCAGATAGGTTGAATGTGGAGGCCAGACTTACCTACAGAGCACATACAGACCAGAGAAGATATAATATTCCTACAGCGGATGAGATTGCCATTGTGCTCCCTGGAGAAGGAGTGCCTGGAGGCACTAGAGACATTGTCCTTCAGCTTAGAGGTGGAGAACTGCAATGAATTCAGGCCGAACATGCTTTGTATGTGCCACTACACTACGCCCTTCTCTTTCCCAGAGGTGAATCAGGCTGGGATTGGGACATTCCACGGATAGACCAAGCTCTTCCACGACAAGGCCAGGCAGAGGAGGAGGAGGACCCTTCAAGTGACAGGTGTGTGACCATGTCAAAATACTATCGTTATCGTCTTTTTCCAAGGGAGGGTGAAGCTGAAACTCTCTTCCTGACTGGCAAGCTCTTTCAGCAATACATTGTGGATGCTTGGGCAGCGACTGAACAGCAGAAGCTAAATTGGATCAAATTCCATCAACATGAGCTGCGAGCTGAGGTCTACAATCAGATGATTGATGCATTTGGACCTGAGGACAATCAGACCAATCCAGCCAACTTGGGACAAAAGGTCATCTTGCCTGCTACATTTACTGGGAGCGCCAGGGATATGAATGAGAATTTTCAAAATTCAATGGCGATCACTAGGAAGCATGGTCCAGAAGATGTCTTTGTGACAATGACAGCAAACCCCCTGTGGAAGGAAATCAAAGATCCTCTCAAGCCAGGCCAGACTCCAAGTGATCGTCCTGACTTGGTTGCAAGGGTTTTTCATCTCAAGAAGGAGCAATTGATCAAACGTATCATGAAGGATGGTATCCTTGGTCGCACAGTTGCACGTGTCCATGTGATCAAATTCCAGAAGCGGGGGCTCCCTCATATGCACCTTCTTATATGGTTTAAAGAGGAGGATAAGATCAGGACAACGGAAGCTGTGGACGCTTTGGTTTGGGCTGTCTTTCCTGATCAGCAAGAGCATCCAAGGCTCTACAAATTAGTTTGTGATCTAATGACTCACGGCCCCTGTGGACAAGTGCGTCCTCAGGCTTCTTGCATGACAGAGGGCAAGTGTTCTAAACATTTCCCAAAGGAATTTCGTGAGGTGACATCTGTCAATGAAGATGGCTATCCACAGTATCGACGTCCTAATGATGGCAGACAGCATAATGTCAGAGGCAACCTCATGGACAACCGCGACGTGGTTCCCTATTGTTCCACCCTCCTCTTGGAATTTGAATGCCATATTAATGTGGAACCCACTTTCACTGTGCGCTCTATCAAGCACATTCACAAGTATATGTACAAGGGGCCTGACAGGACCACAATGGCCATTATAAGGAGAGGGATGAGGTTAAACAGTACCTCAATGCATGCTATGTCAGCTCACATGAAGGTGCTTGGAGACTGCTGGAATATAAAATGCATGTTCAGGTCCCTGCTGTTATGGCGCTTCCAGTCCATTTTCCAGGCCAACACAATGTGATATTTGATCCTCATATGGACCCAGGCATGGCTTTGCAGAGGGCAGAGGGTGCTAAGACCATGCTCATGGCCTATTTTGAAACCAATGACAGATATCCTGAGGCACATGAACTACTCTATGTGGAATTTCCTGAGCACTATGTCTGGAAAAAGCAAGCCAAGCGGTGGATACCTCGCCAGCAGGGTTTCAGTCTCGGTCGCCTTCATTTTGCGAGTCCAGCCTCTGGAGAGCGCTTTTACTTGCGAACCCTCCTTACAGTGGTCAGAGGAGCAACGTCATTTGAGGAGCTTAGATCATTTGATGGTGTCCTTTGTCCTACTTACAAGGCTGCATGCCTGGCAAGGGGCCTGTTAGAAGATGATTTGGAGTGGACACAGTGTCTTCAGGAGGCTGCACATATACAAACAGGTTTCCAGCTCAGGAGGTTATTTGTCACTATTCTCCTTCGGTGTAACCCTGCTCAGCCTGCTCAAATATGGGAGGAGTTTCGGGAGCGTATTTGTGATGACCTGGAGTATCAGCTTCAAAATAGGCATGGCATTCACCATCCTACCAATGATCAAATCTATGACTTTGGTCTCTTTCTCATTGACAAGATCATACGTCAGGGGGGGAAGTCTCTGGATGAGTTCCCAGATATGCCACAGATAATGGGGCACTGGGAGGGATTGGTAGGGAACCGTTGGATAGCCGAGCAGCGGGACTATGACCCAGCTACAGAGCTGGAAAAAGCCACCACCAATATTGACAAGCTTAATGTGGAACAGAGGCGTGTCCATGATGAGATCCTCCATTCAGCCATAAATGGAGAGGGTCTTCTGTTCTTTGTCAATGGCCCTGGTGGTACAGGCAAAACTTTTACCTGGAACACCCTGGCTCATTCTATCAGAGGAAGGGGTCTTATTGTCCTATGCATTGCATCTTCAGGAATTGCAGCATTGCTTCTGATTGGGGGCAGAACCTCACATGCTATGCTCAAGATTCCAATTCTGATTCATGAGGGTTCTCTATGTGACATCAAAAGAGGCTCACCACTGGCAGAACTTCTCAAGCAGGTCCATTTGATCATATGGGATGAGGTGCCTATGCAGCATCGTCATGTAGTTGAAGCTGTCGACAGAACCTGCTGGGATGTCCTAGAGCATCCAGATCGTCCATTTGATGGTATTACTGTGGCTTGGGGTGGATATTTCCAGCAAATTCTGCCTGTCGTTCCTCGAGGTAACAAGGAGGAGATCGTGGGTGCTTCTATCCAAAGATCTCCTTTGTGGCATCATGTCAAGGTCCTCCATCTTACTCAAAATATGCGAGTCGACCCTCATGATCCCCAGAGTGAATAATTTGCTCAGTGGCTCTCTGATGTTGGTCAGGGAAAGGATCTCCCTTTGGACAATTCATTGACACTTCCTCAGCACATGATCTGTGGACCACAGGTGTCAGATCTCATTGCAGCTATCTATCCTAACATTGGTACTGGGGGGGCACTCCAAGACAAATACTTTTTGGAACGTGCCATCCTTTGCCCTCACAATATGGAAATGGATGAGATTAATGCTGAGGTGCTCAATGTATTCCCTGGGGATGAGCGTCTCTATCCCAGTGCAGACTCAGTCAAAGGAAATGAAGATGGCAACGTGTATCCTGTGGAGTATCTCAACTCAGGCTTAAACCTGGAGTGGTACTCATGCTTCTTCGGAATATTGACCTTGGTCGTGGACTCTGCAATGGTACAAGGTTGCGTCTCATCAATATGACCAACAGGGTACTCTTTGTGAGGATCATTTCAGGACCATTTGCAGGAGAGACTGCATTTATCCCTAGGATTACAGTGACACCCACCTCAGACCAATTGCCATTTGAGCTCCAGCGTCACCAGTTTCCTGTCACGCTGGCCTTTGCCATGACTATCAACAAGTCTCAAGGGCAGTCTCTTGGCACGGTAGGCATAGACTTGTGATACGTGGTATTTTCACATGGACAGTTGTATGTTGCAGTGTCAAGAGGCACTAATTGGAACAGAGTCCATATTCTTTTAGGGGAGGGGAACAAAACTTCTAATATTGTGTACAAAGAAGCGTTGCTGAAGCCTGATTAAATATGTATTTCCATTTGTATTTAATGTATGTAGTTTCATTTCACCAAATAATTCTTTGATTCTATTAACTACCCATGTGCAATGTTAACCCTAAATAACCCGGTGCGAAGCACGGGTCTATTAGCTAGTATAATATATATTATAAGAGTATTAATAACAACATATAGGAATATATACTAGTATTTATGAGGAGAATAATAGATGTTATTAGAATATTCTGTATATGTTTAAACATCTCGGAGATATATATACATATGAGAGAGCATCTGACTACAAGATAGAATAACAGATACTTGGATAGATACTTCTAATAGATATGAGTAGGAGTATTAGAATGAATAGTTATAATGATATAGTGTATATTAAAAGTGGGTAGAAAAAATAAGAAGAGGCATAAAAATAAGAAGAGGCGTTCTTGTTGGTGGAGCTGCCGCTCAGGGAGGGACAAAGGTAAATTTATTTATATCCCAACAATAAGATTTCCATGTACTTTCGTCCTCTTCTTTTCTATAATCTGAGAATAAAATGGGTGAAGCTACAGGTAATAAAAAGTTGTGAGCATCTGCCCAGGGATGTCGCTCTGTACAGGCTCATAGTCGTCATTGTCATTGTCGCTCGTCGCCTTTTCTTCTCCGATTACGAGACCGGGATGTAGTGGACGCGGTTGGGCATCTTGGGATTCGATGAAGGAGATGTTGCGTGATGTGATGATTTGTCCGGTAGCACGGTTGTAGTATCTATATGCCTTCGAGTTCTGCGAGTAGCCCACTAGGACACATTCGGTCAAGCGGTTATAGATTTTTGCAACGTGTTGGTTTTGGACGAGTACAAAAGCTCTACATTCGATTTCCCATAGGTGCGATAGGTCAGGTTTATGTCCTGTCCATGCCTCATATGGAGTCATATCGTTCAGCGCTTTTGTGGGTGTGCAGTTTTTGAGATAGACCGCAGTTATCATGCACTCCCCCCACAGACTTGGAGGTAGGTTCGCGTCGGATCTAATCGATCGCGTCCTTGACATCAGGGTACGGTGGCTTCATTCAACTATACCATTCTTGGCAGAAGTGTATGGTGCCGTTGTTAGGTGTTGGATGCTGTGGCCGTGAAGGTATTTCTCATATAGTTTGGACGTGTACTCCCCACCGTTGTCAGTAATAAATCTTCTGATGGGGCGATTGGCTTGGCGTTCTACAAGGGACAGCCAGTCGGCGAAGGTGGTAAGTGTCAAGGGAACACCAATCGCATGCATTATCGCAGTGCGCATTATTGCATGCGTGTTGTTGGTGGCCCCTGAACTTCTCCTAGCCTTCGGCATCCTTCTGTCTTGTGTTCCATTTATTTCCCTTCCTGTTCCGGCCCCTTCCGACATCATTCCTTCCTTATCTGTCCAGCCCTGTTATCGCTGGCGTGATTGCTTATGTAACTCAGGCATTCGGTGATCGGGCTAGCATGCCTGAGTTTACTTATAGTCGTAGTTAGGTGGCGAAGGCACTCCTTAGAGTTTTCTCTTTGGATCCCCCTTCGCCAGGTATGTCTGTGTCCTGTATATAGTTCTCTATCTTACTTTGGATCCCCCTTGGCCAGTTCGCCGCTTGAGTGTAGAGCGTCTGCCTAGGTTGCCCTTATAGTAAGGGCATCACTCTTTTTCACGAGTAGGTAGGACCAAGTGTGTCTGGAGTGATCATCTATGAGGTTTAAGACATAAACCTTTCCACCGGCAGATACATCCTTGGGCCTGGTGATATCAGAAAAGACAGTGTCGAGTATCACCCCAGCTCTCTCATTCACGCATACTTTCGGGACTGGCTGTTTGGCCTGTTTTCCGAGGATGCAGTGTTCGCAAGTCAGTGGTATGGAGCAGAGGTGAGTATGTATACCTGAGACCATGCCCTTCTTTGCCATACTTATGATTGACTGGTAACTGACGTGGCCTAGATGCTTATGCCATGTTTCGAGGCTGGCGGGTGCTCTGGCAATATTAGCATAGGACTGAGCGGGAGGAGGAGTAGGGACATAATAGAGCCCGCCAGGTGTTCTTGTCCCTCTGAGTATCTCCCGCTTCTGTTGGTCGTAGACGCGGCACTGGTTCTTGGAGAAGACGGAAAAATAGTTGTCGTCATCACCAAGCTTCCCAACCGATATTAGTTTGATGGCAGCATCGGGGACGTAGAGGACCTTTCGAAGGGTGATGGATTGGCTGTTCAGAGTTTTGACCATAACGTCACCCATGCTGACAGCTTGAGCGATAGACCTGTTCATCCCTTTTATGGGGCGGGGAACGATTGGGCTTAGCTGGGTAAAGTCGCTCCTGCACGGCGTGCAGTGGATCGATGCACCAGAGTCGAGGAAATGTGGGATGAAGTCGGTTGAGGTGAGGATGAGCTCTGGGATCGCAGTGTCATTCTTGTGCGTTATCCAGTCAACGCCACAGGTGGCCTCTCTGTCCGTGTATGCGAGTGACCAGTCAGTATCATAGAAGTGGTCGTCGGGTTGATAGAATGAAACCAGGCGTGACGTGGTCATGGGGTATCTGGCGGTGGCAACGTTGGCAGTTTCGCATTTCGGCTCCCCCACAACGTTGGTAACAGTGGCCAGGGCAGTATTCTCCTTCTTCACATGAGCACGGGGACCCCCACCTTTGTCGCCACCGCCAGGGTACCAGCACTTCTCTTTCCAGTGGCCGGGCTTGTTGCAATTGGAGCAGATAATCCTGGAGGGTTTCTTAGTAGCGGCAGCGGCGAGGGCTTCTTTGGTGGCGGTAGCGTGGCTGGCATGGAGCACCTTGGAGGCCTCAAATTGCAGGTGCACTTTGAGGCCGTTGAAGGATATGCCACCCTTGGTGGAGGTGAGTAGGCCTTCGAGCTGCTCGCGGATGGGGGTGTAGAAGTTGTGAGAGAGAGCATTGAGACATATCATGATCATCCAATCGTCCTCTTTGATGGGACCAGCCGCGAACATGTCCTTCATCATGTGCTCGAGCACGAGAAGGGACATGTCTATATCAATGCCAGGGGAGAAACGAGTGGTGAGGGCGCACTTCAGCAAAGAGACTTGATGCATCAGGCCAAGCGTGGAGAACGATTCGTGAATTCAATTCCACGCATCGGTGGCAGTGGCGCAATTTGAGATGACGTGGTGAAGGGAGGAGTCCATCATCAGTTGAATGGTGAAGATGAGGGTATTGTTTTTAGCAGTCCACAGCGCCTTCTTGGACGGGAGAGAGTTGGGGGGAGAAGAGGAGAAAGGGTCATTTTTGTTGATGTACTTCCAGAGACCGCTGGTAGCAAGAAGCACTTTAGCCTCACTAGCCCAGGAGTCATAGTTCTCACCACCTAGAAGTAGCTTAGACATCTTGGGGCGGGCCCAGTTCTCAGGGATGAGGGAAGTGATGGACGACGTGGCGGCCATTGTGAGGGGATAAAGTGGCAATGCGCATTGGGGACAAAAATGAGAGTTCTCAGATCGATTTTGCACGATGATGCCATGGAATGGTATCAGCAGTGCAACGGTTGGCCCATAACCTGTTGAAACTGCACTCTGATTAGCTACACTGTGTCAAGATTGGTTTTTAGGCGTTAATATCGTGTATTAGTGAACACAGCGAATGCCCAAATGACTTGTGCGAATAAGTATGCCGTTCGGCAAATAGGTGAACCAATAAATGTTCACAAGATAAGAGGGCCGCCCGAGCGGAGATCGCCCTATCTACAGTCATAGCGAAATAGCCCGTGGCACTTGACGATGTAATGTGCAAGGTGTCACGGAAGGGTTGTCTAAGTAGCGACAATCCCTTCGCCGGCTAAGGTGCTCCTTCGGAGCCCTTTGCCGTCAGCACAGAAAATAGTTCGAAGGCTAAGGTAACGAAGATGAAGTATGAGAACTCACCAGTGATGCTTAAGTCCTCTTCTGGTCGAAGATAGAAATCTCCAGGAGAAGGCTCAAAACGATGATCACAGTGAGGTCAAGTTTGCACAAGATGGACAACGTATGATAATTGAACTGGAGAATATACATGCAAATGTAAACTACTTATATCAGATGCTCGTAAGGTATCAGCGAATAGGAAAGAGGCCGTCGTGAGTCAGGGTTGAATAGGGGTGCGCAGTCATGATACTAAGTAGATGGAATAAACATATAATAGAGTGAGGGAAGAGTGCGAACATGAAACGACAGAGAGTAAAGGTGGCGAAGGCACCTATGTATGAAATCATGTCTTGGGGCCCGCATATATACCGCCCTGCACGGGTTCTTCATCTACTGGGTTGATCCCGCACGACCTACGGAAGGGACATCCTGCAAACACACTTTGGCCATATGAACACCCAAAGGGGTTGGATTAAGAAGGTGATGGGGTTAGTGATGAACCATCATGCCGGGTAGGGATATCAATCATGATTTGATGGTGTGCCTGCTGGCGAATGATGCGAGCAGCGAATGGCTGTTCGGCGAAATGCGAGGAAGGGCTAACGGAGATGACATAGGGGAGGAGTGGTCGAGGTGGAGGGTGAAGCCGAGCGAACACGGGGGAGGAGTGGCGAAAGGGGAAATGGGGATAACAAGGTGCAGGAAATATACAAGTCATGACAATCTGATCATAGGAGCATCATTGAAAGATTGTTGAGCAGAGGAGGTGATAGGCCCAGAGATGACTGCCAAGTCAGTCCAAAGACGTCAATCGTGCTTTGACGGCATGGCTATGGTAAATGGTGCGAACAGCAAAGATCGGTTGCCGAACACGGCGAGGGCCATCGGAACGAACACAGAGGTGGAGTGAGAAATGGGAGAACAGGGCATCTGAGTATGGGAAATAAACGCGTCAGGACACAGTGCAGGTAGTAGAGAGTAAGTAAGGTAAACTGGTATGTGGAGTAGAACATTCTTACCTCAGGCATTCACATGGACATGAACGACTGAGGAAAGGAGGAACGGCGGGGTTAGAAACTGATAAGCCAACACGTATGTGGGTCTGTGTGGACCATATGACATCGTAGTTCCAACAGTTTCAATGTCGTGACAGGACTGGAAAGGACTGCGGTATTTACCGTCAGCCCCCATTTCCCATTCTTCGCCAGAACACTCTGTCCAACGCTTTTTGGCTGAATTTTATTGTGTCGTTCAAAAGACGAAGAGTCCCTCTTTATGTTTTGCTGCATACCAGGATCGACAATCAAAAGGAGCGGGGCGAGACAGGAGAAATGCTAAACAGAAGGGCAAGCTCTTTCTGCCGTGCAGAATGGTGGGTCTTATTCCCGCATTAAGATAGATGACAGGCTGACTGGCCCTCTCGCAGCCAAGAGCTCTCTGCCAGTCATGTGCCACATGATCCGCAACGAGCAGGTGGCTGCGGACAACACCTCTATTCCCACAGGTCACATCATCATCACATCTCAGCGATATACTTATTCTCCCTCATCTCACAGTAGAAGAACCATCAAGCCCCGAGGGATCTGTCGCTGACAATGTCTCTTCAAAAGATTCGGGTAGATTCAAGACTTTGATGTGTATCATTTTGAGCCATCTGGACTTTGAAGACTGTGCGAATCGTGTCTCAACTGGTATGTTTCTTGAATCTAATATTTCAGCAGATCTTTCTCCAAAGTCAGATATCATTTGCCTCAAGATACAATGGGATAAAGGCTTGTCTACGAATCAAGCAACCCAGTGACCTGGGTAAGCTCAAGCTCTAATCTATATATCACCAATGTGAAGTTACCTGAACAGTCACACCGCCACCTTCATACACGCACCATCACTGACGCCGCTGTTTCCTTTCTATTTCCATCTTGCAACCCCTCTTCTGATGCCATTGTAGCCGGAGTTCTTGATACTGAGGGTCTCACACCAAGGTCATCCGCGGGTGAGGGAAAGTCTAAAGAAATATGCATTGGCAAAATCATGAGATTAAGACTGTTAGTCAATAGCTTATTTCCACTTACAAAGTATTCAACGCATGGCAGCCCTCATCTGTTAGATGACAAGGACTGGGAGCCGAGGAGCATGGCTAGGCCGATGACGCTGGTACAAATTGTATGTTTGCATAGTTGAACGCCATCTGTGACATGTGGCTTATGACACGCGTTATCCATCCAGCCCTGATTTCCGCTGCGATCTCTCCCTTAGAGTCATTTATTTGCACGTTGCCTGCTCCATAGTCTAGTGCACTGAGGCTCAGTGTACATGCACTTCCTAGCCAAAAGAACTTCACCAGTAGGTTTCAGTCATTGGAGGGCGTATACATACGTTTTATCATACTTACTCCCATTTCTGCCATCACTTTATCAAGTTACCGCTTTGTCAGAATCCCCACTGTTATCAATTCTTTCCAGCCGTCCTCCAACTGATGTTGTACATGTTCTGGCCAATCCCACTTTCCAGTGTTCCTCGGTATACGTTGGAAGAACACTTTTGATGCCTTGGACTCCAGCGATTTGTCTGCACAGGACTGGCGCTGGCAGGTTGTATGAATAATGTTTTATCGGTATGCCTTCACCATTATCTGTTCTTAAATGATGTTGAGAATATGTGTCATCAATAGAACTAGATTGGAATGACTTTGCAATGAGCACCCCCTTAGATGAGAAAGAACAGATTTCCATGGATGAACGTTGGCATATTGCGCTCAATATTTGTACTGTGAGGGCTCTGAAAAGTGCATTTGACGCTTGCAAAGAGGGTCATGGTTATGATTTGGGTGCTTCTTCCCATACTTTTTCTCACCAACACTCCAGACTGACAAGCATCGTGCAGACCCTGTCTGGCAGCTCATCTCACTAATAACCTGGCTCGTGGACTTTGCGGAGAGGTTGGTTCACACTTGCGTGCTATGGGAAGGCAGTCTTGCCTTGCATAATTCACGTAATGCAAAAGAACCATCACAAGGCAAGACTCAGGATGTCCAAGCGAAAATGGAGTCGATGGTGGTTGATCACGATTTATTTGATGGCGAATTATGTATGTATGTATGACGCCAGGTTGTCATATAATCAACATAGTACACTGAGAATGCCCTCCGCACAGCACCTGCTCCAGATGCCTTTGCATACAGCGCCCTGCCATCTTTGATCCATATTATCCACCCCTACGCTTTGGACAACCTCATTGGCGCAATCTCTCATCTAAATTCATTCCATGCATATTTGGACACACTTTTGCCATCCAAATTAAAGGCTGGCATCGCAAAAGAGGTGGCTCTGGATGTTATCAACTGTTCGAGCTTGAATCTGAGCTGAAGAAGATTAGTCAACTTGATGAGTTTACAACACTTAGGCTCGACCACATGATGATCTGGATCCGCAACGTGAGCGGGTTGTGGAGGATGCGCACGTGAACTTCACTGCAGGCAGCATGATGCCGCTGCCACCCCTCCCACCGCGCGTTCCGCATAGCGCACACATGCAGTTAACTCCTGATCCTGTCTGGCCAGCACGGCGTTTCACAACCAGCAGTGAAAATCACATGCTTTCTAAGCATGCTGTGAATTGCCACTATTTTCAGGTACCTGAGACGGCGATCATAATTTGTGCAATGTGTGTGTCGGGTGCCTCAAAACGACTCAGCTCCACTCGCTTCTTCCATTTCCTCCCACGTACTTCTCGCTTACATATTTCAAGCTTCTCTCACTTCGCTTGGGAATCAGCACTTCTCTCACTTCGCTTGTGAATCAACACTTACTCAGCTCCACTCGCTTCTTCCATTTCCTCCCGCGTACTTCTCGCTTACATATTTCAAGCTTCTCTCACTTCACTTGCAGACCAGCACTTCTCTCAGTTGGCTTGCGAATCAGCACATCTCTCACTTCGCTTGTGAATCAACGCTTCTCTCACTTCTCTTGCGAATCAGCACTTCTCTCAGCTTCTCTTTTGGTGCGCAACACTTCTAAGATATAAAAGTCTGACTGTTCATCTATAAAATCCCATCCCCATTCGTTCTATCATTCCATTCAACCCTTGTGGCGACGATGCCTGACTCCAATACCAGCGCCGTTGAGGACTACCAGTTGGGCACGACAGGCCAAAAATGCACTCATGAGCCCGAGCCCCTCACCGCGTCCGGTCAATCCAAGCAGTAAGCATGCTTTACTGTAACGTTTCGTGTACACTTTAACTTGTGACTGATTTGTCATTGTATGCGTAGACAAAAGCAGGATCTGTTTATAATTGAAGCGCGGCACGTTGGTTGTGCCATGGATGCATTCTTGAATCCAGGTATGGTATTTAACTTTGGTTTGGAGAACATGGTCGCTCTGGCCTCGACGACGCTAGGCGACCTTGAAATCGAAGGAATCACCGATGAGTAAGTGGCTTTCAATGTCCTCCAGACTAGTGGTACTCATTATGTTATACAACACTGCAGGCAGATCCGTTGGTTTAGAATCTATAAGCGTCTCTGCGCGAGGATAGGGCACTTTGAGGCGTGCATCATTGATGTTGAGGCGCATACCTTCTGTGAGCATGAGAAGTTGGTATGTACCATTCATATTACAACTCTATGTATCTGAATTTTGTGCCTATAGTTCAAGGCAGGCCTGTCGGCTGCCCGCTCCGAGGATATCGTGAGCTTGAAGGTCGTTGTGGTCAATTGGCTCTCCACTCCCCCTTGTAAGGCTTCAACAGCTGCGTACCCACTAGCTCGTAACTCCAAGACCACGCAAGGGTTCAATAACCCCGTGATTGGTGACCTCTTGTGCCCAAGGGATTTGAAATGGTCTGACTCAGCGTACGCACTCCCCTCCTCCGGAATACTTCTTATGTTCCGGCGCTGATATGATCTAGCGTACAACAGGGTTTGCGTGACGGCACGATAGATATCCAGCTGTTGCAATGGCCTAACTTCATTTATGAGGACTGCACTGTACCGTCTGAGGGTGAAGATATGTGGGTCGGCTTCCTACAACACCACCTCCTGGTTAAAGTGAGTGTCGCATCCACGGTTGACTGCCACACCCCCAAACTGCTAATACCTTGCACCAAATCCAGACCCTAAAACACATTTACACTTCACCCAGCTCTGTGGATGGTGTGGACGGTAATCGAGCAACGCGTTCCAGCAAAGCGGCCTTAGTGGGCATGACGGGTATGTCAGTGGGCGCCATTGCCGATGCTGTAGTGAAGGTACGAATTCATTGTCTGTTCCCTCACTCTAGCTTATGATCTCAACCAGCTTCACCATTCCCTATCCTCTCATTCTACATTTCAAAAGAATGATAGGACATCTAACAACCAATTGTTCTACTATGGCCTACTCGAAGTTTTGGAGGTGGTGGAGTCCCAGGAACAGGTACGGGAGCTTCTACAGTGGTATGATAGGTATGGCAGGTGGTTAGCTATATTCATGAATTCCTCACAACCTCTGTGTTCCAGACGACTCTTTCCTGGACAGGAATCTACTAAGGAACCAGCGCCCAATAGTGCACTTGCCAGGATGCGTACCCAAATGGGTATAACAAGGAATGCCGCTGCAGTAAATGTGTCGGCTGAGTAGATCAAAATGTTTTTAGTCAAATGCCTTAGAATATTAAATAATTTGATTCATAACAATCTTTACCATTATCACTGCAACTACAGAGCTATTATAATAGCTATTAAGAAATTCATCCTGCACTAGGTGAATCACACTGAGGTACGTGCTAGATATTCGCAAGTGCTGCAACTTTTGACAACCTGTTGCACTTTGCACAGCCTCAACAGATTCTGCAAGGTGGATCACACTGAGGTACTTGCTAGATATTCGCAAGTGCTGCAACTTTCGACAACCTGTTGCACTTTGCACAGCCTTAACAGATTCTGCAAGGTGGATCACACTGAGGTACGTGCTAGATATATATAAATGCACCCGACTCATCCTTTTATATACAAGAGTGCATACCAGACTTGTGCATATTTGGCTATGTGCTATAGCAATTTACTCTATATATGACTTTGCAATATCTCGACCATTTTGCTGATGTAGGACCCAAATGAGCTTGGGGTACATACCATTCCATAATATCCCCCGTTTTTCCTGATGCATGTCACGGGAGGCGAACTGACGTTTGGAGTAGACGGGTAAAACGTGTGGTAATGCCGTGAAAAATGAGGGAGTGGATGGTGTGGGCACAAAGACATGTGCGTACCTTGTAAAGACGACGAAGTCAGGTTGTCCGTTTCCGTGTCCGTGTCCGTGTCATCTTGAGTCGGGTCGGGCGGCGGTTGAGCATCCAACATCGTCTTGCTGCATGGAGAAAATACCTGTACCCGGATGGAAATAGTACCGGACGCAGCTCATGCTTTAGTCAGCTTGAGCTGAGGAGCTCCCGTCCTCTGACTAAACGCACCACCAACCGTACACTTCCGAGTGCCGTAGTGGCCTCTGTTCGGATGGCGATAGGCACCGTTCACTCCCACTAGTCAAGGCTCAGAAGCAGCGACTCCTAAACAGGTCTGGAAGGGCGAGCGGACCGCGGTAGGGGTAGCGGTAGCCCCCTGATGAGAGCTTTCGTCGGCTCGAAACCGCTACACCCGTCTCCCCTATTAACCCTCTTCCCTACCAGCAGAATCCCAATCTTCAGAGACGGCTGTCTGCGGTAGGTGCGAAGGTTGTGGTCTGCTCAGCGGCGCTCTGTTGGACGCAGCGACCCGCAGCTTCGCTCGCAGGTAGCATAGCCAAATGCTTGTCTTTATTTGGTGGGTTCCTGATGTGACCGCGCACGACGAAACCTCTCTTCGCTCAGAATTATCAGTAAGTATCCGGTCGTTAAGTGTTTATTATGAAATTCGATGTGAATGTGTTGTGTATCCGGATAATGTATGTTAGCTTGTTACCAGTGTTCCAAGGGAGCTGACATGATTCGATCACGACAGCTACAAATATTTCCAATCTGAATTATCGAATGACTGTAAAAACATGCCAGAATTCTCGCTAGGTCGCACTGTCCCTATTCTAATAATATCATACTAAACAAAACTGCAGCCACGTCGCAGATCACCTCAGTAGCTGCCTGGACTTTCTTGAGCCACCGGTCTCAGCTCTACATCACCGTCACAGCCGATACATCGAATGCACAATATCGCCGTTACCATGCCGTCGTGCCCCATGTCGAAATTCGATGATCCTTCTTACGACATCTTCCCATGTCGTACAGGACATGCCGCCAAAATGAGAATTGACTCGTGTCGCCATATCGAACAACGTTGGCATGAACTGATACCTCTCCTGAGATTATCCAGCGTCGCTATAGAATTACAGTGAGGTGAAAACTCTGGGAATTGAGCTGGACAGCCTAGAGCTCTCATGTCCTCTCGCTTCCTCGTGTTCTCATCTTTGCTAAGGTTAATTTTTTTTAGAATGTTCGTTCATCAGACCACCCACCTTGCAAATTGTGCCATGATTTGGCACTGATGTAGGGTGCTGTGCATATCTGTTGACTTCCATAGCCAGAATCTTATATATACACCTTGCGCGATCTATTACTCCAACCCTATATCGCTACGCAAAACCCAGTCCCTCATCTGCATTCCAATTTTCCTTTCTTAAATCATGTCTCAGGCGGACCCCTCGGCTGTTATCCAAGTGCTATCAGACAAGTACGTACTTACTCCTAGTGAGATGCAAAAGAACTTACCTGAACTAGCATTGCGATCAACTCTGTCCACTTCGCAGTCCTTGGTATGCGTACATGATCCCTATCTAATTCCACGATTTCCATGGCTTGTTATACAGCACTGCTCGTCTTCGACACTCTTCTCACATTGCCATCTGAGATCAAGCACATTTGGTGCAAGACCGTCAAAATTGGCACCATTCTCTATTTATTCGCTCGTTACCTGCCCATCGTTGCGTTTCTAGTTGCCATATATGGTAATTTCTCTAACGTATCCCTTGAGGTGTATTATGTCTATGGTTCTCATGTGTAACAACCCTACTGATTGGAATGAGGTATCTAGTATGACTTGCATTATTTATGAAGAAGCAACCTAGAGACTCATATATTCAAAGGAAATGTAATACTATAATTCACCTAGCTACTGCTTTAGGATTGCCTTCTCTGATTGGTGTACAGGGTGAGTGATTATACCCATATATTTCTCAGGCAGAAGGTTCAACACATTTTATTACCTAGGCCTTCTGCTAGCTCGCACCTATGCTATTTCCCTTCAGAATCAAAGAGTGTTGCATGTTCTTGGGCTACTTCTTCTTAGTTCTATTATCATTCAAGTGGTATGTTGCTATGCAGACTTTGTATAAATAACATAAGCTCATTTCACTGGATATAGTATCAGTCTGGTTTATACAACTGCAATGTTACTAGTTCACAATTTAATACATTGATTTTGTAAGTACTGACTAGGACTTTCTGGTCAGATTTATACTAATAAATTCTTCAGGCGTAAGATCTAGAGGTCTATATTTGCCCAATTTGTCTCTGAATACCTTTGACAGTGGATACCCTCAGTAATGTTAGTGTAATCCTTTTTGACACTGGAGTTGTGATAGTGACCATTCTGAGCTCAATTCAAACCCTGAGGCTTTGGTGGAAAGGTGAGAAATGGGATAAGAAATCTCTCATTAGTCTAGTGATTTACCAAGGTCAGCATACAGCATATATCTGTGGACATATCACTAATATACAGGTAAGGCTTTGCCAGATATGGGTATGGATTATTATTCCTATGATATTGCATATGTTGATTCATATTCAGATTCGTGCTTACCATTACTTTGGCTGATGTTATCATATATAAGGTCTTGTTACTTATAAACCTGTTGAGCTTTGAGCTTACTCTGTCTTCTGTTACATTTCAGGTATTGAGGGTATGTAAGACATTGCTTATGACATAAAAATGGATAACTTCAGCTGCTTTATGGTATAAAGCTAAGCATTTGCGCCATCTTGGCCTGGCTTCAGAACAGGTATCTTCTCGTCATGTTAAGAAGAAAGACATGATTGTACTAACAGTGCACATACAGCTTGTCAATAATTATTATCTGCCGCTTCCACCTAACTCTCAAAGAGCAACACAGTCAACTTAACAGCCCCTCATTACCCTCTCTTTCATTCACCAGCTTCCATGCAGCCAGGCAAAGTGTTCACAATGTTATAGTGGCTGAATTTGGGAACCCATGCTTGAGCCAGGTACTTGGCACTGACACCATGGAGGACAACATAGCTGATCAGGAAGACCAGCAGTCACCTGAAGAGGCTGGCTCAGCTGGGATAGAGTTGGATGAGTTTCCTCGGGCGACTGGAGGTCCTGGAGATATAGAAGTGGCTGGGCCAAGTGTCCCCAGTGAGCAGTTAGCATCTCCTTCGGGCACTGGTTAATGGTTCGGTAGGATCTGGAAGAATGGCAGAGGCTTAATGACAGAACCCAAGCTAATGCATCATAGCCACAACCAATACAAACTCCCTATCAGACATGCAGCAACTTACATCAACCTACCTTTTTAATCTATTGCAGTGTTGGAAATTGGTCACCATAGAAGATGTGGCTGGCCAACCCTTACGGTCAAAAACCTGTAGATACATATATATTCTGTACCAATTTGCATTTGACTGTGTTTGTAATTTATTACTACTGTGCTTTGTTAAAGTATTGTTCATGCTTGCTGCTGGGAGTCAGTAAACTGTGTGCAGATTTGAGAATTGTATCTTGAGGAACATGCAGGGGGGGTCTTGGGAAACAAACTGCATGCACGTGGATGTGCATGTGCCTGAGATACTGGTCTAGTGAGTGTCAGATAGCCACCAGACACTCGCAGTATCAAATGTTTACTGCCCGTTGTAAAATACATGTGCAGCCCATCGTAAATACACATGTAGCCAGGTGTATATTACACACCGTAGGCCTACTCCAAGTATGGTGCACAGGAACCATATGCCCTCTCCACATACGGTTCCCGTGCACCGTCCGTCCGCTCCACGTACGGTTCATGCCCACTGTACACCCTCCCCACGGATGGCGCACATGAATGGTCTACCCTCTGCACGTACGGTGCACGTGCACCATCTGTCGGCTCCACCTACAGTGCGCATGCACTGTCCCCCTCTGCAGGTACGGTTCATGTCCACCATCTGCCATCTCCACGTGCGGTGCACAGGAACCGTATGCCCTCCACATGTACGGTTCATGTGCACCGTCCACCCTCTGCAGGTATGGTTCATGCCCACTGTCCGCTGTCTGTACAGTTCATGGGAACCGTCCGTCGGCTCCCAGCCCATGGCTATGGTGCACATGCACCATGCACTGCCTCACTGCTCACGGTGGTACGCCATGTCCACTTAGGGTGCACAGGAACTGTCCGTTGCCTCTTGGCTCATGGCACACAGGAACCATCCACCGCCTCCTAGTATGATGCCCATGCACAGCACCGTGGAGGCCTACAGTGCTGCTACACCATACCTACGTGCTGACAAACCATGCGTAGGCACCGTACCTATGTGGTGACCTGCAGTGCTGTGACACTGTACCTACATCCTGACGAACCATGCATAGACACCCTACCTCCCTGCTGAAGAACAGTGCTGCAACATCGCACCTACGTGGCGGCCCATGGCGCTGCGAGGCAATACCTACATCCTAATGAACGGTGAGGGGACCCTGTACCTACATGCTGGTTTCACATTATCCTTTGAGTTTTGCCCATAGTGAGCTTAAGTAGTAAGGACCCCTGCTGGGGTGAGAACTCAGCATTTGAGGTTTCAGGTCATTGCGCCATCAAAGCGAGGAAGGCTGTGAGAGTGGTGGTCAACATTAGAACCGCGTCGTGGTGTGAGAAGAAGAAGAGGGACGTGTGTCACAAATATGTCATGTGACACCATGTGTCTCTGAGTCTGAGATGTTGCCACTTGCAGCAGTCACGTGATATGCTCCGTCACTCGCATCGCTTGTTTGTCTTGCCCCAGAGACACCATACTCGATGCAATAATTTCCTATTGTTCTGTGCAATCTGATGACTTGTCTTGCCCTTCGGGCATGCCAGGCATTTCAGTTACTATATCACCCATCAAAACAAAAATATTACATCCTGTTGAGATGGTGGAACCCCTGGAAGAAACCTGTTTGGCGGGCGCGGATGCAGGCATCACCACGACGTCAAGGTGCACTGTTCAGTGTGTATAGTGTGTGTTCATGGGCTGACGTATGTATGTGGAGTCGCTTGCGCACTGGTGGTGGCAGGATGGCCATACTTGATCGACAGGGATAGAGATGGGGACAGCAGGTTGCGGATGGACAGGAGCGTGGCGAGGTGCGTAGGTGCAGCCTGCGTGTGTGTGGCATGTGACTGACGGGTGTGGCAGCAGCAGTGGAGGCAGGCAGAAGCATACCCGGAGCTAGAGCGGGTTGGAGGGGAAGGCATGGCAGGACGAGGAGTTGCCGCTGGTGAAGCAGAAGCGGCTGTCCGCACCGTGGTGGGGGTTGTCGTGGGTGCGGGTGAGCCATATTGGGACCATACTGGATGGTGGCGGACAGTGCATTGGGACTGTACTGAGGTGGCGTATGGTTCCTGTGCACAGTACGTGCATACGGCAGATGGTGCACATGAACTGTATGTGGGGAGGGCATATGGTTCACAGGAACCGTACCTGCATATGGCGGATGGTGCACATGAACCATATGTGCAGGTGGCGTACATTTCCTGTGCACCATACGTGCATACAGCGGGATGGTGCACATCAACCATATGTGCAGACTGCGGACGGCTCCTGTCTACAATGCGTGGTGCCGATGGACAGTGGACATGAACTGTACGTGGAGAGGGAATACAGATCCTGTGCACCGTACATGCAGCCAACGGAACGTGCACGTGAGCTGTACTTAGGGTCTGCGGACAGTTGCCGTGAGGTTCGGCACAAGCCCCATCAGTGACGCAAAGTTCACGCTCCGCAAGCACCTTAGGGAGAAGGAGCTTGTACCAAGATGCCGTGAAACAGGGCCGTCTCCCGCTGCCTCTACCACCAGCCACACACTCTCTACCGCTGCACTCATTATAACAATTTACTAGACCATATGTCTCTTGAGCTCCCTAGCTAGTTAGAATTGCTTGATCACTGAGCAGCTGTCTTATATCCCATTGGGAATAGTGGGGGTGGGCACAATTGTGCTCTCTCACTTGTCAACGCGTAACAGACGGCCGCTCGTTGATTTTTAAGGACTTCTATAGTTGGAATGCCAAATATCCTAAATATTTTTAGCAGCAAATGGAACAGCTCGATCGCTATGATAGTAATGGTACGAATAAATTGACCGGCAAGGTTTCAAACCTTCGGGCAGTGTTTTCCCAGGCCGGGCCGGGCTCGAAAGCCTGGGTCAGGGCTCGGCTTTTGAGGGCCAGTGAGAATCGACCAGGGATCCTTTGGGATCTGCCGGGTAACTAAAGTATTTTAGGGAGGGAGTGGGGTATTTCGGGATGAACCGATGATGCCATAACTAAATTTGACTCCGTCCTCTATGCCGACTCGGAGTACTTGTAGATTTTCTTTTGTGCAGCTGATCTGACTTTGACAAATTTAACATTGAGCAGCTCAGAATTTTCAGCCATGTATTCAGATGTCTGGGGATCCGACTCGAAGGAAGTGCACATGCGAAGAGCACCACCATGGTGGCAAATACATCGGGCTGTCTACTTGGTACAAGCACACAAAATTTCGCAAGTTGGCATGGGCACATCCCAAACACATCCCAGAAAACAGCAGTGTATCCACAGGGCCCCCACATCACATGGCGAGGGTGAGCATGACGTTGGCCATGGCGTAGTTGAGCGCAACTGCAAGGTAATGGGTCTAGTTCTGCCAATCTCGTCCCATACATCGAGGACCCTGAAATCAACGATACGAGACTCGGCTGGCCTCCGGGCTTTGGTGTATGTAGGGTGATTCATCTATATATTCACGGTCTAACTAGTGCCTGTGTGTTGTCTTTAGATCGACACACACAAGTACAAGGATGATCTCAGGGATACGGGAACGGGAGGCCAGCCTCCGGACAGCCATGTACGTATCCCACTACATGAAGTATACTGTTTTTGCCTTGTTCTTTCGTGCTACTCACATGCTGCGTGGCGGAGACTCCATTTGAGGATGGCACTTTCAAGCTGCTCCTCAACTTTGACGAATCGTATCCAAATAAGCCGCCTCGCGATTGTTTCATCCAAATGTATACTACGCCAATGGTGAACTCTGGCTCGACATTCTCCACTCCCTCGACATTCTCCAAAACAGGTGGAACCCCCACCTATGATGTCGCATCTTGCACACTTATGCTTGTACGTGTATACGAGGTTGGACTTTCGTGTAGGCTATACTAATTTTCTTCTTCGTTATGTCTTCTCATAGGCTGAGCATAATGCTGTAGTCCTGACTTGCATTGCTCTTGCATCTCTCTCAAGGAACACCCACTCCCAGAGACCATGCGTCGTGCGCCTAGCTCTGGTTTTGACCTCCAGTGCTATCCACGACGTTACACCCTAGCACACAAGGATACAAATCACTGAGGGGGCGTGAACATGAGCTGGCATCCCTGGCTCCCTGTGCATCGGAAAGCAATTGTCAACTTGAAAAGTAAGCATGGGTATCTTGACCAGCATGCATGGAGTCTACAACACGGTAATTCAATCTCCTTTTCACTCACTACTGTAAACCGAGTCCATCTCCACAAGCTGCTGTCTACTGTGTGCGTTAGATCACATGCTGTGACATAATGAGTGTGACAAGCCGCGACTAACCTTTCCTCCTACCATGATGTCATACCGTCATCTTCACAGGAGGCAAACCCACATCATTGAATCGTTCCGCGATTCTTTCACACCAAACAGCTTGCTTGATATCGTCCAATTATCTCACTTTGCCTCGCAGTCGCAACGCTCGTCTCTCATACCCGGTGCTCCGCTGGGTAAGGGTGTGTACAGTTTTCATGATAATACAAACTATCACTCGCAATCAGGAAAGATCTAGCACAACATAATGATGTTGTATCCCAGGGTGAGCAGTGTTACCTGAGCCTCAGTCAGTCCTTCGCTCTTTGTCAAGTCGAGCATATATGTGCGTCTAATGTTTTCTTTTTCTTTTGTCCAGTGCAACCCCTCGTCCTCGCACCTGTACCCACACTACCAGTACCACGGGCGGCCGCTGGATGTGTATGCCCGTGCCCATGCCCATCTGCGTGCAGGCCCGTCGCTGCCGATGCTGCACCATTCAGGGTCCCCCATCCTGCTCCTGCCTCTCGGCTTTGCGTCGCATCCTGCAAACCGCCGTGACTTCACAACACTTTTCCGCCGCCTGCCACTCGTGCTGAACCTGCATGCATCGCCGCCCGCTTTGCGACTGCCTCCCCATCCTCCATATCATCCAGCTCCTCCCCTCCCCCATCGGCATAGCCCCGCCGCTGACAGGCCACCATGGAGAGAGAATACCCATCACACCCCATTCACGCTGTAGCCCCGCCGCAGCGGGCATCCCCCAATGCCCCCCTGCCCTCAGGGAGTGGCGTAAGGAGGGTGAGTGTGGTGAGTGAGGGTGGGGACTATCGGTTGATGTCAGGTTGTGCAGGGAACCGTCGGGTGGATAGGGTATATATCTGGTCAAGTGGGTTTGCTCTGAGAAATACTGTTGTATGTCGAGATCTACCGAAAATGACCAGTGGTTACCGAACAGTACCGATGGGGCTCAGGCTATAATAGCCTTTTCTGGCTTATCTCGTTTTCACTGTGTCCCGAAATATAACTGATATATTCAGAAGTGTTCTGTAGTATTCCGATTTACAATCGGTCAGACTCTCGTTTTACGGGATACAGCAGACTGCAGCGGTGAATCGGATCGTTCCAATATTTACCTACAGATCCCGATGTATCCCTGGGCAATTCTCACTGGGTTTGAGGGCTCGGGCTCCTCAAAATTGAAGCCCTGCCCTGGACCAGGGCTTGGGCCGGGCTTGGGCTCGGTCGGGCTAAAGCCCAGGCTTGTGGCCAGACGTTCCCGCTGGACGACATGTCCAAGTCATCGCAGATTGGCAAGGGGAAGAGCGCCACGGCAGAGCAGCTCGCGCCTCTGGGTGGCAGCGGCGGTGGCAGCGCAGTGGCGCGGTGTCCCCGCTCAGAGCTCCCAAGGAACATCGGGAGCGGCGGCGACTCGGGGGGAAGAGCACGGGCAGCACCGTCGGCAGCGTGTGCGTCGAGATGCGGTACGTCCCGCACCTTCACACTCACGCTTGCCCACCACACCTATGCCGGCGCCGACACGCTCGACGAGCCTGTCGGAGCCACCATCGCGAGTCTCCCCACCCCTGCCCCCGCTGTGCACTAACCATTGACCACTGATCTCCCCACGCAGGCTCGCGATCTCCTGTCCGTATACTTCAAGCTCAAGCAGGGGCTCTGTATCCGCATCGCACAGGGAGCACGCGTGAGGCCCTCAGGTGCGTATGTTCTCCTCCCCGCCCCCTCCTTGCAACGGCTTATTCTTATGCCTTATTCTCCCGCTAGGGACTAGGACCTGTGGGGCCCCCTCCTGCTGTGCCTCATCCTCCGCATCACGCTCAGTGTAAACGTGAGTCCGCCATCCATCCGCCCCACTCCGCCCCGCTCACCCCCATTGCCATCCCAGGCGCCACAAACCCAGTTGCTCGGCGTATTCACAGGCATCATCGTCATAGTCTCCGTAGGCTCCCTCGTCGTCACCGTCCACACAAAAGTCATCAGTTCTATCTAGGACAATGTGACACATTGGAGACTGGGTGTGGTGGAGGAAAGGAAAAAAAAAAATTATGTATTAGTATTTGGGTACCCGGTGGATACAGTACATATTTGGATAGATAAAGTACATATTTCGATAGATAAAGTACATATAAATCTAGGTTTGGACGGCGATCATCGATGGTGGCTAGGTTCGGCGCAAGCCTTGAAGCTCCGACTTCATCTCCAGAGGAGAGGCTTGTACCAAGATGCTGCGCTAGGGGGACCGTCTCCTCACGGTGCTGCGTCGGCCACAACGCCTCTCGCGTCAAGGTTTCTTTAGATTATCATAACAGAGATGTATTCTGACAACTTGTCCTGTGTGAGTAGCTAAGAATCATTTTAATTATGTCGTGATGTATGTGCCTTCTGGGACGAGTGACAAATGGCTTGTGAGGCACGTAGTTGACCCAGTCACTCAAGAATAATTTTAAAAAAATTATCGCAATGACCTGTAGTATGTTTTAAAATGATCCCATAAATTACTTTGCTGCTCGGTGACCGGTGGGCGCAGCACCGGACACCTTTCCAGACGACGGTGTCGACAGTTCGTTACGTCACATGACTTTAAGCACGCTCGCGTTTGAAATGGACATCGACGTATGCTGGGGAGATATCCTGCTGTTATCATGCAAAGATGTTCTAGAGGACAGGCTTGGGATCATATGCTCTCTCATCAGTCATCTGGGAGTCTCATATTCTGAGCTATTATTGTTTCTCTTCTCTCCTTCTTGCCCGAAGGTTTGAAACCGTGCCTGTCAATGACTCAATTTATTCATACCACTACTATCATAGCAATTGAGCTGTCCCATTTGCTGCTAAAAATATTTAGGATATCTGGCCTACATTCCCAACTATAGATGTCCTTAAAAATCAGCGAAGGGCCGTCTGTAACGCGTTGACAAGTGAGATAGCACAATTGTGCCCACCCCCACTATTCCCAATGGGATATAAGACAGTTACTCGGTGATTAAGCATTTCTAACTAGCTAGGGAGCTCAAGAGACATATGGTCTAGTAGATTGTTATAATGAGTGAAGCCGTAGAGAGCGTGTGGCTGGTGGTAGAGGCGGCGGGAGACGGCCCCCCTAGCGCGGCATCTTGGTACAAGCCCCTTCTCCGGAAGGTGCTCGCGGAGCGTGAACTTTGAGTCGGAGATGGGGCTTGTGCCGAACCTAGATGGCGGCAACGATCGAGCTTCGCACCCAAAAGCCTCGGGCTGAAGGGTCAGGCGGGCCTGCTAAATCTCAAGCCCGGCCCTCGCAGCGGGCTTTCCGAGGGCTGGGCCCGGCTCGGCTCGGGCTTTCAAGGGCTCGGCACGGGCTCAGCCCGGGCTTAAGCCCGACCCGGGAAAACACTACCTTCGGGCAAGGAGAAGAGAAGAGAAACAATAATAGCTCAGAATATGAGACTCCCATATGACTGATGAGAGAGAATATGATCCCAAGCCTGTCCTCTAGAGCATCTTTGTGTGATACCGGCTGGAAATCTCCCCAACACACGTCGATGTCCATTTTTGCTGTAAAGCGCGAGCGTGCTTAAAGTCACGTGACGTAACGGACTGTCGACACCGTCGTCTGGAAAAGTGCCTGGTGCTGCCACCACCGGTCACCGAGCAGCAAAGTAATTTATGGGATCACTTTAAAGCAGACTAGAGGTCATTGCGATAATTTTTTAAAAATTAATCTTGAGTGACTGGTTCAACTACGTGCCTCACAAGCCATTTGTCACTCATCCCAGAAGGCACATACATCACGACATAATTAAATTGATTCTTAGCTATTCACACAGGACAAGTTGTCAGAATACATCTCTGTTTCGATAATCTAAAGAAACCTTGACGCGAGAGGTGTTGTGGCCGACGCAGCACCGTGAGGAGATGGTCCCCCTAGCGCGGCATCTTGCTACAAGCCTCTCCTAGGCTTGCGCCGAACCTAGTACCATGTAAACGATGTCCGTCTGTGTCCGTGTCTTTGTCATGCCAAGTCAGGCGCCGGTGTGCTGCTTGTCTTCGCTCAGAATCCCCGTGCAAGGAAGCATGACGAAAATCAATGGAGCTGTGCTGCGTAAACACGTTGTTTATGCCTGACATTGAATCCAACCAGCCCGATACTGTTCCATGTGTTCCGGGTAGTCATGACAGTTACAAAATTTTCCTTGATACACCGAATGCACCATGTCATGGAGACCATGTCGTTGTGCCCCTAGGACGCCGAATTAGGAGCTTTCTCGCGTTTCCATATCCAGAAATACTGCCATGATGAGGTGACGCCTCTACTGAGACTATCTGGCATCGCCATAGAATTGTGCGGCACACTCAGGCACTTGAACTTGCAGTTTTAGGTCATAATACCTGTTCCTCATGTTCTGAATCATCTTTTCCTCATATATCTCAGTGAAAGGATGGCGGTGTGGAACGATGCCATCAGTGGGTCATCTTCGCCATATGGGGTGAGTTTGTTCGCGGTTTGCTTTCATTGACATTCTGCTGACGCTCACTCACTTACGTGCCGCTCGACTTCAAATGGCTTGAAAGGAAAACCTTCTGAATCACTTCCAGCGCACGCCACCCCGACGTAATAAACTTACAATCTGCCGAGAATATTCAGGCGGCTAACCATATCTGATGCTTCAACGCTGCCTTACCTGAATTGATTCTATCTGCCATCAGTCATGCCCCCTTGGCAAAAATTGTGCAACGCTCATTGATATAGAATTCTGTGGATATCTATGACCTCCCAGCCCCAGCACCCATGGCAACAATCTTATATATACACGGTCCGGGGTCTGCTACTCTAACCCCACATCGCAACACAAAACTTAGTCCCTTGTCTGCATCCCAGATTTTCTTTCTTATACCATGTCTCAGGCGGACCCCTCTGCTGAAATCCAGGCGCTATCAGACCTGTACGTACTTACCACGCTGAGTGAGATGCAGAAGAACTTACCTGAACTAGCTTTGCGGTCAACTCTGTCAACTTTGCAGTGCTTGGTATGTGTACATGTCCCTTGTCTAATTCCACGATTTTGATAACTCGTTACACAACACTGCTCATCTATGACACTCTCCTCACCCTCCCATCTGAGATCAGGCACATCTGGTGCAAGACAGTCAAAATCGGCACCATTCTCTATTTATTTGTTCATTATGTGCCCTTGGTTTTGTTTCTTCTTGACATATACATTAATTTATCCAACATATCCATTGAGGTATATTACAACAATGCTCTCATGTGTAACACCCTTACCAATTGGAATGAGTATCTAGTATGACTTGCATTATTTATGAAGAAGCAACCTAGCAACTCATATATTCAAAGGAATGCAATAATATAAGTCACCTATTTGTTGCTTTGGCAGTTCCTTCTCTGATTGGTGTACAGGATGAGTGATTACATTTCTCACATAGAATTATTAACACAATTTACTTGTCTAGGCCTTCTACTAGGTCACACCTATGCTATTTCCTCTCAGAACCAAAGAGTTTTGGGTGTTCTTAGGCCTCGCTTCCATCCTTTCTGCTTCTTGGTGTTATTATCATTGATGTGGTATGTCCCTGCACAGACTTTGTGTAAAATTCATTTCACTGCATATAGTACATGAACATTCAGCACTAGTTGTGTTATGGTCTTCAACAACAAGCCCCAAAAGTTCCAGCACGAGCAACAACAAGTCTCCTATGCAGCATCCTACCTCAGCAACATTGCCTTGATTTGGTGGCAACCCTTTCTCATTCAGGTCCCCGAACCTCCCATTTCAGAGTGACTGGCATATCTTTGTCGATGACCTTAATCATCTTTTCGGTCAGGCCAACATCATACAGGTGTCTGAGCAAGCTATTCATAAACTCAAGATGTTCGACACCCATCGTATTAATCGCGACATGGCCACTTTTGCTGAGTTGTCCTCTTACGTTGAGTAGAATGATGCCGCCCTTTACGACACTTCTATAACAGCCTCGCTGAGCGTATCAAAGACCACATGCTCTCCTATGAATGTCCCAAAACCCTCAACAATCGCTACTGGGAAGGCCAAGGCACAAAGCAGACTACAACTTCCATTCATCTCCCTTCCTCTTCCAAGTCACCTTCCACACCTCATGCTAATGCTCACTCCAGACCCCCTGCAGCAGCTAAGCCCAGCGAACAGAAAGACCTTTCTGGTATCCTTCATGCTACTGGACATCTCACTGAAGCCAAGAAAGAGCAACGAAAATCCAAATCCAAAGGCCTTTGTCCATATTGCGGCAAAGCCCCCACACAGCATGCAAAGGGGTGCCATTATCAGGAGCCTGCCTCAACTACTGGCCGGGCTATCTTCATCCTTGAAGGTGATCCCCAGGTGTAAAGGATGTCGATCTTAGGTCCTTGTATCACAAGGGCACTGCAGAACTTGACCAATGAGTGGTATTCTGAATGCTACGTAGTGACAGGTAAGAGTAAGATGCGATCAAGCTGGGGAACCGCTGGCGGTTCCCATGCACTACTATACAGTGGGGTCTTGTGGACCCCCCCCCTCTGAATCCACTTCTTTACACCCTCCCCTTCTAGAAGGAACCCACCGGGTGAGCCAAAAGAAGTGCCCCTTTGACCTTGAGAAAGGGATGGGTGTGTGGACCAGGTCATTCTGATGTACCTCAGAATAACCGCAGATCTGATGCCTCAGATCTGACATGAATGGGATGATGTCATGACATGGCATCATGGCAGATGTGTTGGCATAGTACCAACACATCTGTTCTGGTGTTCATCATTCTGAACACCAGTGGTTGTGCTGGCTTCGCCGGCACTCCCCGGTTGTAGTGGGTGGTTGGTTGGTTTGGGGGCATGGTTCTTCCCCCTCTGAACCGAAACCCACGGTTGAGAACAACTTTAATGCTCTCAAACCCACAGACAGGTGATGTCTGTGGGGAACTGAACAGCCAGTGATCTAGGCATCATTGGTGCCTAGTGTTCTCCGGGCTTGGGCCTAGGCCTGGGCTGAGCCCGAGCCCAGCCCTAAAAAGCCCGAGCCCGGCCCGGCCCAGGCCTCCAAAAGCCCGAGGAGCAGGGCCGGGCTTCGTTTTCATAAGCCCTGAGCCCAGCCCTTAAGCCTGGGCTTTTGGGTGGGTATTAGTATTTAATTCAGCGACGCAAGTCGCTGCATACTATTGAATCTACTACTCTTCATAAGTTGCCCATGCCGCGTGTCATCGACAGCTCCAACGAGGAAATCCAGGAAATGGGCCCTCTGCCATTTAAAAGCAGTTCGGTCCACGTGGTGAAGCCAAGCACGGAGCTTCTGGATCCGAGTAATGCGGCGAAAGTCCCAGGCCAGCCTCACGGCACTAGGAGGCTGGGGGAAGCAGAGGAACCTAAAAGGAAGAAACCTAAACCTACCATTGCCAAACCTACCAGTAAGCAAAAGGACAAGGAGGTTCCAGTGCCTGTCCCCGCCCCGGGTGTGTGACGTGATATTATGATTATATTGGGTTTATTAATAAGTACATCTAATTCAGTTTCAGCTGATCCAGCCTTACCCCCAGCAACTATCACTCATGACGACACCCACCCAGAAGGGTGGCTGAAAGATCTAGATGGTATTGAGGTCTTACCCGACAATTCAAAAATTTCCAAGGAACGTGCCTTAGATATACAGTTCTTTTTTGAGAACCGGCGCCAGGAAGAAGGCAAGAAAATCATGGACTGCAAGCTGTGTCGGTGCATCACCGTGCGTGTGGGCGGTCGTGGCAGCTGTCATGACCGGTTTATTTCTCCTACCGCGCTACCTCTATGTTCCCCCTCGTCGCTCCCTAGCATCTTCGCCAGAGTTCACCGCACCTACCGACCACTTCCCCTCTACGTCCACTCTATCCGCTGTTCGCTCCATTCTCCAAACCACTATTCGCTGCTCGCACATTTCATCAGCAGGCACGCCATCAAATATGATCGATACCATTCACCCAGAATGATAGTTCATCATTAACCCCATCATCTTCTTAATCCAACCCCATTGGGTGTTCGTACGGCCAAAGTGTGATCACAGGACGTCTCTTCCATAGGCCATGCGGGATCAACCCAGTAAATGAAGAGCCCGTGCAGGGTAGCATGTATGCGGGTCCCAAGACATGGTTTTGTCCATAAGTGCCTTCGCTCCCTTTACTCTCCGTCGTTTCATGTTCGCATTCTCCCCTCACTCTATTGTATGTTTATTTCATCTACCTAGTATCATGACTGCGCACCCCTATCCAACCCTGACCTGTGACGGCCTCTTTCCTATTCGCTGATACCTTACGAGCATTCGATATAAGTAGTTTCCATTCACATGTATATTCCCCAGTTCAATTATCATATGTCGTCCATCTTGTGCAAACTTGACCTCGCTGTGATCATCGTCTTGAGCCTCCCTTGAAGATTTCTATCTTCAACCAGCCAAGGACTTAGGCATCACGGGTGAGTTCTCATACTTCATCTTCATTACCTTAGCCTTCAAACTACTTTCTGTGCTGTTGGCGAAGGGACCGTCGAAACTTAGACAGCCCTTCTGCGATACCTTGCACGTTACGTCGTCAAGTACTGCGAGCTATTTGGCTACGACTGTAGATAGGGCGATCCCCGTCCGGGCAACCCTCTTGTTTCGTGAACATTCATCGGTTCACTTATTCGCCGAACGGCATACTTATTCGCACAAGTTATTTGGGTATTCACTGTGTTCACTAATACACGATATTAACGCCTAAAAACCAATCTTGACAGCAGCCTCCCAGAATCTCATCATCGCTGACTTTGTCAGAACACAGAAAACATGATTGGTCTAAGGTCAGTTTTGTGAACGATGTCAGCACCCTGCGACGCCACCTCCAGTCGATGCATGAGGTGAGTTTTTAGTCCATCCAAAATTCCCATTAGATATTTAACTACCCATTTAGGGAAAATACCAAGAGTGGTGTTCTAAGACTGGATTTACCAACAAACTGCCAATGCGGTTAGGCAAGCCAGGCTTGCGCAGAACAGTGTACTGACGACACACTTTGGACCGGCTCCCTCCCGGGTGACGGAAGCGGCTGTAGCTCCGTATACCAATGAGATGTTTGTCCAGCTCACAGTAGAGTCGATGATTGCAACCGATCAGGTATGTTCGTCATATTGTCACTTGTATTCATTGACTTATATTATGTGCATAGCCTATATCGGTGTTTGATAATCCACGATTCAAAGAAATGCTCGAAATGGCATCTCGTGCCATGGAGAAACTCAAGCTTCCTGGCCACAAGCTCGCCCGCAGCAAAGTCTTAGAGCTATTCCAGGGTCATTTGCATGATCTCAAGAGAAGATTTAAGGTGAGTACAGACAATTATTCTGTAACCAACGTAACTACAACTCGCGGACCAGGGCACCGATATTCAAGGTTTGATCTCCTGCACATGTGACGCATGGCAGGCCTCAAATGTCGATGGGTATTTTGCGGTCACCTGTCACTGGGTTGAAAAGGATTCGGGAGGTATAATGAGTCTCCAGAATTCTCTGGTTGGTTTTGTACGTGTCAACGGCGGCCATTCAGGTAAGCGGCTTGGACAAGTCCTGTTAATAAGTCTTAGACCGTGTTGGGGCTGTCCATAAGGTATGTTCCATGCCATTACACTCTCTCTAACTGACAGCCTATTCCTTTAGGTCGGGTGGGTGACCTGTGATAACGCCTCTAATAATACCACGATGATGGAGGAGTTGGCCCGACGCATCAAGGAGCGCACAGGACAATTGTTCTGCCCAGTAGAATGACGCATCCAGTATGTGCTTTTCTTTTCAACAAGTTATTTACATTTAACTATTGGTTATAGCTGTCTCGCGCACTCCATCAATCTTGCAACCCAAGCCCTTCTTGCCACGCACTCACACTCCCCGCATTACAATGCGGATAAGCCCGACGATCACATCCCAGACACCGAGGCATTGAAACGAGATGCTGTTGGACATATCTGTGCGATTTGTGTCAAGGTATGTACACCCATTACAGACTGTCCATGGGTACATTCTAACAACCATTCCTGTAAGCAGGAACGGTCTTCAGCCAAACGCAAGGAAGTATACTATATGCTCCAGGTCCAAAACCAGGTCGAGCAGCCAACCACCCTCTTACTCGACATGGTTGTACGCTGATCATCTACATATATCATGCTTGACAGAGCATATCGCAACAAAGAGGTGTGTACTCACTACCAGTATATATCCATATGTACAAATGTGACCCTGTAGCATGTCAACCGGTTCGTGCTTGAAATCACACACCTCGAGAAGGATCGCACGACGTCCCTGAAACTCATGAAGCTGTCACTTACCCCAGGAGAATGGGACTCGGTGAAGGCCTTTATACAGCTCCTTCGGGTAAGTTTGTCCTGGCTATGAAACTAAATCATTTCTAAGCATCTCCCCTGTATCAGTTTGCTGATGCCGCGCAGCATGAGTTCTCGGCTGAACAGTATCCTACGCTGTACCTTGCAATCCCAGGGTTAGAAGGTCTCCATACAGCGTGGTCCAGCCGCCTCATTGCATGGTCTGGATACAACAAATTCCACGGACCACTTACTGCCGGCATCAATAAACTCGCCCAATACTATAACAGAACAGACGAATCACAAGCGTATATAATGGCTATGGGTGAGTAGCATATATACAAGTAGTCCCTGCATACTAACACATTGGATGGCAGTGCTTCACCCTGAACAAAAAATGACACATTTCGAAAAACACTGGGGAAATGAACTGGTGGACAGGGTGACACAAACAGTCAAAGCTATTGTGAGTCACCGATTGTTTGGTCTATTATTCCACTCACTGGTCCTGCAGTTCAAGGAGCGTTGGGATGCATCAAGGGCTGCACCCAAACCATCCGATGCAGTCCCTAACCTGAAGAAACGTCGGTTCCAGGATCTACTGGGTGCACTGAGTGGCGATGAAGAAGAAGACGTGCCAGCTCACTTGGTGCCTGCATCCAGCTTCTCCAGCGACATGTCAGACAGCGAAAGCCCCTGGCTCCAGGCATACCGAGGGTACATTGGACCAGTGCAGCCAATTCCTGATGGGATGGGGCTAATTGAGTGGTGGGGGGTAAGCCTTATATATATTCATTGATTAGATGAGATCGCTGATGCAAACCTAGTGCCACGAACACCTTTTCCCTATTTGGGCCTCGCTGGCATATGATTACCTTCCAATCATGGCCTCCTCGGTGTCGAGTGAATGTGCGTTCTCCAGCTCGGGTATCACGATCAGCAAGCGGCGTAACCACTTGAAAGGTGATGTAGTGGAGGCCCTGCAGGTAATCAAATGTGCTCTACGAAATGACTTACTCACTCAGGATCCGGCACCCATGTCATCGCTCGAGTTTGATCTCCTCGGTGACAGAAAAACGGTGGCTGGGTCCGGTGATGGTTCTATTGATCTAGATTTAGACAGCGACTGTGACATTGAACTAGACAACCTCCTGAATGAGGAGGTTGTATAGTTGTTGAATTTAATATGACACTATGGTCAGATAAATACATGCATGTGCGGCATCCCCTTCAATGACTTCCCCCTTCAATGACTTCCCCCTTCAATGACTTCCCCCTTCAATGACTTCCCCTTCAATGACTTCCCACACCCACAGGCCCGGGCTCAAGCCCGAGCCCTGGTCGGGCTTGGGCTCAGGGCTGGGCTTAGAATTCGTTGAGCCAAAGCCCGGGCTTTTGAGCCCGGCCCAAGCCCGGAAGACACTATTGGTGCCTAACTGCGAAGGATAGCAGTTATGCAGGCATAGGACCCAGCAGGGCCCTATGCAAGGAATAACCAAGCGGTCAATAATTGACCGCTTTGTGACACAATGTCACCCGTAGGACTCGGAGGAGCCCTATGCAAGGAAATTACTGAAGCGGTCAATACTTGACCGCTTCATGGCCGAACGGGGCGGCTGCATACAGCCGCTGGGCATTGTGTCCATGGACCTGGACACAATGGATGTGCATTTGCATGAACGCCAGGCATGTGATGCAGGCAGAGGCACAGCTTTCTGACGATCTGTTGGATCATCTTGTGGCTGTCTGTGGGGGCAGCCGGTTGCTCTTGGGGTTCATTTCTGAACCTCACGTCCTGTTCGACCGGGACGGCTGGTGGCGGCATTCGCTGCCTGTCCAGTTCCTTTCGTCGCAGGTCTTCCACGTCGTGGCCACGTTTGCTAGCTGCAGACTGTCGCGCGCTTTGACGTGGTGCTTCGCGTTCCCCGCATGGGCGGAGGGCCATCTGGACATTCTCCAGCATGGCTGCATCTCGCAGCCTGATCTCCTCGGCTTGGTGGAGTTCCTTGCCGATCTTCATGATGCCTGGGGGCTTGCTGCGTTGCCCAGGGGCCACCCTGAATGGCGGTGGCTCTGCAGGGGGCCGGCAATGCGGCGGTTGCGACATATGCCACAACTGGGAGCTTCTGGGGACCTTTGGTGGGTCCCCAGATGCGGATGCACGCCCCTTGGGGCGTGCCGCACCCTCCCCCCTTGACAGGAGAGAGCATGGCGGCCGGGACCGCCTCTGGGCCTGCGCGCGAATGCGGACACGGTGGTGGGCCGGCCCTGGCATGCGGCAGGGCGCCCCAGCAGCCTGGGTGTCTGCTGGGGACCCGGTGCGCCGCGTGGGACCCGCCACTGACGGGGGCGGCCCTGCATGCGGCCGCCAGCGAGGGCGGGCGGAGCGGCGCTGCGGGCGTGGCTTTCGCGGCACCCGGCGGCCTCTGGGGGCCCCTTGAGGGCTCCCAGCGGTGGGTGCACATCTTCACATCTTTTGGGACGTGCAGCCCCATTCCTGCTCGCTGGGAACGAGCGGGGCAGCCAGCGCGCGCTCTGGGGCGTGCGGATGTCGTTGCGCACCGGGCGCAGCGTGCGCGACATCTGGGCGGCTCTGGGGACCTCTGGAGGGTCCCCAGAGGTGGATGCACACTCTACAGAGCGTGCACCACTGTTCCCGCTCACTGGGAGGCGGCAGGGCGGCCCCTGTGGCCGCAGGTGAGGGTGGATGGCCGCGGGCGCCGGGCGCGGCGTTCGCGATGTTTGGCCGGTTCTGGGGACCTCTGGAGGGCCTCCAGAGGTGGATGCATGCTCCAAGGAGCATGCACCACCGTTCCCACTCGCTGGGAACGAGCAGGGCAGCAGGTATGGCACCTGGGGCCCGCGGATGACGCTGCACGGCAAAGGCAGCTTACGCGGGTCCTTCGCAGCTCTGGGGGCTCCTGGGGGTTCCCCAGGGTGGATGCACATACCTTGGAGCGTGTGCCGTCGTCCGTGTGCGCCTGGGGCAACCTAGAGCGTGGATGTGCGGTGTGGGCGGTGGAGGCGGCGTAGATGAGTGCAGCGTCACATTGCGCATCACGCACAGCGTGGCCGACCTGTCTGGCCGGCTGCTGGAAGGCCTGAGGGTGCTGGAGGTGCTGTGGCGCATGGATGCGTCCCAGAGGGACGCCATCGCGTTCGTCCATGGCCCTGCAGAGGCTTTGCCAACGCTCCTCGCTGGCCTCTGCCCAGAACCACGCCTCACTGGGCATCATCTCACACGCCTCCACCCAGCAAGTGAGCCGTCCCTTCCTCCTCTCCATCATCGAGTCCAACTCGGACTTGGAATATTCCCATGATGAAAACATTGCAGCAACAGCGTTCTCAACGGCGAACCGCCGTCTGCACTGCAGTCTTTTTTTAGAAGACTTCAGAAGGTTAAAGAGTGGCTTGATACCTGTTTATCACAAGGGCACGCTGAATTCAACCAGTTTGTGGTAATTCAGATGCTACGTAGTGATGGCGACAGGTAAAGATTTGTGGAACGAAGGAGTAAAATAAAACTGTTATTCTCCGATCTGTACAAGATCATCTGTCCTTATATACTAAATATGATGTTCCTATATTACCAATCCTTCGAGCTGATGCTGTGCCGATGCCGTGCCGGTGTACCAGCATCCGGGGTCGAGAGCGATCTCGAACTTCCGGCTAAGTGCGTGCCGGCTCTGCCTCGGCGGTGTCATCGTCCCGATTACTAACACTCCCCCTCAGCGAGAAGTCCCTTCGACAAAATCCTAATTTCCCTAATAGATACCTATGTTGGTGTAAATCCAATCCCTTCGTAAATATGTCCGCTACGTTCTCCTTCGTTGGTACGTACGTAAGTGATGCCTCATGAGAGGCCACTTTCTCACGGATGAAGTGATATGCGACATTGATGTGTTTGGTACGCGCATGATACATTGCGTCATGCGATAGTGTAATGGCGCCTAGATTGTCTGATCGAAGTGACGTGGGTCGGGTTTGATCTATTCCTAACTCCTCGATGAAGCGCCTCAGCCAGATCAATTGCTTGGCACCCTCGGTGAGTGCCATGTATTCGGCCTCCGTGGTAGATAGTGCGATCGTTCGCTGCTTCTTCGAGCTCCATGCGATGGCTCCTCCTCCTAGTATAGCTACATAGCCACTAATAGACAGTGCGTCATTTCTATTAGCATAGTCCGAGTCAACGAATATTTCGAGGTCGAGACCAGCGTCTCGTCGGAAGGTTATGCCGTCGTCACGTGACACCTTGAGGTACCTGAGCGTGTGCTTGATCGCCGTCCAGTGCTCGGTTCCATAAGTAGTAGTGAATTGGCTCAAGTGTTGTACGGTAAAAGCCAAATCAGGTCGTGTGCTGAGTGCTGCATACATTAATGATCTGATTGCTTTAGTGTAGGGTACTTCGGCAGTTGGACCTGTTGAGTCCATAGGCGTTGTGAGCTTGATCATTTTGTGTAGAGGTGTAGATACGGAATGAGCCATCGTCATGTTGAATCGATCGAGTATGATGTCAATGTAATGTCCTTGAGACATGATCAGTGTTCCCTCATCCCTATTCCTCTCAACTCTAATTCCCAAGATTTTCTTCATTTCTCCTAAATCTGTTAAAGGGAATTTTCCATGAAGCTCCCCCTTGAGCTTAATCATCCCTCCTTTGGAATCAGCAAATAGTCCGAAGTCGTCCACATATACTGATATGACTTCGATTGAGTCCTTATCTTTTCTGATGTAGACACATTCATCGGCTGTGCTTTGATGGAAGCCGAGATCAAGTAGTAATTTGCGTAAGCGCTGATGCCAAGCTCGTCCCGATTGCTTGAGTCTGTAGAGCGCTCTGTATATTCTTAGAACGCATCCAGATCCATCATCAAAACCGTCGGGCTGGCGCATGTAGATCTCCTCATTTATAGTTGAATTGAGATAGGCGCCTTTGACATCCATCATTTCGATTTCCCAATCGAGTGTGTTTGCGATGGCTAATAGAACACGTAGTGAATCGAATTTGACCACGGGTGAGGTTATTTCGTAGTAATCCATCCCTGGCCTCTGTGTGAATCCTTGAGCTACAACCCTTGCTTTAGCCTTATCGAATTGTCCATCCGGTTGCGTTTTGACAGCGTATACCCATCGGCAACTGATAGCTACTCGTCCGGGTGGTAGTTCTGTTAATTCCCATGTTCCTAATGTCTTGTGTTGATCCATTTCAATTTCCATCGCTTTCTCCCAGATCAGCGCATCATCACGTGATACTGCCGCTCTGTAATTCTCAGGTTCAGTGACGATCTCTCTCGTTATGTAAACCTGCTCGGTGCGTCCTGAATTATTCAGTTTCCGGTAATCTGGTCTTTGAGTGATACGCGCGCTCCATCGAATCTGTGGAGCTGGCGCTTGTTCAGGTGGATCAGGAACGGGCGTTGTCTGGGGTGATGACGTCTGTGGGGTAGATGTGATCGGGTCCGGCACATGCTCGTGCGGTGAGTGCTCCCCCTCGAGCGGTGCCGTGTCGTCATCGTCGTTATCCGGGATAGGGTAGAGTCTATTGTCATTTTCGTCAAATGTAATGTTTCTAGAGATTTGAACGTGCTTTGAGGCTTTATTGTAATACCTCCAGGCTTTTGCATGTTCAGCTACTCCGACGAATATGTGTTCTTCTGCTTTTGGATCAAGTTTAGCTCGACGTTGATCCAGCACCATAACCCAGCAGTTTGTCCCGAATTCCTCTAGACGTGCTATGTTCGGCTTCTTGCCGAATAGTGCCTGGAACGGTGTTGCGTCATCTCCAAGCGCTCGCGTGGGTGATCGATTTTTGATATAACACGCGTAAGCCACGGCCTCGGGCCAGAGTATTTTTGGCAGGTTCTTGGCAAATATCATTGCCCGTGCGTGCTCGAGTAAGGTCCGGTTGAGTCGTTCGGCGATTCCATTCTGGGCTGGGGAGTATGGAGCTGTGGTCTCCATGATAATGCCATATTTTGCACGTGAGCATCATCTTTTTCGGATAAATTGTCGAGATTGGTTTATTTCCCCATGCCATAGGAGGAACATGAAGCTGTAGTGATTCAAGACGGTGAGAAGAGGAGAATGCCACCACCACATTCTGAATGAGATTAGATCGATTTCTGCTGTCGGAATTAGTGGTTCGGATGTTCTTATCTTCTAAAATGAGAAGAGCTTTGACGATAGAGGACAATCTCGGATTGTGGTTGATTGACCGTAGAAACAGGAGACACGGTGAATGGAAGCGAGTTTGATGGCTTTACTGAGATGTGACATAGCAGGGCCGTGCCAACCTCTGCAGTGTAATGCCAGGCGAAGGCAAGCGTAGTCAGAGATTGGTTGTGATAGTCAGACAGGAATTCAAGGATGTGGAATATGAGTTCATGAGGGAGCCATGCGGCAGCTGGGTGATGCTGTGTGATGTCGAGCTCTGAGCTGCCAGTGATGCCAGCCGCATTCTTGTCTCGAAAGCGACGGACAAGTTTGGATACCCTCGAGAACATAAAACAGTAAGCTGTATAAAAACAAGGAACTACTACCGAGGCTCTGACCGAGGCTGCAGCATGGATTCTGTGCGCACCGTTACTTCGCTCTAATCTGGACGCTGCGCAGTCTCCGGGGTGAGCGTCGTGACGGTAAGATTGATGCCGGAGGATTCATGCATGATGCCGGAGCACCGTAATATACAAGAAATACTAGGGTGGGGAGGGTAGACGAAACAACTACAGCAGGGGGAAAGAAACGTTTGACACAATACAACAGGTTCCCCTTATTTATACACAGAGATCAATAAGAGAAGGTGAGACACGCATTACCAATATACTATAGGGGTACCAGGTACTAGACATGCACTCGTAAACTCCCTGGAAAAAATCAGCCAGGGACGATTAGCCTTTCCTCGAGCTTTCTGATTTCAACAGTAGTAATACATTTTTAACATATTTAACGCATATCATGGTATAATATATCAATTTCAGCTTCCATTACATTTTTGGTAACTGCCTACAGGACCTTTGGTGCTCCTGCCGGTGGTGAAGAGTAAGGGTATTGTCCAGCATGTAAATCAAGATCACGCCCCCGCATGGCCTGCCCTTGAGGGCCTAGTATGACGTCCCTTCCGCCCATCCGTGCCTTCACCACAGCCAGCCCCGCCTTTTTAAGTAATGCCCGCCGCGCAATACCTCGGACGTCAATGTACACCAGGCCAACGTTTCGCACAGATTGACCTGCTATCCTGGATGCCTCACCCGCATCCTGACCATACCTTGTGGTCGTTAGAAGCTGGAAGGCACATTGCGAACGTATGTGACATACTTGTGTGCTAACGATGCGGATACAGCATCCGTGCCAGTCTCGACAACCTTTTCGGAGGACTGCTCTAACGTCGTCAACAATAGATCGGTGCTTGCGAGAAGTCTATTCAATAATCTGGGATTTCTTGGTGGCAAGGGTGGTGCTCCGCCAGGGGGACGAGTCGCCGGAGGTAGGTGGACAGGGGAGCCACCTCTGGGCGGTAAAGGCGGAGGAGCCAGCTGAGACCCAATCCCACGTCCATGCCCGGGGGACATCCTGGGATCAGAGCCAGCGATCCTGTTTGCGACATAATCAATCGTCTTGAGGATAGCCCCCGTTGTCTTTGACGTTACGGCCACCGCGGTACCGCTGACTTTATGTATACGTCTTATATTCGTGCGCGTCCGAGGCGAGAACACGATGGGTCTCGAAGTGGGCGTTGAATGTGAAATATAATAATTCGAGGCTGAATTTAGGCCCGTCGTTATCGCCGACGTAGCTAAGACGATTCCCCGACTTGAAGAAAAAAGTAGAATAGTATATAATCAGACAACTTCTCTTTCAAGTTTACGATATAGTACTCCATATCTTACCTGATGAGCCCAGCTGTCTGCATCAACATATCTCGCTCTTCGCCACTGGGTGGATGAGCATACGCCTCAATACGCCCAGCCGCTTCTCCAGGCAATTCGATGACGACTGGATCCTTCTCATGGCCCTCTGCTGTCAAAGCTTTGTCCTCTTTGATGGGTACACCATCATCAAGTGTCGCCACAATTTCGCCGTCATGCTCGTCCACGAGGACGAGGCGACCCTTGAGATCCGATGTTCCGGTCGGCGGTTCAAGATTATAGCCCTTCTTCTCACGATCGGCCTCAGGCTTAGATTGCGTATCCAGGTTTGGGCCTTCGACATCATAGAGGATTCCGTATTGAGACAAGATGACCTCCATCGTTTCCAGGTCTTGGAACGATGCCGGATTTGATGGATCAGGGGATGCAGTGAGCTGCACAAGTCCAGAGCTTTCAACTTCCGGTAAGAACACGTAGCTGTGCATGGATCGACTGTAGTTGATCCTCTGCGTCGGCGAGATGATCATTTCAAATGAGTTAAGCTTTAAAACAAGCCAAACATCCCGATCTGCTTGATATTCAGAAGAAATGTCAAGCGTCACGCATTGAAGAGCTAAATGGCCAGTTTGGGACCCGGATGGTGTGGTGAGTGTACAGTTAGGCAATGTCAGAAGAAGAAATCCTTCTACATGACTACCGGAAGACATTCTTAGGTGATTGCTGAGAATGTGAAAGCATGAACTCCCTGCCTGAATCGAGTGGATACCAGCTTCGGAGCGAGAACTAGAGCTGTAGATGGTAGGTACTTTAGATTGACGTTTTAGGTCATGAGTGACGGCGTCACGCGAAGCACGAGCTTCGGCACCCGGTAAGTTGGCGAACCAAGTCGTTTTTGATGGAAAGATGAAGCTAGGCTGATTCCTAGCAGGCTGATTCCACGTCTCTGCAAAAATCAAAACACAATTACATGATAGTCACCAGAACCCATTGGCAGGACCATCTATACCGCACTATAATGGCCCACTGGCAGCTGCCTCATGCCTAGTGGTTGTGAGTACCTAGCCGATCAGATTAATACTGAAATACGTGGCCATTTGTTCCATTCAGGTTGCATAGAATCCAATGAGTATAAATGAGCAAAGTTAGCATCAACGACCGCATTAGGAGCTTTGAAGTTGACGGGGCAATGGCAGCCAGGCCCACTGGATAGCATCGGGTCGTTATTCCACTGGTTTTGCTGTTCAACGGTCCTTCATGTATCATGCCGCGGGAGGGTATCAAAGGAAAAGGCATCCCTCGTTCAACAATAAGTGACAGCAGCGTCGGGGCCGAGGCTCGAGAGTTTCGCGTCGGCCAGACACGTCACTCACTCGAGTATACCCGTCCCCTTATGGAAGGATATATTGACTGAGACAATTTTATGGGTAAATCCTATATTACAAAACATACTGAAGTGAGTGATCCATGTATAGGGAACAAGCTGAGTTTAAAATTTCCCGTAGAGTCGAAAGACTCGAAAGACAGGAAGCCCGAACTCCATCGCTCTCACTCATTTATTTTCTTGAATCGTTCGATGTCCTCCAGTGGTTCTCATAATCCAGGTAGGTTCTTACTCCTCTCACATTGCCTCTCTAACACTAAATTGACTATGGCGAATAGCAGAACAGGAGGGTGGTAGGAAACCCCGTGGCGTAAAACGGAAACGTTCAGTTGAACCCTCTGATGGGAACCATATACCCCGTTCAATGTCCTCCAGTGATTCTCATAATCCAGGTAGGTTCTTACGCCTGTCACCTTGCCTCTCTAACATTAAATTGACTATGGCGAATAGCAGAACAGGAGGGTGGTAGGAAACCCCGTGGCGTAAAACGGAAACATTCAGTTGAACCCTCTAATGAGGACCATATACCCCGACCGATGAATTGTTTTATACTATTTCGTCAGCATTATCTCAACACACACGACGAAAATGATGATCGATCGGTTCAACACATCGGGAAGGTTTGGCGTACACAAATCACTAAGGAGGAGCGCGCTCACTGGGAGTTGAAAGCTTACATTGTTCGTAATGAACACGCGAAGAAATATCCCAAGTATAAGTTCAGTCCAGCTCGCAAAAAGGATGAGGAGGGGCAGATTAAGGAGCCCAGACGGAAGAAGCCCAGACGGCGCCGTAACCACGCAAGTAGTTCTGTTGTCCCAGAGGAACGCGACCCAATCCCCCTGCCCTCCGATTTGCCGCATGCCAGCTCCTCCCGCGAACCGGTCCACCACAGACAGTCGCCCGGTCTTTCTAATTTCGTATTAGCTTCTATCCCTGGGGGCTCGCACTTTTCCCAAGAGGCTTATGAGCCATATCATACTATTCCAGAAGCTTTTAGTGAACAGTCTCATTCAGTCCCCGCCCCAGGAGGCAGCGCGAATGCCACCCAACCAAATGATTTCTCGGTGGGGTCTCCACCTCCCCCAGTCTCGGTGCACCACCGACATCCTGGGATGAATCCCGCATTCACGCACATGGACAGGTCCCTGCCAGCTCGCCAGGCATCACGCGATAATTCCTTGCCATCACAATCTACGGAAGATGAATATTCGCGGGTTTTGGAAGGATACCAAACTAATTATCATCCTGTACGTGAATACCGCTCTTTTATTATTTAAAGGGCTTGCTCATTAAAATACGCCATCAGACCCTGTACCGTGTGCCACGTCGGCACGAACAAGAGCTTGGGCCGCATATACCCCGCCTTCCAACACAGGCCGACTACATGGGGACCGCCCCTCCTTATGTAGCCCAGGCCCAGAGACATTCGGCGCTGACGCAACGAAACTATTTTGTCGGACCTGAGCGATTCAATAGGCCTGGCCCCTCGCACTCGCGTAACTTCCCTGTGTATGCAGGCGCGCATGCTGATACATATTTTCACGCATCGCCACTGCCCGGCGAGTCCTTCCCGACACATATGTATCTCCCACAGTCCCAGCCGCACCACTTTGGGGCCCCATCGTCTCACTTCGACGGCGCAAATACCAGCGGGTTCGCTGGTCATTCCTATCCTGGACATGTGGCAGCTCTTTCTTTGCCTCCCCCCTATGACGGCAACCCCCCAGTGGCCGATCGGGCAGGTCCCACACCTAGCGGTTCGACCCTAGAGCTCCAGCCAACCCACCGCCGCCACCATACAGCTTAACTTGAACGAATCCCCGGCGGAATACCAGATCGAGTTATAACGAGTATTACAAGAACGCTTCAGCATTCATACGTTCTTGACAAAGACCCCCACTCTGGACACTTTCATTGCACTGCCGATCTACCACTTTCCTCTAGTTTCCGACTATGTAGCAAATAGTTAACCCCACTTGTGGAAATATCCGTGCCATGTAGTTATCAGACATTTCTTCTAAAGATTGTGACAGTTTGGCGTACAAAATGGCTCTACTCTTCGCGTGCTAAGAAAGACCACACGAGTTATATGTATGACAAACGGTTTCATGGTTTACTGCGTTTTCTTCGCTTTGGAAACGCCAGAATAGCGTCTACCATCTATTCCTGGAATATACGGTAAGCTTCCAGTACAGAGCGTAAGGCGCAGGTCCTCACTAGATCTCATGACTTCTTTTTTCTTTGGTTTGACATTCCACCAGGCAACGCCGTAATTCATGACTGTCCTGCTTGCAAACAAGACCCACAATACAACGGCACCGAATGCACGTGCGTCATTTGCATTCCACGGTTTTACCAGGTCTTCATCGTTCTGGACGGCCAGGGGATGAGAGAACCCAACAATTGACAGGTGGAGGTATGCCCAGAAAGGCTGAGCATGTGTTAGAAGGGCTGCAAGCCCCGTGACTAGAGGGGCCGCCCAGAGGTCTACGGTAGTCCAGCCGTACGGCTGAAGTTCTGCAGGAATGGCAAGGTGCCAACCTGCTGGATGAAGCATGGAGGAGAGATTTACAATGAAGAAACCTCCATTAGCTACTATCTAGGGGAGTCGGGAGATAAGCGATTTATCCCGATAAAGCCGAAGAAAGAACTCACAAAGGAAACCAACAGGAGGGTCCACGGAGAATTTGACAGAGTGGTATTAGTATGGGTAAGCACAGCAGGCGGTATGAGAGTGGTCAGAAGATAAGAGCGGGTGAACGCGTCTAGAAAGGTGAGAGGAGCTTCTATCTCAAACATTATTGCAGGTATCCAAGGGAGAGATTCGACGATATATTGAGTTCCGAGGTATAGCAGTGGAGACGATGGTGAGGTAAGGAAGGATGGTGACAGGCCTAGCCAAGCCGCTGCGATTACCATATTTTTTTTCATATGAATGAATGCCCACATCTTGCCGCAGTGGAACTCACCCGCAACGGCCTCCCCTCCATACACAACGGTCAAGGTCGCGCTCGCATGTTTCATAAAAGAACTCCCATCTGCTTGTCCATCCTCAGTACTATTAGGCTGTGCTTGGCGGGTGACTTCTCTAATTTGCCGCATGACTAAACAGAGTCTGACGGCGGCAAGCACGTCCAGTGTGGATATCGAAGCACCCAGCCATGTGAACGGGGGTATTGGGGTCAGCGAGGCGGCGTACAGCAGAGAGATCTGGGCAAGCGACATCGATGTCGGGCACTAAAAATGCGTTACTAGACGCGTTAGATGCGTACCTTCTCCACTTATTAATGTCTACCAAAAGCAGTGAGTCTCTAAGGATGCATGGTGTGGCCAAGATTCGTACTACAGGAAAAAAAAAATTGGCTAAAATCATCTCTTTTTAGACTGCTTGGAACTCGGCATTTTCAGTGACTGTAATTAGTTCACACCCGGTGCTTCCTTGCATTCACTGTGTCAAATGGGACTAGTGACTAGTTGCCACTTGAACAGAGCCTCCCCACTTCATGAAACGAAGGTACCAGTGGTGGCGTTGGTTGCTGACAATTTGTTGTCCACGTAGAAAGGTCACCAGGCAGCTTCTATCAGCAGAAGAAGGGCATTGGGTGGATTAAGTATAAGACGGTGCCTCTCCGCTCAGTTGAGGTCTTCATCAGGAATATCACTGCTGAGATCCGAAATTACTGTGGTCACGGACGAGGTCTCATATATCATAAGCCGTCCGGGAATCCATAAGTAGACAAACTTATATAGCGGTAGCAAGACGCTTGGACATTGCATGGCAGGGATTCAACATGTACTAGACATCGACAGAAGGCACTCGACATGGGCGGTATTAGAATTAATGAAGAGACGGCGATACCCCCACTGGCAGGTGGTCAGAGCTCCCCGCCCCGCTTCGCCCTCGTTTTGGGCGCATCCAGCACGTCCACCTTCTCAACGTCCGCCTGTGCCCTCAACAACGCGAGCACGTCCCCCGAGACACGGCTCCACTCCATCTTCGGCACGCTGAGCACCAGGACGTTCTTCATCCCACCCACCGTGGCGGGCCCGACGTGCGCCAGTGCGGGGTGTATGGTGGCGATGGACTGTGGGTCCGCAATGTACGACGATGAGTGGTGCACGTAGACCGTGAGGTATACGTTGCTAATAAAGTCAAATTGTGGAGGCACAAGAGACATGCATGCAAATGGCGGTGTGAAAGAAATTTGTGGTTGGGCGGTATTTGCCGTGTGGAGTTCGGGGTCCTCGGTCCATGGAATGAACGGGTTTCCCATGTAACTAATTCCCTCACAAGCACACGGACCCGGCGTTACAAAACCGCCGTATAACCCTTGCTTTTCACCACAGGCGTAGCTTAATAGTTTATGTTATGATTCGTTATATCATTGCGTGTGGCACATGCTACCTCTTATAGAAACAATGTCTCTCAACCCCTGACTCTCACCAACTCGTAGGACTGAGAAAAAATAGGATTAGGTCAATAGGGCGATAGGGCAGTCAGGTGCGTGCACCTACCCAAATGTTCCAGATTCGGGAAGAGGCAAATTGGGCACGCTATTCGCGTCCGCGGTGTTCAGGTACACCCTACAGACAGACAGACCTCAGGTGAGTGCAATCATTATGTTGTCACCCAAACGCGACGTACGTGTTTCCCCACCACGTCTGAATCGTGTCCAAACCAATTGTACCGTTCCGGGGGTACTGCAAGCTAATCGCCGGCGTGCGTCAGCAGCAGCCCATGTATGTATGTCCCGACAGATATGGCTCACCAGAAGAAGATGACGATAATGCTAACAGCAAGACCGCCATCCATGGCAGCCGACAGCACATCTAGCGAAATATAAGGAGAAAAAAAAAAATCGCCATCTTTGAGTTGTTGCCTTACACCTCAGGACGACAGATCACCTACAGTTGTACTTGGTCCACCAACTGAAATGACGCCGGCGGACTACATATTGGAAGCTGTACTCGGGTCAGAGCCGTTGAACTCGGGACGGAGAGGCGAACGTACATGAATCCGACAATCGCCCATGGGACGTAGTTCACCGCCGTCGCAGGGGGGATGAGCCCAGTTCCGTTGAAGATGACTGCAAACACGGTCACGCCTTCGCTCCGACTGCGCGTGAGGATGTTACTACGTACCAGGGAAGCTAGCAAAAGCAAAAAAGTCAGACGAGTGTCACAAGACGGGAAGGCAGATCCTTCACTCACTTGATATACTTAGCCATGGAGTTCGGGTACTTCTTCACGATGAGCCACGGGATCACGGGGAGAGCCGCGCCGATGAGGAAGAAGAATGTCAACGCTGGAGAGTCGGAGCGTTATCAACGACTTGAGCTGCGCCAAGGCCTCTCGTGCTGGACTCACCGTAGAAGATCTGGCCCTTGGAGAACTGCAAGGCGGGGCCGATCACACCCCAGATGATGGATGCCGTTCCGAACACCTCCGTCGACGGGCAGATGAATCTGTAAAAAAATGACACAGTCAACTCCAAGGGGGCAGAGGGCATACACGGCGCGGAGCAGGCAGGACACACCCGTTCTTCTGCTTGGGGTTGCATATGTCCGGAATGTTGGTGAACATCCAGGCTTGCACGCCCAGCTGCACTGTGCCCGCAATGACGGTCGCGACGACCTAATCACGGACGGCGTCACGGCGATGCGATTAGACGAGGGACGTGTTTACTTACCTGGCACCAGAACATGGGCCGCGGGGGAATCTTCATGTAGTGGCCTGCCCAAGAACATGGTCCGAGGTGAGTTCGGTCAATGCGCCCTTGTCAACAGCGTGAAGGCGCACCGAGTTTGAAGTCTGACGTGAACGTCAGGGCCTGCGACATCGTGATATATCCCCAGGTCTGGAGGGTGCGTTTTCGTCAATCAATAACGTCTCCCGGATATGAATATGAAAGAAAACCGACTTTGAACATCATCATTGCTGTAAAGGAGGCAACACCGCGTCAGATGACGGCAACGACATCCAGAACAACACATGGTCGTACCAATGGGTCTACCCGGGAGCGCATATCCAATGATAAGCTCAGTGATCACACTACATACCAGCATCATCAACACTCAGACGCCTTCCCCGTTGGGGTAAAGAGGTGGGACGCACTTCAATCCAACCTGCTGGTTGGTGATGGCTTGGATCATACCGATGGGGATGGTGTAGACGAATGCTACGAGGGGGAGCATTAAGATTGGAACGGTGAACAAGGCTGAGACGCACAAATGATGAGCGCCAAGACAAAGGCCCACACAGGCTGGCGAGAAAGACGTTAGCCGCCGTCGGGCCTGAAGAAGGGAAGAGCACGACGAGATGCATACCATGTTGGTGGGCCAAAGCTCTGCATGATTTTTGTGAGTGTTCGCCCAGCGAGGAGGAAAGCGGACATACCAATGCTGATGATGCCGAACACGAACATGGTGACGAAGATGACGATGTACCACCTACACATGCCGCCACATTAGGTCTACCCCCGCTCACAGGAGAGCAAGAAAAGAGAAACGAAGCGAAACACGTGAGCACTCACCATTCTGGGACCTGCTTATACCTCGACATGAGCCGTGCATGGATGTCGGGCTGCTCGTGCAGACTCCTCCGGGCCTGCACCCAGATCTGCTTCCTGAAGTACAAGAACGCATGGACAAGCGTCGCCGTGATGCTCGCGAAGCTCAGCCCGTAGCTCAGCGCAAACGTCGCAGAGAGGAACAGCGGCGAGTACGCCTTGTATTGCTCGAGGTTGAGCGTCAGGTCCGGGTTGAGGATCGCGGTGACGTTGTACGCCGCGCCCGTGTTGTCGTACGAGGTTCGGCTCGAGATGGGGAGGTAGCCCGTGTAGAACGAGTTGGTGAAGTAGAGAATGGGTGTCACGATCCTGCGGGACGGGAAAAAATGAGCTGGGCCGGCATGTTTTCGGCCGGACAGGGAGGGACGCACCAGAAGAAGAAGACGAAGCCTGCGAATACATTGGCTACATCACGCGGATCAGCGCGGTGAGATTAACCAATTTCAATAGCTGTGATGAATACCTTCGGCCCACCACGGAGATGCGAGCGGGGAGCCGATATATGCGATTTGCGCCCAGCTGCATGTGTTATCAGACGCAAAGAGAAACGTAAAGCGATGCGGCGCACTCAAATGTCAAGATGCTGTGAATATGCAATGTCTTAGATGAATGGTCTTTGTGTAAGAAAGAACAACTCGCCTCATGCCCATGCCGTGTTGATACCTGAGATAGAATATTTATTACCGTCTATAGATACCAGCGGTATGGACAATACATACCCGAACATGGCGTTGACCTTTGTGTTATTCGGAGCGATCCAACATACCCAGCTGAACACGGACAGTGCGGAGAAAAGGTAGCCGGGGAGGAAGTCTGGTGAGAGTTACATCGGTTAAAGCCGGCAGATTACACATGGGTATGACGTACACCAGAAGAAGCCGCCGAGGAATGCGTACAGGAAGAATCGCTCACGCGAGATTCCGCCGCGGGTGCCGATGCCAGAGTACTGTCATATCAGAAAAGGTCAGTAAGGATTGTTCCGCGGGGAATATGGATACAGACTTCTTGCGAATGCAGGGTGTTGAAGAGCGCACAATAGACCAGGTTAGCGGGCCAGACTGCGGGGGACATGTGAACCGCGTGGAGGGGCGGGGAAATGGGAGGAGTGCATACTCATAGAAGGGGGCGAGACGAGGAAACGTTTGGCCACGCCACCAATGGAATAGCCAATCATCTGGGTGGACATGACGACAAACCACTGATCTAGACGCGGCGTCGCATGGGTGATAAGCTCGGTAAATGCGGGGGGGAGAGCGGGACTGACATGAGAAGTTGAATGTCTGGTTGTAGTAGACGCGCTGCACAGCGATGATGTCGGTTGCGTACGCAGAGGCGGAGCCGACGCCAGCCATGATGGTGATTAGGCTGCATATACTCAGACGAAGAGGGGGAGTAAAGTGATTTGGATGCATACACGTGTTCTTTGACGGAGAACGGGCCTGGGTTCAATGACATGCCGAAGATTTTCTTGCGGGGGAGGGAGGCGGCCAAGAAACGACCCACGGGGTAGGAGAGGAGCTGGGCGACGAGATTGGTGACATTGACGGAGGGGAAGCGGAAGAAGAAGAACTGGTTAACGCCTGGGAGGGGCAAGTGAGTTTGTGTGGTGAGAGGAGTGGGATGGGCTCGGACCTGGAATGAGGATTGCCCATATGACGCCAAGTACCCAGGCGCGGAGGGTGTTGCATGGCCTGGGCGACGGTGAGTAACTGGACACGGGACGGAGATATGAATGCGCACATGTCCGGGTCGTCGGTATTGGCGACGGCACTTCGGACTTCGGGGTAGGGACTGGAGGGCACGGTGAGTTTCGCGGGGGGACATGTCGGGCAGGACGGACCTATCGTTTTCGAGTTCGACATGATCCTTGTCAAGGTTTGGATCGTCGAAGAAGGCTCCGGCGACTTCCTGTGGGTGGGTATTCAATGGCCGCGGGAGCGACGGGGGGAAGAGAGTGGACTGACTGCGACGACGGCATCGTAGTCGACGGGGGCACCCTCGGGGTCATACTTCTCGTCGGTGAAGGATTTGCGCTGGGTGTCGTGAAGGTCAGACATGGTGGCAACCGGAGAGGCGTGTGGGAGCACTCAAGGGGACCGGCTGAATGGGCGAGCTTTGTATATGGAGGGAAGGGGTGCCGAATGCGGGATGGCTTCTATAGTGCGAGACTGATAACAGTAATAGAGTGGCCGCGTGCGATGATTCCGAGGAGGCCTATTAGCGCGAGATAAGATCAGTGGGATGTGAACTGGACTTACCAGAGCGGGCAGGCCCATCGGCATACGTTGTGTCGGTGCCTGCTGCCATCGCTCGCCACCGCAGACGACATGGGGGACTGCCCCCGCAAGGCCGGGATATGCGTGCGACGCCGACCGGGCGATGTGAATTCTGGGCCGGGCCCTCCTTGACTTCCGACCCTCGTTGGCTGGCGGCCCTACTGCGGATGCTGTGCGAGAATACTTATCGCCCCGCTCTTCGCCAGGCACACGGTCGCGTGATGCGGCCTGTGGGACTTCAGGGACGCGGCCGGGCATACGCGAGCACGCGTGGGGCACATATCGTCCCAGACCCGGGACTCCATGTCGAGCATGGAAATGTGTCTCCCGTGTGAGCGCGTGCATCGCGATCGCATCTCGGACACTGTCCAGCACACACGACGGTGTGAATAATCTATTTATGCCCGCCACCGCTACGCCCCATGTGGCAGAAGACAACTCTAAACCGTGTCGATCACATATATAAGCGACCACATGAGACAACATCACGCCTTCCAATTGGCGCCGACCACTCCTGCCAGATACGGCTCGAATGATCGTGCCCACCAATCGGGTCCCCGCTTACATATCTATCTATTTACCGCTGTTTGCTATTAGTAAGCGACCAGCGCCTTCTCCACGTCAAGTACACTCCATCACACGCCTGGCCGTGTCTCCCGCTTTGCAAGGTGAGAGCTAGCATCTCCTGTGCACTTTCGCTCACATTTTATCCCTCCGCGCAGGCCCCTCATACTCAACACCCCGTGCCTCATCAGCAGCAGCGCTACGTGCTGTTGCGCGTTATATACCTAGTGCATAATTGTACTGTCGTTCTCCCTGCATCCGCCATTTCTCCGGCATTCATTTTCAGCCAGGACTTGGCGATGCAGGGCGACGTACGGATACACGGTAGCGGTAGGGGGTAGGTAGCTGAGCTACTGGTTGACCCTTCTGCATGGTCCAATGTAGCGGAGATGTACCGATACAGGATAGCGGCAGGTGGTAGGCCCTTCTGGATGGTCCAATGTTTTTCTATATCTACTTTTCAACTATTATATAGAGATGGCCATACAGGGCCTATATACTCGAAATACTAATCCAGATTGGGCGCCAGTGTAAGGAGCCAGGGTAGATTACTAACGCCGACCAGTCCCCGACCAACTCCCAAAATAAGTAGCCCAAGACCATACCTATAAAATGACACCCACTTGCTTGTAAATAAACTTCCAGACTCTTACCACCCCACTTATGCAAACGTTGATTCCGACTGGTCATCTCAAGAGACTACCCTAAGAATTCACTTTACTCGGTCTGAATCTCTGCTTTGAGTGAGTAACAAATTCCAAGAATGCCCCAAGTTCAAGGAGCACACCCGCAGAATTCAGCTCAGGTACCCTGAGACTTCTCACTAATATGCGTTTCTTTCCAGCGAGCAAGGACCCACAGTCGTGGGCAGTCACCACAACGCAAGGCCCTGACTACGATCACCCGAACCCGTCATCTCGACCCCGCTTGTGCGCTAGGGTTATCTAGAGCGCGTGCCATTGTACTGGAACCAGCCGAGAGGAGCCCCACCACCGCGCACGCAAAGGGCGTCGCAAATTTCAATGACAGAAATCCAACCCCCCAAAACCACCCCAGTCTTCATGAATAGTACAACATCACGCGGCACCCTCACGACATTGAAAATATGGCAGCAACATCTCAACAAGTCCGATGCAGCGCAGCAGGACTTGATTAACTCTACAGACCCTAATGCTTACGATATAATTCTTTTGCAGGAGCCCTACTTTGACTTCTTAGGCAACACCCGCATCAACCACAGATGGTATTCGCTCATCCCCACAGCACACAGGGACAACCCCAAAAAATCCCACACTGCCACCTTTATCAACCACCGCCTTCTCTCCAGCATGTGGCAGCAAATCGACATACCTTCGCAAGACATAGTGTTGGTGGCCATACAAACCAATGGCAGGACTGTCACCGTTTTCAATATATATAATGACTGTGAGCACTCTGACAGCCTATAGGCGGTACACGACGCGATCCAAGTGGGCACACGGGGCACACAACTCATTGACCCATCAAAGATGTTATGGATGGGAGACTTCAACCGCCATCACCCCCTATGGGATGAGGATAGGGATGCACACCGTGCCGTACATCCATGGCTGTACGGTGCCGTATTACGGCCACGGCACCCGTACCGTCAAGGCTCGGTGTGCTGTGCCGACGGTACGGTATACGGTACGGTTTGACACCGTATATACCGTACAAATACGGCCGTGTACGGTATGTACGGTATGTATACGGCATGCATCGGTAAACACCGAAAACGTGTTAGCCAAGCCAAAAACACAGCGCCTGACGGGCGCTACTGCTGGCATGTACACATCGGGCATGCCTAATTAGTCTGCATAGGCTGACATAAAGCGCAGCTACCTGTGTAGGCCGCATAGGCGAGCATACTAATATAATGCAACGTCATAGTCTACGCGGATCGGTCACTAACCAATCTTCCAATAGCCCCACCGTATAATATTGCCGTCAACCATAATACAGCCGGTACGGTGCCGTACCGTACCGTCAGAGGCAGAGGTCTTGACCATACGGACGGCATACGGTCTGCCATATCCGTCAACCCGCCGTACATTATATGGCCGTGGCCGTAATACGGACGGTGTGCATCCCTAGATGAGGAGTGCAATGCGCATTTATTTACAACAGCCAATCTGGACAAGGCACAAACACTCCTAGACCTGCTAGCACAGCATGATATGCTTATGGCTCTGCCAAAGGATGTCCCCACTCTCTGCGCGTCCACCACCTAGAACCTAACACATCCAGACAATGTCTTCAGCAGCTCAGCGCTACACGACCTGTTCTCTCAGTGCACCACCTGTCCAGATATGCAACCTCCCTGCGCCGATCACTTCCCTATCTCCAGCACAATCGATGTATCGGTTCCCACTGCTGAGGAGTTGGCAAGACTGAATTGGCAGCAGGTAGACTGGCCAAAGTTCAGGGAGCATTTAACCAGCCAGCTAAGCAGACTCCCTCACCCGAACGAGAGCACAGAGGCGGAGGGACTCGAAGAACGGCTAACCTCACTTACCACAGCAATCAACACAATGGAAAGGCTTTTGTACCATGCTCTGTTCAGTCCCCATACACCAAAAGATGGTGGACCAGAGAGCTAAGTAAGGCAAGAACCAAGATGCCGGCCCCAGGATTTGGGCATTGATTTCCTGGTGGGGTTGCGCTCCTTGTGAGGGGAAGAATGAACTGAACAGGAGCTTGCTTTCCTCCTCATTGTTCGTCACCCTGGTCTCCATACCATCGTCACCCACCACCTTCAATGGTGGGACCCTGGTGCGGGCCCCATCTGACAACGGCCCTTACACCAACCTACTAGCTGTCCACATGCTGGACTCATCTGCAGTTTGTAGCCAATCAATCCAGAAACCCTGCTTGATGGCATGTATTAGGTCAGTGTAGCTGTTCCTTGAGTTGCGATACTCCTGATGTGCAGGGTGTAGCGGGTTGTTTCAGGCTAAGTTGGCATACCTAGCCCCACCTTGATGCTTCAACAGAGGAATGTGCACATCAAAGCACTCGTTTCCGACAGAGGGGGTGAATACACAATCTCAGAATTCAAACAGCATTTAGCCAAGCAAGGCATGAAGCATTGGTTGACTGTGCATGACACCCTGGAGTCAAATGGTGTTGCTGAACGTCTAAACCGAACTCTAGTTGAAAGAGCTCGTGCCATGCTATTAGAATCAAGTCTTCCTAAGACCCTATGGGGGCATGCAATTTTGCACGCCAACTATCTTAGGAATAGGACGCACACAAGAGCTTTGCCAGACAAAACCCCTTTTGAAATGATCCATCACAAAAAACCGAACCTGAAGGACATACACATGTGGGGAATTGAAGTCTACGTTAAAGTCAAAGAGGGAAACAAACTAGCAGCCTGTGCCAAAAGAGCTCGGTAGATAGGAATCTCTGGACAGAGCCACGGTCACTGCATTTACTGGCCTGACTCTCAGAAGGTTTCTGTCGAGCGGAATGTTATATTTGACTCAGAGATGAAGGGGGGCAAAGCTCCAATCATTTCTATTGAAGAGTCACAGCTACCTACGTCCAGAAAAGTGATACAGGCCATTTCGGCGCCAGCACCCATGCCTAGTTGCTTAGTCAGCGAGGAGGCAAAGATCGAGGAAATTGACAATAATGAACCAGAGGAACATCTTGAAGAGCTGAAACCCAGTCAGACTGTTGATGTCAGACCTAAAGAAGCTGCTCCAACAAGGAGAAGCGAAAGGATCCGTCAGCAGCAGGAGCCACCAGCCCCAAGTGGTCCCGTAACAAGATCTCAAGCTAAGAGACATGCTGGTGCAGACATCACTACACTAGCTTACGAGGGCATTGAGGACCATCAAGACAAATTATTTGAACAAGATTTATCCTCTGAAACTGACGGCATCAGTGATTATAACCTTGCCATCGGTACACTTTTGACCTCCGATCAAAACAAAGATAAGGTGCTTCCAGATTTGAATCAGACCGAGCCTAGCAACGCAGATGAAGCCTTAAATGATCCTATGTGGAAAGCATCAATGGATAAAGAGTACAAGGTGCTACTCAACAAAGGTGTATGGGAAGTGGTTAAACCACCTCCTGGGACAAATATTGTCGGAAATAGATGGGTATTCCTCTGGAAACGCAATCCAGAAGGTGAACCCATTACACCTAGATCAAGGATGGTCGCCCAAGGCTTTACACAAAGTTTTGGAGTTGACTACAATGAAACCTATGCACCCGTTGCTCCGATGACTTCCTTACGGATTATATGTGCCATTGCTGCCAGGAACAATTCGCCTATTCACCAAATGGATGTGGACAGTGTGTATTTGAATGCTACACTGCCCAAACCTATTTACATGAGACAGCCGTATGGATATGAGACCGGAGACAAAGATGATGTCCTCCTGCTGAAGAAAGCACTTTACGGCCTCAAACAGTCTGGAAGGGAATGGTACAAATGTCTGAGTGGTGAATTTCTCAAGTTAGGATTCACTAAATCAGCTTCGGATGGAGCTGTATTTTGCAGACGTGGACCGAAGGGACATGCAATCATTGCAACAGCTGTAGATGACCTTACCATCACAGCTGAAAATCAACCAGTCCTTGATGGGGTGAAGCACGACCTTGCCCAGGTCTTTAGTATGAAAGACCTAGGCGAGATCCACTGGCTTTTGAACCTCAAAATCGAAAGAGATTGGAAGAACAAATCGATTGCAATATCCCAAAGCGCGTACATCCAGAGAATCATCAAAAAATTCAATCTGGATGATGCCAAAACATTTTCCACACCTCTCGACCCAGCCGTTAAATTATCCAGGGACCAATGCCCTTCCACAGATGAAGACAAACAGAGGATGTCATGAGTTCCATACAGACAAGCGATAGGATCATTGATGTGGGCAGCTGTAGCCACTCGACCAGACATTGCATTCGCAGTGTCATTACTTTCTCAATTCCTCGAAAACCCAGGTCCAATTCATTGGAATGCAGTCAAACGTGTCTTTAAATATTTAAAAGGCACGATGGACTACAAATTGACACTTGGGAAAAATCGAGATGGCCTCATTGGGTATTCAGATGCGGATTGGGCTTCACAAGAGCACAGGCACTCATACTCGGCTTATATTTTTCAGATTGATGGAGGGACAGTATCATGGAGTTGTCAAAAACAATCCATAGTAGCCCTATCATCAACTGAAGCTGAATTCGTTTCCCTGACTCATGTGAGCAAAGAAGCCTTATGGATGCGCCACTTTATTTCTGAAGTATTCCAACCACTGAATTATCCCATCAAACTTTATTCAGACAATCAATCAGCCATTGCCATCATCTATGGCACTCAACAACACACGAGGACCAAGCATTTCGACATTAGATTATATTTCATTCGAGATATAGTCGAAGATGGAGAAATTAAGCTTGTGTACCTACCAATGGAACACATGCTAGCTGATCTTCTCACTAAAGGACTTCCTAGTCCTAGAGTGAGAATCCTCAATGAGAGAATCGGAATATATTAAGCTTGAGGGGGCGTGTTGGGTGCATTTATGTTCCTGCACCAAAATCAAGCATAATATATTCGATTTATTGTATGGTGTTCCAATCTCTTCTCACATTGTTCTTGAACCATGCATCCACTTCTCTGATTATCTTCGAAATTTTCCAGTCACTCCCTACCTCTCCATTTCATTTTGTTATCTCTATTTTCACAAGCGGCTGCACCCAGCGGAGTTTGAAATGACTTCGACGCGCGAGCCCTTGGGTGCTAAAGGGCTGTGGGTGCATGTATATGCTCTCTGAGACAAGATAGTGCTCCTCTCTCAGTGACAATAAATTCACTGAGAGAGGCGAGTAGTATTCTTTATATTTTCATAGCATGTTGACTGAGAATCATGTAGTGAATTTGATTCTAGGTATTGTATTAATATAATAGTGACAATAAATTCACTGAGAGAGGTGAGTAGTATTCTTTATATTTTCATAGCATGTTGACTGAAAATCATGTAGTGAATTTGATTCTAGGTATTGTATTAATATAATAGTGACAATAAATTCACTGAGAGAGTGAATTTGATTCTAGCTTTCTAAGAACTCTACCGAACCTTCCCTGCCATAACCCCGACTAACAACATGATCCTGGTCATTGTTGACCAACTCACAAAGATGGTGCTGTTCATTCCGACATTTTCAGACATTGATTCAGGAGACATTGCCATGCTCTTCCTTCGCCACATATTCGCTAAACATGATAGCCCCAGCGGTATCATTTCTGATTGAGGAAAGCACTTCACATCACGATTCTGGACCTCGCTCTGCGAAATCCTCGGAACATTTCCGTCTTGAAACAGATGCCTCAGCCTATGCCACAGGAGCAGTACTGTCCCAGCTATGTAATGATGGCAAATGGCGGCCTGTGGGGTTTGTCTCCAAAAGCCTCAATGATGCTGAACGCAACTATGCCATCCATGACAAGGAGCTTCTTTCTGTGATTTGGGGATTAGAGGAATGGCGCCACATCTTAGAGGGAACGAAGCACAAGATTGAGATTCTCAATGACCATCAGAATCTCACCTACTTCCGCACTGCACAAAACCTGAACCGTCGTCAAGCACGCTGGTCACTCTACCTCTCTCGCTTTGATTTTGAGCTGATCCATCGTCCTGGTCGTCATTCAGCCAAGCCTGATGCACTCTCACAACGCGTGGATCATAAGCGGGGGGAGGAAGACAACCAAAATCAAGTCTTACTTACCCCTGACTTGTTCCACATCAAGGCGAATCCCCCAGAGGCTGGTGCGCAGTTAGTCCCAGGTGAAGGTGATGCTTTCCTCAATCGAGTAAGGAACTGTGTAGACCGGGATGAAAAGGTTGTCAAGGCTCTCAAAGAACTGGGCTCCTCTGGCAATTTACAAGGGGAAGAGTGGTCTGAACAGGATGGGCTTGTCCTCTATCACAACAAAGTGTACGTGCCGCTTGATGCAAAACTACGACATGACATAGTGAAAGCGCACCATGACATGCCTCTCACCGGTCACCCTGGTCGTTGGAGAACCACTGAACTAGTTGCTTGGAGTTACTGGTGGCCTGGGATGGGACGTTACATTGCAAAATATGTGAAGGCCTGTGACCTGTGCAACCGGACAAAAACCTTCCCTGCTTCTCCCGTTGGCAAGCTTCTACCAAACCGTATCCCAGACCGTAGATGGCAGGTTATGTCTGTTGACTTGATTGTAGAACTGCCTACCAGTCATGGCTATGATGCTCTCCTTGTTGTCGTCGATCGCCTCTCAAAGCGGGCACATGTCATTCCCACCACTTCAGATGTAACTTCGGTGGGAGTTGCCCGACTCTTCCGTGATCATGTTTGGAAACTTCATGGGCTCCCTGAAGAAATCATCAGTGATCGAGGCACACAGTTCATCTCCCAGTTCATGCGTGAACTGAACAAACTTCTTGGTGTCAAAGTCGCTGCCTCTACTGCTTATCACCCCCAAACTGATGGACAGACTGAAAGGGTTAATCAGGAGATTGAGCAATACCTTCGACTATTCATCAACCAGCGTCAGGATGATTGGTTCGAATGGATATCCTTGGCCGAGTTTGCCTATAACAACCGAATCCATGCCTCAACCCAGACTACACCCTTCATGTTAGACAGTGGCTAACATCCAAGGCTGGGACTGGAACCAGTCTGGGAAACTCGACTCGAGGCCCTGGATGAGTTCACAACGCGGATGGAAGCGGCCACGAGAGAAGCTCGTTCAGCCCTGTCCAAGGCAGCAGAGGACATGGCACGCTTCTATGACGTGCACCATAAAGCAGCCCCAGTTTATAAGCTTGGTGACAAGGTCTGGCTCAATGCACAAAACATCACAACCACTCGCCCAATGAAGAAGCTAGACCACAAGTGGCTAGGCCCCTACACTGTTAATAAGGTGGTCTCACGAAATGCCTATGGTCTAAATCTTCCTACATCCTTTGGTCGCACACATCCAGTGTTCTCTGTCGTCCTGCTTCGGCCATATGAAGATGACCCAATTCTTGAACGTCATGCCCCTCCACCCCCCCCCCCTGTCATACGGGATGGAGCCGAAGAATATGAAGTTGAAAGGATTCTAGACAGCAGGATGTTCCGTGGAAGGTTGGAGTATCTCGTGCGCTGGAAGGGCTATGGAGCTGCCGACGATCTCTGGCTACCAGCGAAAGATGTCTCTGGGGCAAAGCGACTCGTTAAGGAATTTCACCGGCAGAACCCAGAGGCACCTCAGTGTATCTCAGCAGCCACATACATGTCCCTCCCTTTCCAGAGATTTCAGAACTTCACAGAACCTTCCAGGCAAACTCTCTTCGACTGGACAGCAGGCAGGGCTTCTACTCATAATGTCAAGGGTCCAGGACCCCAAAGATAAGTGATATCGGCCTCCGCCTAACCAATTCATTCCGATAAGCTATATATCCCCTCTCCACCTGTGACCGCTCGCTTCCACTGCATCGACCCCACCACATCCATCAACCATGTCCTCGCCCGCCATTGAGCTTGTTGCCCTCCCCAGCTTCACCCAAAACCTCTCTGACCTGCCAAACATGTCACGTGTCGATCCCACCCTCCTGCACTTCTCCGGCTTCTCGTCATCCAGAGCAGCCAGTGAAGCCAAGCTACAAAGGATGCTTGACTGCCGTGATCTCGACGTCGCATGGTCTTCAAAGTGGTCCGTCAGCTCTGAGGACCTCACACCAGCGAAGAGTCAGGCGCCCACTCGCCCTGCACTCGCATTCCTCAGACCCCGACACAGACGAGAGAACACGTACTACGTCGGCGACCCTGTCTTCCTCAACGATGGAACCCCCCCGTGTGGAACCCCCTACACTTTCGAAGGCTGGGTGGGGCGACGTTTCCGTAACATGGCAGGAGAGCGAATACGTCGAGCAAGGTTCTGAGGGCCGCACTTGCCCATGGACCCCAATCCCCCTGAGCTCATCATTGACCTGCGTTACCAGGAAGGGAAGGGTCAGGAGAGATGGTGGTCCCGCCTGTGGCATACTTGGAAACGATGTCTCGGTGGATGTTGGGGGCTAGGTGGCAGCTGTGCTTGTCGGGACGACAAGCATTGAGAGGGGGGTGATGTCAGGGTTCACGTGTTTCCTTCCACAAGTTTCTATTTCCTTCCATGAGTTTCCGTCACCTTCTGTCAGTTTCCATAACCTTCCGTCACCTTCTGTCACATGTCACATTCTGTCACATTCTGTCACATGTCACATTCTGTCACCTTCCGTAACCTTCTACAAGTTTCCATCTCCCCTATTATGTAAGCCTTGCCAGCGCTATAAGACTGTAGCCCGTGTGGTGGCGTTTCCTCAGCTTGATCTCTGAGGATACCCACTACACAGTTGGTCATTGTCCTAGTATCGGCTCTTATCTCCTTGAGTATCTTTGGTTGTGGCTTCGTCATTAGTGTTGCCCTCACAGTCGAGTGGTTGGATTAACCCTGTTGCCACATGCCACGTGGACTTTTAAGCAGAGGGCTGAGTCGTGCACAGACCACACAGTGAGATAGGGTCCTAGCTACAACTATAAGTAAGCTTGGGCATGCTAGCCTGATCACTGAATGCCCGAGTTAGATAAGCAATCATGCCAGTGATCACAGGGCTGGACAGATAAGGAAGGAATGATGTTGGAAGGGGCCAGAATAGGAAGGGCAATAAATGGAACACAAGACAGAAGGATGCCGAAGGCTCGGAGAAGCTCAGGGGTCACCAATAACATGCTGCGATAATGTGCACACCATGGTAATGCGCAAGCAGCGATAATGCACATGGTGATAATGCACAATCAGCAATAATGGACATTGTGATAATGCATATTGTGATAAAGCAGTGTGTGATTTGGGTTCCCTGACAGTCAGGGTGAATGATGAACCAATGGAAACTCAAGTTAAGTCAAGAAGGGTTCCTGAGTGAGATCCAAGGCCGAGGCCTCGGGTACAGACTCAGGAACGGATCTTAACATCAACCAGCCATCATGCCACTTGGATCCTGAAGCTTCGTTGACCCACTGCTTTGCTTTCTCCCTCTCTTCATTGGTCGGCCACTTTACAGCTACACAGCAGAATTCAAGGCAGCATAGAGCTTTGATTCCATGGCATGTGCTTTGGTCGACAGTCCCCAAACCCCAACTTGTTGGAATTCTAACAAGCTGATTACGCGTTAGTTCCGCTTATGTAATCAAAGGTTTGCGTGTACCATTGTCAAGCCCTTTGTTCTCCTTTTCTCGTTGTTTCTACTTTCCTATTGTTCCCAGAACATATATATATCTTTACATTTCATGTATGTATCCATCTGTTTGCCCCAACGAGCTCACAGGACAAACGATACAAATACATTCTCTCGCATTCTTATTCGTGCATCTCACTTATCTTAACACAAATGGAGCTCCCGTTGCTGGATCACCGCAACTGTCACCAGACACAAATTGGTACCCCCTCATGGCCTCTGTCTTGGACACACCAGAATAGCTTGTGAGATCACAGTCACTGCTGCGGCACACTGGAATACTTTTGTCACTCTCCCTACTCAGAAAGTACACCGGAAATCATTGCCTAGTCTGCAGACTCACAGTCACTGCTGAGGCACACCGGAATCAACCCCCTGCATGCCCCTTCATTTCTTATCTGATCATGCCTTCCTTATTTGACAAGCTCAACAAAGTCAACTATGACGACTGGAAAATTGAAATGGAAGCTCTCCTGGAGGAAAAAGGACTATTTGGTGTTGTCTGTGGCCGAGATATCATGCCAACCACTGGACCCAACTCCAAAGGCGCCAGAACCTTCTTGGAGAAGCAACACCTTGCTCGCTCCAAAATTATCCTTGCCATAGAACCTTCACAGCTTGCCCATGTCAGAAATGAGGAGGACCCTTTCGTTTTTTATTTTTTATTTTATTTTTTATAATCCAAGCTTTATGTCTTTTGGGGCAAGGCCCTATGTAAGACGGTAAGTACAGCTTCTATCTTATGTCTTCTCCTTCTCGCCTTTCGTTCTCTATCTCTGCTTGTGCTCTTTGGGCAAAGCCCCGAGCTTGTCCATGCCTATGTGGGCGGGGTGTGGATAATCATGCCTCCGAAACACCAATACTCCCCTCAGCACCCCTTTAAAGCCAAACAGTCCAACCCATAAACCGCATAGTAATCAACCTTCCATGGCTTGTTTGGGCATGTAATACCCATGTGTACTTTCAGTTTGTACCCCTCTGTTTTGGAACCCTTCAAGACTTTGGTGTCAGAGCTAACACTTTGGTCTATCAGAACGTGTCGTATACGAAACTCAAAGAATATTAAACAATGCTGCAGCACAACTCCAGAAATAATTTAATATTTGTACCTTGGTTGCAATCCGCGTAAAAACTAGTCCAAGTTAATATGGATGGAAGGCAATACGTTTTTTAGCAGCACTGAACAATAAACTAAAAGTCTGTAGGTTCGAGGACGACTATCGGGGTCCAAGTATTCCAAAAAGATAGGAATGGCTTCACAGGAGAGTTTGTAAGTGGACTGATCCGATTAACGTCAATGCACTGCAATAAACGAGCGACTAGGGTTTAAGAAGTGACTTGTGAAAGTCACTGAACAGGAAAGTCACTGATCAGTTCGTCTCGGGTATTGGAGAGCTAATTGACAAGGAAATCGATTGTCAGACTCACTCTGCAGAATTTCACCTGGAGTGTTATCCGGGTGGCTAAGTAGAAACGCAACTACTTAACTGAGAATTAATACACTAAGTAAGTGTAATAACCCTAGCTGGGGTTAGCAGCTTAGTAAGCTGTGCAAGCTTGGCAAGTCACACGAGGTACGTGGATAGTAGATGATGATGTATTGGCTGATGAAAGGTGGGCAGTAAGGCCTCCTTTTATATTGTATCTACCATCTATTAATAGACTAGAATGAGTCACGAAAAAATAGGGTAGTGAGTCAGAGCATGTGTTGGCCAATCGCAGTTCACGATTTGGGTGTGAGTCATGCACTGAGTCGAAATGGGGTAGTGAGTCAGAGCATGTGTTGGCCAATCGCGGTTCACGATTAGGGAGTGAGTCATGCACTGAGTCACGCAGAAATGGGGTAGTGAGTCAGAGTGAAAAAGGGTAATGAGTCAGAACTCGTGTTGACCAATCACATCCCATGATTAGGGGGTGAGTCATGCAGAAATGGGGTAGTGAGTCAGGCATGAGTCACGTCTAAGAATAAGATACACCCTTATTCTTAAAGAGGATTAGCTCAACACAGCCTTTCATTGGTAAGCGGCCTCACAGCCAATGATACACCAGAGTTCAAGCATGAGTCATGTGCCGAGCCAGGCTCTGAGTCATGCAGGAGTCATTTCCCAAGTCACAAGACTTTGGACCAATAATACTCCAGCTTGGCAGTGAGTCATGACCCTAATTCTATTTTAGGAGTGTAGTCATGGCACAGCACAGCCTAGCATAGCCTTGTTGCTATGGTAGCATAGGTTGGGCTGAGTTTGTATTGCACAAACTGTGTTGTGGAGGCTTGGGAATAAATTGCTATTTCCAGAGTGCTGAGTCCGAACCGGTAGGTTGGCCAGAGTTTGTGGGTGCGTAAGTGTCCACAGGCTCGAGTTTGGGCTCACGCGCGTCGGAGTTTGAATAAGCAGAGTTGTGGATACATGTGGATTCATAACTCTGCTGCAACAGAATAGAAGTGTTTTGAGCCAAAGACTTCGTTAAAAATGGCGAAGAAATGGTAGGAAATTAGAGGAAGTTTAAATAGTTCATCCCCAATGATATCAATACCTGTATGCTATATTTTAAGGTCACTATATCGAAAATACATGGAATTTCTCCTAATTGACCGGCAAAGCAGGATCCCATACAGGTACATGCCGACGAGGACAAGATGCAACGCATCCACGAGTGGCGCAGGCCACGGACGTTCAACGACGTCTAGTGTTTCCTCGGGCTGGTACAGTATCTGGCACACTACATGCCGGATGTTAGCGCATATACCACCCCACTATCGGGCTGTGCGCGTAATAACCGTCCATTCGAACGGACACCAGTACTCGACAAATGCTGGCAAAGCATTAAGGCGTTGGCCTGTAAGGCCCAGATCCTGCGTCCAGTAGACGCAAGGTGCCCAGAGCCGATCTGGGTGATCACCGACGGATCAAAAGCCGGTGTCGGTGCGGTCTACGGCCAAGTCCTGACTGGAAAACTTGTCGGCCAGCTGGCTTCTTGTCAAAGAAGTTCAGCGTTGCTCAACAACACTACCGGACTCACGAGCACGAGACGATCGCGGTGCTCGAGGCTCTCATGAAATGGGAGGACAAACTGCTGGGGCAAAGGTTCACCCTCGTCACAGACCACAAAGGGCTTGAGTACTTCGAGACCCAGAAGAGCCTATCTGACCGACAGGTCAGATGGTGGGAGTTTCTATCCCGGTTCAATTTCAACACTGTTCATGTTGACGGTGTAGAGAACAAGGTAGCGGACTGCCTGTCGCACTACTACGAGAGCGACACGAGTGATGACAATCACCCGGACCATGTCTTCGTGAACGCGGATGCGCGTGTGGACCCGGACGGCGAGTTCTTGCCCACCGACCGGTATGTCGAGTTGCGAACAGCAGCGACAAGACGCTCTAAACGCCTCGCTGAGAAGACAGAGGTGAGAGTAACGGAAGCCGCCGCATTACATGAGGGCTCGCCAGAGCCCGCGAACGTCGCCGCGGGACGATGACATCAGAGCCATCGCCGCAGGAAATGACAGCGCGCCCCTGCACCGGGTCGTCGAGCAAGGCGTAGACCTGTCGAAGGTCCTACGAGACGCGTACCATGTTCACAAAGATCATGGCGCACCTGGACGCGCACCTGAGATTCGGGATCCGGGATGGGCTGATCTGGACTAAGAATCAGCTCAAAAGAGACGTCATTGCCGTCCCCCGCTCTGTTCTTCAAGGGGGAAGGAAGCTGATTGAAATTAGCATCGATCGGGCACATCAGATAGTCAGCCACTACGGCCATCTGAAGACTTCGAACTACGTTCGAAGAGCATATTGGTGGCAGGGCATGAGCCCAGACATAGAAGCGTTCTGCACATCGTGCGCGAGGTGTCAGATGACGAAAACCGGGCCACAACGGCCCAAAGGCCTACTACACAGCCTACCCATTCCAGATAGGCTGTGGCAGTCGATTGGCATCAACTTCATGGGGCCCCTGCCCAAATCCAACGACTGTGACTACCTGATGGTAGTCATCGACCGACTAACGTCGCTCGTACACCTCATACCAACCACGACGAGCGTGTCAGCCAAGGGAGTAAGTAGCCTGGCTGTTTCTGAAGGAGGTCATTTGACTCCACAGAGTTCCTGACTCCATCGTCTCGGACAGAGACTCGAAGTTCACGTCGATCTTCTGGCATGAACTACAGTGACTCATGGGGACTAAGCTCCTCATGTCAACTGCCTTCCATCCCCAAACGGATGGAGCCACCAAGCGGGCAAACCGCTCGATCGGCCAGATATTGCGCGCGGTCATCAGAGACGATCAGAAGGATTGGGCATTGAAATGCCCAATGGTTGAGGTCACCCTCAACAGCAACGTCAGCGCGACCACAGGGTTCGCACCTTTCGAGCTGAACCACGGCTATATGCCATGGATAGACCTCCCCATAGCCATGGACACCCCGTTCAAGGGGGTAGCCCGGTTTGCACATCAGGCAAAATGGAACCTGATGGCGGCACACGATGCAATCATAGAGCATCGAGTGACGCAAACGTTTCATGCAAACAAAAAACGTACGGTGAGTGACAGGTACGCGGCCAACGACCGCGTCTACCTTTCGACACAAAACCTAACTCTCCCGAAAGGAAGAGCCAGAAAGCTAATCCCGCAGTACATCGGACCGTACCGCGTCGTCAAGGCTCACAACGACGCCTCGACGGTGACCCTCGATCTTCCCAACGAACTGAAAAGCCATCGTATTTCACCGGTCTTCCATTCCAGCCTCGTACGGCGATACAAGGCTAACAACGACGAATTGTTCCCTCGTCGTGAGGCCAAGTCATTTTATGACTTCGGAGCAAATGACGACGAGGAGTGGCTCATCGACGAGATTATCGCACATCGATGGATAAACTCGACGGACCTGGAGTTCCAGGTCCGTTGGACCCTAGGTGATGTGACATGGGAACCCATGTCATCCTGCAAGGACCTTGAAGCCCTAGATAGCTATCTAGAGCTTCGGGGGGTGAGCAAGCCACACGGCCTCCCCAGACGCCGCTAGACGCGTCTGTCATATGCAGACCATGTGACGCGCCGGCCATGGTGCGGTTAAATTTTCACCTCGGATCTTTCCGAGGGCGCATCGCTTCTTGGAAGCTAACCACCATCATCCCCACGAAGATGATGCCCCCCAAAGATGGGATGGACGTTGATCTGTCAATGTCCACAACGCGAGCAACGGCCCCGAGACAGGGGGCAGTGGATATTCTCCGTGCTCCAGTAGACCAGGAGCACTGGATGATCGTGGGATGGGAGAACGCCCTCGCCATTGTCCACCCGGACAATGGTGCAACGTGCGCAGACTACGCCGCGCACCTTAGGGCCGCGACCGGCACCCGCAAGGTCAAATTGCGGGATGAAGACATCGGCGATGCCGTCGATGCAGCGTGGGGATGGCTCCCAAGGGGCATCGCATGTGACGCGCGAGAAGAGCCCCTCCGGGACATCCACTACCTTAAAAAAGAGGTCAAGGAGCTGGAACGCGCGGTCGAGGACCGCGACGACGCGCTCGCATCTGAGCGCGCCAGGATCAAGGAACTGGAGCAACAGCTGAGCGCTGCCCAGCTCCAGGTTACCCTGGTCCACGCTGCCTCAAAAAGGCCGCGACATGACCCGGCCACGGCCCCAGTGGCTGGGCCATCCTCACCTCGCGCGACGGCACCGTTGCCGGCGTGCGCAACATCGGGGCTAGCGTCCCGATTGTCGGGGCCGACCCCGACCCCGACAACAACGGAAGGGCAGAGCACGCCTTCTGACTCTGCGTACGGCGTCCCCGATGGATGGGAGTCCGACTCATCCGTCTGGAAGACGTACAACCCTGAACGGGCACAGAGGCTGGCAGAGCAGCCAAAGAAAAAGCACAAGAAATTGCGCGGCTCCCCCCACACCGTCAATGGGTTAGCCATTGCGAAGGAAAGCGTGATTAGCGCTTACCTAGCGGCGTCATCGTCGCACACCGTCAACGACCCCACCCTTCAGGGGCGGGTAGCACAGATCGAGGCCCAGTACGTCGGGCCTGGCGTGGCCCTGCCTCCGCCAGCGGGGACAGTTCACCCTCCCTACCTGGGGGAGGGAGTGATCATACCACTCGGAGACCCACCGATCTTCGAGACGGGCCTCCTACCACGGCCGGTAGGAAAGGCCCAGCAGCGTCGTACTCAATGGTACGACGTCTGCCCGCTCGACGACCCACGCTTCGTCGAGCTCATAGCGCGGTCAAAAGAAACACCACAGCTCGCACGTACGCGCGAGATGATCGGCGTTTTCAGACGCATCAAGCGCGAACAACGCGCCTGCAATCCCAAAAGGGATTGTCTCGTGATAGCGGGCGGTACCCCGCGCGACATTGCGACCATCCTGAAAGGTTGGATACACAACCCCGAAGGGATCCCATCCGCCATCCGTGACAACGCGGATGGCACCTTCAACCTAGACGACATAGACATCTGCATGTGGTTGAAGGCCCTTGCGCCCCGGGTCAAAGGGGTCGCATCACCACTCAGGGCGAGGCTACTCGACCTCTTTGGCTCGACAGACCAATGGTCGAGCCTCATCGACGCCAGGGAAGTGCTGACACCCCAGAGCACCACCCTGCGGCTCTCAATCACGGGCCCATTCCCTGTGGAGGGCCGAGCCGGCCCCGACATCCCACTCGCGAGCGAGTGGCGCGCATTGAACATTATGTTCAACGCAGCATCACCGGTGCAGCATTCAGTGCCGCCGCCCATGAGGGCCAACAAAAGGTCATTGAGACCAACCATGTGAGGGCCGTGGTGCCGCGGCCCCTCACTCACGCTCAGCTCGACCGAGAGCTGGCACGCTTCCGGCCCCCTCCTCAGACTGAGGACCTGGCCGTTGAGGCCATGCTCCGCGGGGACACTGGCCCCATCACCCAAGCGGATACCGCCGCTAGCGGTGAGGCCGACCAGCCTCACCCAATCACCACCGATGACGCGGAGATGCCCCCGGAGGAGTCACGTGCTCCACCGGCCCCGTATGACGACGACGTCATCGTATCGGCCACTCTAGAGGACTCCCTCATGGATGACCTCTATGAGTAGGAGTTAACCCCTATAGTTGTCTATAGAGGGGGAGGGTGTAAATAACCCATGTATCTACATGTACATTAGTTATTACATAATCCCAGTGGGCCCCTTAGGGACCCACTGTATAGTTTATGCGTGGGAACCGGCTAGCGGTCCCCATCGCATCTTACCCTTACACTGTCACTACGTAGCATCAGAATACCACACATTGGTCAAGTTCTGTCGTGCTCTTGTGACTTAAGGCTTAAGATAGACATCTTTACAGCCTCGTGCTCCTCTTCTGAGTCCGCTACTGCCTCGCGCGCGGCCTCGTCTAAATCGGTATTTGTAAGCTGAGATGGCTGTCCCTCCTCCTGAAGGACGCCAGCCCCGGAATGGGTGCTAGAATCAACTTGAACAACAGAGTACAGATGTTATCTGGAGAGAAAACTCACCACGGCTCGTCATGCAAGCGTTGCTGCATGCGCGCGAGAAGTCCTTCCATGCATTGATGCAGTTTTCAATCTGTACACTGAGTGAACACGGCCATTCATATTTCATCTCCACAACCAGCTAGGGTTTCCCTTACAACCCTGCATCGCCGCCGCCACCAACGGGAAATCGAGGGGGCGGGGGCACGTCTCCCCCTCAACTCTGGCAGCGTGCACCACGAGGTCTAGGGGGTGCATCTCCCCCTTGATCCCGCCGCCGTCCTTTCCTGGCTCCACCAGGGCCTTGAAGGGCTGATCTGCTGTGGACCAGGGCGGCATTTGCGCACGTGAGTACGCGCACATGTCTGTGTGCGCATGCGTGTATGTGCCTATGTGCACGTGTGTGCCCCCCTTGACCTCGGCCACGTCCTCGTGCAGTTCTTCTAAGGTAGAAGACACCAGGAACCAGCACCCCTGATGTAAGCGAGCGCTTAAATCACGTGACATGCCAAATCGAAGGACTTGGTTATTAATTTTTCGAAAAATGTGCCATACCATCAGTTGATATATAGAAGTTGGGTAAATTTTGTCTATAGTTACTCTACTTTTGATTTGACTTGCTAATATGTTATTGGGCAAGGCACTTGGCCCATGTTTGACCAATGCTCTGTGTCATGTGTCACAGGACCTCCTGGAATGGTCATGCGTCATCGGAACCGACGTCCAAGCGCTGAGAAAGCTGACAAATCATGTCACGTGATGCACCAAATGTCGAGTTCGCAAAATACTAAAAGTGTCCAAAACGGTTCCAAAGGACAAAATAAAGCATTTGGTAAAAAAAAAAAACTTTTTTCTTAACATGTACTTCAAGGGAGTATAACTCAGCTATCATGCATTATTTGGCTAAATCCTTTCCTACAAGTTCAAGCTAGACATATTTAGAAAACCTCTTAGGACTTAGATATGCCAAAATATGATGTGGGTGGGTGGAATTGAGAATGTCAAGAGGCGATGTCATGACGCGTTTATTTCCCATACTCAGATGCTCAGTTCTCCTATTTTCTCACTCCACCTTCATGTTCGTTCCGACCGCCCTTGCCGTGTTTGGCAACCGATCCTCGCTGTTTGCGCCATCTACCATGGCCACGCCGTCGAAGCACGATCGACGTCCCTGAACTAACTTAGCAGTCATCGCTGGGCCTATCACCTCCTCTGCTCAACCCTCTTTCGATGGTGTTCCTATGATCGGACTGTCATGACTTGTGTATTTCCTGGACCTTGTTACCCCCATTTCCCCTTTCACCACTCCTCTCCCGTGTTCGCTCGGCTTTGCCCTCCACTTCAACCACTTCTCCCCTATGTCATTGCCGTTTGCCATTCCTCGCATTTCTCCGAACCGCTATTCGCTGCTTGCGCATTTCGCCAGCAGGCACACCATCAAAAAACGATCAATACCATTTACCCGGCAAGATGGTTCATCACTAACCCCATCACCTTCTTAATCCAACCCCTTTTGGTGTTCATATGGCCAAAGTGTGTTCGCAGGACGTCCCTTCCGTAGGTTGTGGGGGATCAACCCAGTAGACGAAGAGTCCGTGCAGGGTAGCATGTATGCGGGTCCCAAGACATGGTTTTGTACATGAATGCCTTCGCCACCTTTACTCTCCATCATTTCATGTTCGCACCCTTCCCTCACTCTATTGTATGTTTATTCCATCTACTTAGTATCATGACTGCGCACCCCTATCCAACCCTGACTCGCGACGGCCTCTTTCCTATTCGCTGATGCCATACGAGCATTCGATATAAGTAGTTTACATTCGCATGTATATTCTCCAGTTCAATTATCATACGTCGTCCATCTTGTGCAAATTTGACCCCGCTGTGATCATCGTCTTGAGCCGTCTCTTGGAGATTTCTATCTTCGACCAGCAGAGGACTTAGGCATCACTGGTGAGTTCTCATACTTCATCTTCATTACCTTAGCCTTCGAACTATTTCCTGTGCTGTTGGCGAAGGGCTCTGAAGGAGCGCCTTCGCCGGCGAAGGGATAGTCGAGACTTAGACAGCCCTTCCGTGAGACCTTGCATGTTATATCATCAAGTGTCATGGGCTATTTCGCTACGACTGTAGATAGGGTGAGCCCCGTTCGGGCAACCCTCTTACCTTGTGAACATTCATTGGTTCATATATTCGCCGAACGCATACTTCTTCGCACAAGTTATTCGGGCATTCGCTGTGTTCACTAATACACGATATTAACGCCTGAAAACCTATCTTGACACCCTGCATGCTCCAGCAGCGTCCAGTTGAGCCGCTCTGACACGCCATTCTCCTCCGGCATGTCATGCACGGTGAGGCTTCACATGGTGCCTTTTGCCTTCAGGTGGGTTGTGAATGTGTCAGAGAGGTACTCCCCGCCGTGATCCATTTGCAAGCGTTTGACCCTGGCGCCATGTTGCGTCTCGATCCATGCTTTGTACTACTTGTAGCAGCCGAACATGTCACTCTTTTTCGCCATTGGTACCAGGTACATCCATCGGTTATAATCATCAATGAAACTGACGAAATACTCCTTTCTGTCATAGCTTTGGGGGTTGGCCGGCCCCCACACGTCTGAATGGACCTTGTTGCCAAATTTTGCGGCCCGCGGACCCTCCCGCTTCTGCAACATGGGTTTGCAGGTCAGCTTAGCTTGTGCATATGCTGTGCAAAAGGTAGCCTGACTCGTTTTGTCTACTTCGACTCCAGTCACAGTGCCATCCCGGACGAGTTTCCAGGCGGTCTGTGGTGATATGTACCCCATGCGGCGGTGCAGTTCATCCAGCGTAAGTGTTTTTTGTGTTGTACTCACCACCGCCGCTATTAGCTTGTGCTCTACCTTGTAGAGCCCATCCGTGAGTGGGACCTGTCCGAGCAGCATCCCCTTCGCGTCCCGGATTAGACATTTCCGGTCCTTTAACAGGACTGTGAACCCGGCTGCATCACAGCGCATCAGGGAAACTAAGGTGAAAGCAAGGTTTGGGCAGTATAGCACATCCTTCAAGGTAACGTGCGTCGTCGTTTTCCCATTTGGGATTTCGACTCGCATGTTGCGTAGCCTTGAATACAGTCTTGTCTGCGGCATTGATTGCGCGCCGCGTGATGTCCTTGAAGGTGATAAACCGGTGCCGGTAGGGTGACATGTGGCCTGATGCGCCCGAGTCATAGACGTCAACTTCCCGTTCCGTTGACAGACTCGTTCCAAGCGCGAGGGTGGTCCCGGTGAGAATCGTCGTGAAGGCAAAGCCATCACCTTCCACTGCTACGTTCACCGATCCTCCCGCCTTTTGTCATTATCCTTCTTCTTAGCTTTAGACCGACATTCTGCTTTCACATGCCCCTTTTTGCCACACTTCCAGCACTCCATGTCACTTTTCGTGGCGCTGGAGTTGTTGCTGCGGCCCTGGGGCTTCCTGCATCTCTTTGCTACTGCGAGCGCGTTCTTGCTCGCTTTCAGCTGGCATTCCTCAATGGTAAGCCTCTCAAACTCATCGATCAGCATCCCCACAACCTGGTCCAGCTCCAGCTTAGCTTTGGCATGCGCAGCTGACATCGTGATCGCATTAATCAATGGGTGATACAACTTGGGGAGTGAGCCGAGGATGACCGTGACTAGGTCATCGTCGGTGAGCTTAGCGTTCATTCCGTCAAGCTGCTCCTGCATCCTCATAAGAGGTTCCAGGTGTGTGCGGACATTAGCATCGTCTTCGCATTTTAGCCATACATCCGGTGCCGCATATCGACCTTAACGGTGAGTGCTCGGGCCTCATGCTTCGCACACACCGTGTCCCATACTTCTTTTGCAGTAGCAAGGTTATGTACTTCAATTAGCACACTGTCCGGGACTGTAGTAAAGATCTGTGCCATGATAGCCGCTTCATGCCGGTTATAGTCATCCCAGCATTTCTCCAGCTCATCAAGCTCATCCTCCTCCTTGTCACTCAGTACGTGACCGTTGGGGTAGGTGGGGATCGGAGGAGGAACCCGGGCGGTCCCTTCCAGGTGCCGCTTGGCACCACGAGTCGATGACAACATGGCCAGTGTCTGGCTCTTCTAGGTAACCCAATTTGAGCTGTCTTGGGCAAGCTTGGGGACAGTAAATTACTTTGAGTTAGTGGAGGACATTGTAGGCTCTGCGGGGCCCATAACCTGTAGCAGTTATGCGCAGTAGCTATAGACAGACAAGCTCAGTGAATGGGGAGTTCACTGAGCGTATACTATTACTGTACCTATAGACAGACAAGCTAAGAGATATGTGAGCATGGTCTACCTAGTTCTAGAGAAGGGTATACGCACCTCAGTGAATGGGGAGTTCACTGAGGTGCACGTAGCTACTTGTCCGTATCATATACTACCTCGGTCATGTATGACCGAGGCTATATTGTCTTTGTTGCTGGTTGTCTGGTGCGTCTGATGCACTGGCTGCGTTCCTGCTTACTCATCCCAACAGAGTGAAATACCTTGAATGGCATGTGGTGCAAGTACTTTTTGTGCAAACCGACCATCATATATACCTGACTCCAGGTACAGCCTAGTAGAGTTTTATTCACATGTTCGTATGCATTGAGGCAGAGTGACTCAAATCATGAATGAGCCAGCTGATTGAATGGACAGACATGGATCCACTGATAACTAGCTCTGTTTATATGATGATATAGCACGTATATGGATGGATGTAAGCTTCTGCTTCCCAAGGAGACTGATCCATGGCACATCTTCTAGAAATAGTAAACTGTTTTATCATAACTCTCCACGCGCAGAATATACAGAATAGAGATGCATGACTCGGAGTTGGCCAATACTTAAGTTTTGGCATCCTGATATGGAGGTTGAAGTGAACAAAAATTAGCCCGCACCCGCACTATTTCTGGTATTTTGGTGTTCGCACGGTGCTGGCTATGCCCATGCGTGTGCGCAGAGCGTATGATGCACACAGTTCACGGTTCAGCTTGCACATGCAGAGTTCAGCTCACATGCACAGTTTTGTTCGCGTGCGAGGCCTACTCATGTGCACAACAAAAAGAAATGTCTTCGACAACAACTGGGATTTTAATTAGTTTACAATGTGCAGCATACAATATACAAACATGTCAAGAAAAAGAAGCTTTTATAAGAGTTCACATAGCCAACTTGACCATTGTCCCCTCTATGGCGGTCAGTTCGCACAGAAGTTATCCCGCACCCATGCCAAAGTCAAAAAATCCTGATCGCGCGGCATTGCATTTTGCGCGCCCACACGATCCACTGCAACCTATTCCTGCATGCGCTGGTGCTTCTGTCACAGTCACATGACCTTGCCACCTCTTAATAACGATTTGCTGGCCTTTGTGTCCATGGAATTTTTTTTTTTTTTGGCTAGTATGATGGATGGGACCTTTAAAAATGATTCTATTCATATTTTCTGGTCCTAAATAAAATTCTTGTTATCCTTATTTTCACCTTTGGAGTTGCTGATGTAATGCATCGTTCAGGCCTGGTGGTACCTGAAGGGTATAACTTAGAAGAGAGCCATGCAGGTGAGAGGGAGGTCTGGAAAGATAATCTATTCGGTGGTAACTTGTACTACTTATAGCCTGAGAGAACAATGAAAGCTAAGAATAGTATGGTTCTAAAGAACTTTGGACATGATGTGAATAAGCTATGTGGACAAGATATGTGGACAGGATTTGTGGACAAGATATGCTTGTCCACAATCCGCAGCTGTGTGTGGGTGCTTGTGTATGCATTATCCGCAACTAGACAGTGCAGCTGTCTTACATCTCCTCCCACCCCTCGAAAGAAACCGGACACTTCCTACTCATCCTCCTCATCCACCACCTCCTCCACTTCCTCATCAACAGGTACCTCAGCAGGGTCAATAACTCTCGCCACATCGATGTGGGATCGTGAACGTGGATAGTAGGGGATGAAGCGAAAAGCCGCATATGGAAGCTTTGCGACGGCCCCGGTGAGTTCCGCAAGGATATAGGCACCGTTGTGAGTCCTTCTGACCATGATCAACGGCCCAAGATAGCATGGCTTCGATTTTCTTTAGTGATCATTCTCCACACGTGTATTCCGGACCAACACGAGAGCGCCGGGCGTGAAGTCATAGTCGTGGATGGTATGTGCATGATCCTTTTCAAATTGTACGATTGACGAGTAATGTGCTTTTAAAACCCATTCATGAATGGCCGCCAGGTCGTCATCGTGTGTCTCCAGCTGTCGGGCACGCACTGCAATCAACTCCGCCTCTGTCAGTGGTTTGTCCAACTTGGGTACAAGAAATGTCGCCTCAGCCAGGTCAAAAGGTAAGATGGCCTCTATGCCATGAACCATGTAAAACGGCGAATAACCTGTGGCTTTCTGTACAGTGACTCAGTCTGCCCAGAACGCAAAGGGCACACTGTTGGCCAACATGTGGAGTCCCCCTCGCAGGCCTTTATTATTGACTCCCGGATCGTACGATGGCTGCGTTCGGCGATGCCGTTGGCCTGCTTGTTATACAGTGAGATGCGAATATGGTTGAGATGATATGTTTTGCTCAGCCATTCAAGTCCAGCAACGATAGGAGCCCTGTTGTCCGTGGCGATTGTTTCCACTCCACCCCACCTACACAACAAATTTTCAAAGATAAACCTCCCCACCGCAATCCCAGTCTCCTTCTTCAGCCTTGTCCACTCCGGGTAATTCGTAAGGCTGTAGCGTGCTTGAACAAGATACCGGAAACCCTGCGCAACTGGAAAAAGGGCTGTGTCAAAGTATGCTTTGCAGAATAAAGGTGCGGGAATCGACGGTGTTGGTGGAATAAAAAGGTGTGCCGTATTTCTGATCTGACACTCGTGACAAGTTTTGATAAACCAGGTGACATTGCATTCCAGTCCAGGCCACCAAAATCTGTCCAGGAGCATGCGCCACGTCAAATACAGCCCCTTCTGTCCCAGCTCATCGTGTGCTTGCATGATACAGGCGAGCCACTTCTCTGGATTGATGACCAGCTGATGATAACCTGTCTCCCACCGCCTCCACAGTCAATTATCCTTCAAGAAGAACTGCCGTGCGTAGCTGAGAAAACACCGCAAGTGCTTCTCCCCCATAGCCGCCGGCCTCTGCGCCGTGTCCAAGAACTCCCGTACCTGCCCCAATACCCCATCCATCTCCTTGTCCTTCACCCCCCGTGGAATCTGCAGATCTGTCATGGCCTCATCTGCCAGGGAAAAGACCGCAAATGGCAGAGCAATTCGCACAGAGCGCCATTCTCCCCCTTCCCCAATCCCTTTTCTCCCCATTGGTGCCCCTTCTCTCCCCACTCCATCCTTCACTTCCTTCCTATTCCTATCCTTGCCTTCCTCCCCTTTTGCTCCCTTCTCCTCACCTTTCCTCCTCCCCTCACTTCCATCCTTCCCTTCTGCTTTCCTGGCCCCACGCCCCTCTCCCCTCGTGCTGCTCTCCTTGTTGGGTGCATTTATGCTCCTGCACCAAAATCAAGCCAAATATATTCCACCCTCGTATTTCCTTCCAATTTCTTCTCAGATTTTTCTACTATGATCACTTTATTTTTCAGAATTTTTCCGAAATTTTCTATCAAAGATTTGTAGTTCTATTTCGATTTGTTTTTCTTCTTTTCACCACCGGCACCCTTAAGTAATCATTTCGACGCACGCTGCCATGGGCGCTAAAGGGCCGGGTGGTAGTATATGCACAGTAAGACACATTTCCCCCCTCTCTCAGTGACCACTAAATTCACTGAGAGAGGCAAGTAAATTAGTCTTATTTTCCTTCGATTTGTTGACCCAGAAATCCTGTAGTGAATTGATTTCTAGTCCATTCTTTTGAGTATCAAGTCTGAACCTACCTATAATTCCTGTCCTCTACAGGGTTATGGGCCCGGAGACACTTCACAGAAGCTTTTGGGTGTTGAGAAGCTTGCTACAGATGGAAGTAATTGGCCATTGTGGTGAGCCACTCTCGTCAGCTATTTCCAGTCCAAAAATCTACTCAAGCATGTAGAAGGGAGAGTCACTCGACCTCCTGATCCTCCAGTCATGCCCCCAGGCCATATTCCTACAGAAGCTGAGGAGAAGCTGGAGGGATATCTTGCTAGAGAAGGACAAGCCAAGACCCAAATTATCATCTCAGTGTCAGAGTCACTACTATGCTCCAGCGAGATATGGACCAAAGTCAATAAAACCTTGATACTGGTCTTTGCTGCCACTTCTGTGAATCCGGCAGAAGGGTTATCAAAGAGAAGTTAGTAGTCAATACAGCTCTATAGTTTTCAGAAATAATTTGAGCAAAGTGATTGAGCCAGCAGGATAGAAGCTGCGAGTGAGGCTTTGAACCAGCATGCTGGCCAAGGATCGTCACAATTGTTTGTAAATTGTCACACTAAACCCTAATATTCAAGAGGTCTGCCGAGGTGGCGGGGGTCTGTTTTTTTTTTTTCCCCAAGAAACACAAGTTGCTCCATTGATCAATTAACTAGATGCTAAAGTAATAATGGGTCAATTAAAGCATGGATGTGTACTGATGTATCAGGATTAGAAGGAATGGGCAGATATGAAGGAGTGGTGGCTTGAGGTAGCAATAGAGGCTGCATCAGCTGTGAATCATTTGAAGGACCAGCAACTGGTGTTGCCTCCGTATTCATGTCTTGAATGGTCTGCTTGCGCCCCTGACAAGTCATCTGGTAAAGACCAGCAAACCTGGGGTTCTCCGCTAAATGAGGGTGGCCCTGAAGGTGGGCTTTGATGGAGCAGTGAGTTCGGCGATGGTACCCTTTTGATCAAGGGCAAGGGCGGCAGCAATATCGAGTAACTCATCTTTGCGTTTATATGACCCCAAAGTGTCGAAGACTTTGAGGACGGCGTTATGTGCCTGCTGGAGGTCATGAGTCCAATCCTCGAGTTCCTTTTGTTCACGTTTACTGGTATCGGTGGCAAGCTTCCCAAGCCGAGTACGTTCCTGGTCCTCAAATTGTGCTTTAGCCTCATGTGCAGTAAGCAGCCATGCCTGCGTATTCAATGTGCGCCGCTTGCCACTTTTAGACTTGTTATGGAGCTGCTGACGCAAGTCCCGTACTTCCATAGCACGCAATGTACAGTGTGCTTCAGCCGCATGATGCTGGGCTTGAACCATTTCACGATGCACTCGCTCGGTGTCGAGGGCTTTGCACACGTTCTGATACATTGTTGTAAGGTCATTAACCTTGCGTCAAAGAGTCTCGTTCTCATTCTGGAGAGCACGTGAAGAGAGGCTGCCATTCAAAGAGGAGGTGAGTGAGGAATTGGATCCAGAGCGAGATATAGTCAGGAACGGGCTGTGGGTGAGCCGCCCGACATGGCTCCGAGTGCTGTATCTATGCGTAGGAGCCTGACTGACCGAGGTTTCATGGCTGTCCATACCCCTAATCGTTGGTGGTGTAACAGCGATCAAGGGTTCATGAAGGGGCCGTGACACATGTGTGCGACATATAGGAAGAGGGAATTCGGGAGCCAGGGAGCCATCCAATAAGTCAATCGGTGGTTGGCGGACTGGGGAGTGACCTGATGGTTCTGCAAGATCGCTAAGCCCAGCCGTTCCTTCGATATCTACAAACTCCAATACTGATGATGACTCCCAGTCCATGTCATCGGGATCAGTCAGGGCTGCACTGAATGGTGACCATGGCATAGCTTCAGGGTGGCCCATAGGTGCACCCATTTGAATTGAGGACGCCTGACTTGGTCCGAAGTCAGTGTCGGTAAATATATTTGGGTTGAATGGCCAGATCCCACAACGATGGAAAGCTGACTCGATAGGGCATGGTGTAAGATACTTCTCACGCACAAGCATATACTCGAACACAACGTTAGCACGTGTGACAGTATTGCGCGTGGCGGCATGTTGTTGGCAGTGTTTGGCCCATCCGGTTTGCAGTGGTCCGAACACACCGACGTCAAGGGGCTGCAGTTTATGAGTGGTGTGTGGAGGTAATGAATAGAGAAGGATGTTATGGTCGTATGCAAGTGATTTCAGAGCTGGTGTCTCGTGAGAGGAATGGCCATTGGATATGAGAAGGATTGGGGAGCCGCTTGGGTTGTGCTTGACAGCATGAGGAATAAAGACCTTTTCGAACCACATAAGACTCAGGACATCATCTGTCCAGCCTGCATCTGATGTTGCAACACTGGATATAAAAAAATTAATAGTGTATAGATAGAAGACAGGCGAACTTACCATCCAACGCAAGGAACGCTCCACCATTCACCAGTCTCACCTTTTGGCAAGACAAACCCAGGTGGAACTGCATTACCATCGGCACTAACGGCCTTGTCAAGATTGGATTTTGGGCATTAATATCGCATGTTAGTGGCGAATGCCCGAATAGCGTGTGCGATCTAGCGAATCTCCCAGCAAACAGTACCGAAGAGGTAAGGGTTAAGAAGTAAGAGGGTTACTCGAAAGGAATTCGCCCTGATCTACAGTCATAGCGAAATAGCCCGTGTCACTTGACGATGTAACATGCAAGGTGTCACAGAAAGGTTGTCTAAGTAGCAACAATCCTTTCACCGGCGAAGGCACTCCTTCAGAGCCCTTCGCTGACAGCATAGAAAATAACTCAAAGGCTAAGGTAAGAAAGATGAAGTATGAGAACTCACCAGTGATGCCTAAGTCTTCTTCTGGTCGAAGATAGAAATCTACAGGGGAAGGCTCAAGGCGATAGTCACAGCGAGGTCAAGTTTGCACAAGATGGACGTATGATAATTAAACTGGAGAATATACATGCGAATGTAGACTACTTATACCGAATGCTCATATGGTGCTAGCGAATAGGAAAGGGGCCGTCTGGAGTCAGGATTGGATAGGGGTGCGCAGTCAGGATACATAATAGATGAAATAGACATATAATAGGATGGAAGAGGGGTGTGAACATGAAACAACGGAGAGGAAAGAGGGCGAAGGCCCCTATGTACGAAAACACACCTTGGGACCTGCATATACACCACCCTGCATGGACTCTTTGTCTGCTGGGTTGGTCCCACATGACCTACGGGTAGGATGCCCCATGAATGCATTCTGGCCATAGGAACACCCAAAGGGGGTTGAGTTGAGAAGATGATGGGACCAGTGATGAACCATCAACCTGGGTAAAGGATGTCGATCCTGTTTGATGGCGTGCCTGCTGGTGAATGATGCGAGTAGCAAATGGTCATATGGCGAATGTGGCGAATAGCGAATGGAGCGAGGAGTGAATGGAGCGAAGACGAGCGAACATGGAAGAGTGGTGAAAGGGACAACAGGGATAGCTGGGTACAAGAAATAAATGAGTCATGACAGCCTGCACCTCCTTGCAATTCATGATAGGACCAGTGATGAACCATCAATCCAGGTAAAGGATGTTGATCGTGTTTGATGGCATGGCTACTGGTGAATGATGCAAGTAGCGAATGGCCATTTGGCGAATGTGGCGAATAGTGAATTGAGCAAGGGGTGAATGGAGCGAAGCCGAGTGAACATGGAAGAGTGGTGAAAGGGAAAACAGGGATAGCTTGATACAAGAAATGAATGGGTTGTGACAACTGTGTAGTGAAAACTTCAGCGAAGCTAATTCGTCCTGCCCTGCAGTGGTACGAGTCCCATTGAGTCCAACCTGCACGGAGGCTGCAACTGACACTATCCAAATACATCCTGAGCATGTGGGCCTGTCATGGAGTGGGAGTTTAACAGATGATGGGTTCTATGATGGATGAGGGCCCCAACACCTGGTGTCCTGGCAGGAATGATGTGAATAGCGAATGCGAAAGCAGTATGGTGACAAATATTTTGGCAAGATATTTTCTGGGCCGGGAAGCCGTTCGCTGGTTGAGGAAGTCATTCGCTGTGTGTTGAGGGAAGATTCGCACAATAAACGAATCATGACAGGCCTCCATTATGGTGACCAGAACAAGCGAGTCGGATTTTTGTGCGTAGCAATCCCGATCACCTTTCGAAAATATAAATTGTTGCTGGAGCCCCTTCCGACCTCCACCTAGCTGGATTCCCTTTTCGTCGAAATTGTAGATGTTCCCCACAGGGATCTTGTATGCATCAAGGACTTTCCCAAGGAGTGCGAAGTGTGCGGCTACGGTCGATGGGTTGAAAGCCTGGGCACGCTTTGGATCGAGACCACGGGACCTGGCCACTTCGATATCCTTCACGTGGGCTTTGAGGAACCGCTGTATCCAACTGTCACTGGGGATTCGGCCTACCATATCATTTACCTTCTCCCAGAGCCCTGCACAAGAGAGTGGCATCGCCATATTAGCTTGGTACTTGCACCACGCCATCAGGATGTTTTGTTGCTCCGGACTGAGGTGCTGCTGTTCAGTGTGTGCCAGCTTGTGAGGCTTCGATCCATGCAGTCGATCTCCCAGGGTCGAGTACGCAATGTTGCATTTTGAGCAGCGCCATGCAGAGAGACCTGGATACCTGACCTCACCATCCGTAGGGCTTTTTGGATGTGCTCCTCCTTCTCCAAAGTCACCTGTTTAACAGGCGACTTCGGGCATTCCGCGACTGACATGTGGAGCGAAACGTCGAAGGTTTGGATTCAATCGGAGATCAAAAGCGTGTTGTCACGCCAAAGCTGTCTAAGAGATCGTGACGGAAGAAACCAAGAACCAGAGCTCCTTGCTTTGCCAGCATGGGAGGAAATCCATGTTATAAGAGTATAGTGTAATTGAGTGAAAATTTGCAATTAAACCCACACATTTGAGCTCATGGGGTTGTTAACAATGCTTGGAAACACATTAGGCAGCTTCCAGCACTTAGACTTCTTCTTCCTGTTACTCATTAATTTGCCTGGATAAACTACTATGTATAACTTGTAACTCTAGCTACAAAACTGACCTAAAATGGCTGAGGTATATATTTTAAGACACTTTATCCATATCCTGCACCGATCCATTTCCTACTTGGGCATAGTAGCTCTGATGCTACAGAAACAAAAGATAGCAAAAGAGACTTGGGATGCATTGGTCAATGAAATGACCAAAAAGCCCAAGATGGTCCTCACCAGCCTGCAGAGACAACTCCGCAGTATGAGATGTCCTGAGGATGGAGACTTGAGAGACCATTTGGACAAGGCCCAAGACCTATATTCTCGTCTTAATGAGATGGGAGCCAGAGTTTCTGAAGAAGAATTCATGGACATAATCCTTGCATCACCTCCACCATCCTATGAGGCAGTCATGAATGCCCTCACCACTTTGCTCGAAGAATGCGGGAGACCCTTAATCCCTGATGACATTATTAGGGTACTAAAGGCTCAGTATGACAAGAAGAAAACACTCCCGCAAGAAGAGCAAGTGTTTATTGGTTCATCTACCAAGAAGGACCAAAAGGGGCAGAAGACGCATACATGCAGTAACTGCAAAAAGCCTGGACATTCTATCGAAAATTGCTGGGCTAAAGGAGGTGGTAAAGAAGGTCAAGGATCATTTCCGAAAGCGGAGGCGGAGATGGAATCGGAACTGGAAGCGGAGTCGGAAATGGAGTCGGAACTGGGAATGGAAAACAGGGTGTCCCCTGACAGTTTGCTTGCAATGTAGGAACAGGTGGTAGCAACCTGCCATAGGTGGGAAGCTTCGGCAATGTGGCAAGGCCTAGGTAATGACTGCTATGTCGACACAGGGTCGCATGGGGCCGAGTAGGTATGTATATCCTACGATGGGAGTGCCGAGGATCATGGATAATGAGCATCTCACCAGTGTTCATCGTGTTGATCTTCCCAATAACCTGGAATGGCCGTCCCAGAAGCACATCGTAAGGTGCATTGTCATCGACCACATGTGCGTGAACGGGGATCGTGATCGAACTGATCGTGATTTGTAGGTTCTCTACCACCCCTGTCATCGAATCACCCCCACCGTTCGCCATGGTCATGTTGACCCGCACATCTGGATTGATGGCAAGTCCCAGTTTCTTTACCAGCCCATGCCGTATGTTGACCAGTGACGAGGCCGTATCAAACACCCCTATGACTTGGTGTGCCCCCTGTAGCAGAATGTCCAGCTCCCATGGTGGACAATGATACGGTATGGTGATGTCGTCTCCCACTTGCAGGACGTCCGTGTGCTCCGTAAACAAGGCCGCGGTTGAAACTTTACTCGTCTTAAAATTGTCAACCTTCCGTCGTCTCACGTCTGGACAACTCGAGGCGATGTGTCGAAGGGGTAGCGTGACAGGAGTCTCAAGTACTGCATTAAAGATGTCTTCTGGTGAGCAGGACTCTTCGATCTTGGAATGGAATATATATTGTGTTGCAGAATCCAATGCCCTGTGACCTCCCGCTCCCTGTGCACTGGTTGGCGCCAACAGCACCGGTTGCTCCTCTCTCACCCTCTCTTCCCTTACCCCATTTCCCTCCTCCTCCACTTCCACCACAAAACTCTCCGTCCCATTCTTTACCAATGAGGTGGCATCAGCACCGACAAACATGGCTGGCTGGGCTGGGACTTCTTGAATCAACGCTGATGGGATTCGACAGTGCTCTAACTCCGTGTGCACCATGAATTTGATGCCCTTCTCATGCGTCATAATTTGTGAGTTGTCCAGCCAACAGTACCAGTCCCCTCTTTGAACAATTTTTCCCTCTCTGATATATTGTGCAGCCACCGCACATTGTCTTGTAGCGCATCTGAGCCATTTACAAAAGGCACACAGCCAAGGGCCATTGGCTTGCAGGTTGTACGATGGCCTCGTTGGCCCAGGAGGTGCGTATGGTGCCGCTTTTCCTGCTTGGAACGTCGCTGGTGCCGCAAGAAGATCTGCCACTGTTGTGTAGTAGAGTACCAGCTTCGTGTAATTGACCGCATAGTTGGCATCATGAACTTGCAGCGAGGTAAGTTTCTTGATGAGGTCGTCCAGTGATTCTGCTGACTCCTTGCCCTTTTCCTTCGCGTCCGTTCCCCCTTTTCCAAACCACACTTTCTTGACCCTCTGCTCCTCCTCCTCCTCTGTCTCCACTCCCTTGTCCTCCTCCCCCTCTTCATCCTCCATCTTGTCCGCCCAGGACTGGCGCCCTCATCCAGCTTGCGGCTGTGGATCCAGGTCGAAAGCCTGGTTATCGAAGATGTATTTGGCGGCTTTGAGGATGTCCTTGTAGTTGTAAGGTATGGAAATGTCGTGATTCGGCTTCAAGATCTGCAGCTGATGTTTTAAAGTAGTTCTCATTCGGGGGTGAAAACCAAACCAGAACTGTCAGTCATGGTCCTCAGTTGAAATTTTATTTTGAGGGATGAGCCACTGTGCAATAGGTAAGAATGCACAGTAATAATCATTCAACTCATCTTCGTCTGCTATCTCACTACACACCGCTTTAGCCGTAAACGTTTCAAGGGACTGGTGGGTATAGCGGTGTGCCTTAAAGGCGTTAGGGTACAGGTCAGCCAAGGATTTCTTGAACTCATCCCAGTCGGCTGGGTCGTACCCATCGAGGACTTCGAAAAGGTTGTGCTGCTTCCTAGTGGCATACCTTCCTATCTGAGCAATATGGTCCGAGTCGGTGAGTTTTGCCGCCTCTGCTAAAGTCTTGAAGTGATCTAAGAAATCCCCTAATTCCGAATCCTTTCCATCAAAGGTTTTAGGGGCTTTTGATGTCCCTGGTGCTGGCATAGCAGCCTGTCCGGTGTTGGTAGCTGCCATCGTCGTCAGTTGCCTACTCTGAGCTTGGGTAGTTACCTGTACTGATCGAGTGGCACGCGCAGACATCGTCGAAGGAATAGGAATATGCAATCGGCGTGGAATGTTGTGAGAGGTAGATGGTGTTATCCAAGGATTAGGTGAGTGGCTCGTTGTGTTAGAGAGCCTTGAGAGATGTCGGGAAGCCAATATAACTGATAGGTCTTCATTGTCAGAGGTGCAGTTCCTCGTGGTGAGGCACACCAGTATGTAATGCATCGTTCAGGCTGGGTGGTACCCGAAGGGTATAACTTAGAAGAGAGCCGTGCGAGTGAGAGGGAGGTCTGGAAAGATAATCTATTCGGTGGTAACTTGTACTACTTATAGCCTGAGAGAACAATGAAAGCTAAGAATAGTATGGTTCTAAAGAACTGTGGACATGATGTGAATAAGCTATGTGGACAAGATATGTGGACAGGATATGTGGACAAGATATGCTTGTCCACAATCCGCAGCTGTGTGTGGGTGCTTGTGTACGCATCATCCGCAACTAGACAGCACAGCTGTCTTACACCAACTGCCCAGGATGAGTCACCCTTTCCCAGGCTGAGCTACGGTGAACTCCGGAGGTCATGCGATGCATCTACAACCACCCATCTTGTGTAAGTATTTCCCAGGCTGAGTTATGGTGAAAGCCGAATAGAATTCCGACAAAACTCAGCCTGAATACTGGTTGAATCTTAATATTGGTGTTCCACGGGCGTGAGTTTGCCGTCCTTGCTGAGTCTGTCCGGTTCGGCTTTTGTCTGACCCTTGGACTGGTTATTCCCTTTCAGCTTATCCTTGCCTTTGCCTTGGTTATTACCAGCATTAGCATTAGAATTGCCTAAACCTTGACCTTTTTGTTGGTCGTTGTTCTGGGAGCCTCGGTTTTGGTTGGCTGACCTGTCATTCTTGGCCTCGGGTTTGGGAGCAGAATGAGTCTCACAAGAGAGTTCTCTGCAACGTTCCCAATACCTCTGGTCAATTTTCTGAACGAGGTCTCAGAGGTCGTCAAGGGTTCAGGGTTTGTCGAAGTGCACCATCTCATCTTTGATTTGCTTTGGCAAAGCCAGGTAGGCTCGGTGATGCAAAGCCAAATCATTGTACTGGAGGATGGATGCAAGCCTGTAGAATTCGACAAAAACCGGGTTGCCTTGTGGTTGTCCTTCATGACCAGATTCTTGAGCTCAATTTTGGCCTCAGCAACCTGATTGTAGGGGCCGAAATTCAGATAGAGTTCTTCTGTGAATGCCGTATAATCCGAAGCCCATATGGGTTCGTTGGCAGGGTCATCTGCAAGGTAGGGCTCAAAATAATCCAGAGCTTTTCCCTTGAGGAAGGACAAAACGTAGTTCACTTTCGTAGAACCATCTCGGAATGCTTGGGGTTTGGCACGGAAATTCAACGTGCACTGGAGACAAAATCCTCAGAGTTTCTTCAGGTCTGAGCCATTGAACTGGTTGGGTTCCTGGAGCTTTGCTTTGGAGTCATTCCGATCTCCACTACCAAGTCCATTGTCGGTGAGCCTTTCCAAAGCCGTGAGTAGTTGCCCCACCTGTTCCTCGCTGTTTGCCACTGCATTTGGGTTGGGATTAGGTCTCGGGTCTGCTACTTCGGGATCAAAATCATCGCCACCTCCACCACCATTGCCAGGGTCACTAGGTTCGGGGGGTTCAGCGCTCAGTTCTTCAGGAACTTCACTGACATGCTCTTGGACAGCACCAATAACTTGGCACTGGGGTACGGGTTGAACTGACAGGGGGTTGGAATACCGGTGATGGAACGGGGGGTTTTCTGGGATACTCGAAGCACCTCGTGCATGCTGGGCTTCAGTTGTTGGTGTTACGTGGCTGCCTTTGGCATGGGTGTATGAACGGGTGTTTGGCATTCTGAACTATGAGTGTGGTGAACTCCGGAGGTCATGTGATGCGTCTACATGCACCCATGTTGTGTAAGTATTTCGATGACCAGAATTTTATTTAGGACCAGAAAATCTGAATAGGATTATTTTTAAAGGTCCCATCCATCTTACTAGGCAAAAAAAAAAAAGTTCCATGGGCACAAAAGCCAGCAAATCGTTATTAAGAGGCAGCAAGGTCACATGACTGTGCCAGAAACCACCAGCGCGCGGGGGAACAGTTTGCGGTGAATCGCGCGTGCGTGCAAAATGCAATGCCGCACGATCAGGATTTTTTGACTTTGGCGCAGGCGTGGGATAATTTTTGTGCAAACTGACCGTGTAAAGGATGTCGATCTTAGGACCTTATATCACAAGGGCACTACAGAACTTGACCAATGAGTGGTATTCTGAATGCTACGTAGTGACAGGTAAGAGTAAGATGCGATGGGGACCGCTGGCCGGTTCCCACGCATAAACTATACAGTGGGTCCCTAAGGGGCCCACTGGGATTATGTAATAACTATTGTACATGTAGATACACAGGTTATTTACACCCTCCCCCTCTATAGACAACTATAGGGGTCAACTACAACTCATAGAGGTCATCCATAAGGGAGTCCTCTAGAGTGGCCGATACGATGATGTCATCATCGTATGGGGCCGGTGGAGCGCGTGACTCCTCCGGGGGCACCTCCGCGTCATCGGTGGTGATTGGGTGAGGCTGGTCAGCCTCACCACTAGCGGCGGTATCCACTTGGGTGATGAGGCCAGTGTCCTTGCGGAGCATGGCCTCAACGGCCGGGTCCTCAGTCTGAGGAGGGGGCCGGAAGCGCGCCAGCTCTTGGTCGAGCTGAGCGTGAGTGAGGGGTCACGGCACCACGG
>WHVA01000235.1:0-166839 GCA_015179125.1 Gautieria morchelliformis | reverse complement strand
ACCCGGGGCGCAAGGGTCTTCAACCACATCCAGACGTCCATGTCGTCTAGGTTGAAGGTGCCATCCACGTTGTCACGGACGGCAGAGGGGATTCCTTCAGGGTTGTGTATCCAAGCTTTTAGAATGGCCGCGATGTCGTGTGGGGTACTGCCCACTATCATGAGACAATCCCTTTTGGGATTGCGAGCGCGTTGTTCGCGCTCGATGCATTTGAATACGCCGATAATCCCGCGCGTATGCACGAGCTGCGGCGTTTCTTTTGCCTTGCGCCCTCGGAAATCCGAGGTGAAAATTTAACCGCGCCGTGGCCGGCGCGTCACGTGGTCTGCACGTGACAGACGCGTCTAGCGGCGTCTGGGGAGGTCGCGTGGCTTGCCCACCCCCCAAGCTCTAGAGCTATCTAGGGCTTCAAGGTCCTTGCAGGACGACATGGGTTCCCATGTCACGTCGCCTAGGGTCCAACGGACCTGGAATCCAGGTCCGTCGAGTTTATCCATCGATGTGCGATAATCTCGTCGACGAGCCACTCCTCGTCGTCATTTGCTCCGAAGTCATAAAATGACTTGGCCTCACGACGAGGGAACAATTCGTCGTTGTTAGCCTCGTATCGCCGCAGAGGCTGGAATGGAAGCCGGTGAAATGCGACGGCTTTTCAGTTCGTCGGGAAGATCAAGGGTCACCGTCGAGGCGTCGTTGTGAGCCTCGACGACGCGGTACGGTCCGATGTACGGTGGGACTAGTTTTCTGGCTCTTCCTTTCGGGAGAGTTAGGTTTTGTGACGAAAGGTAGACGCAGTCGTTGGCCGTGTACCTGTCGCTCGCCATACGTTTTCTTATTTTGCGTGAAACGTTTGCGTCACTCCGATGCTCTATGATTGCATCGTGTGCCGCCATCAGGTTCCATTTTGGCCTGATGTGCGAACCGGGCCACCCCCTGAACCGGGCCACCCCCTTGAACGGGGTGTCCCGCGGCTATGGGGAGGTCTATCCGCGGCATATAGCCGTGGATCAGCTCGAAAGGTGTGAACCCTGTGGTCGCACTGACGTTGCTGTTGAGGGCGACCTCAACCATTGGGCATTTCACTGCCCAATCCTTCTGATCGTCTCTGACGACCACGCGGCAATATCTGGCCGATTGAGCGGTTTGCCCGCTCGGTTGCTCCATCCGTTTGTGGATGGAAGGCAGTTGACATGAGGAGCTTAGTCCCCATGAGTCGCTGGAGTTCACGCCAGAAGATCGACGTGAACTTTGAGTCTCTGTCCGAGACGATGGAGTCGGGAACTCCGTGTAGTCAGATGACCTCTTTCAGAAACAGCCAGGCTACTCCCTTGGCTGACACGCTCGTCGTGGTTGGCACGAGGTGTACGAGCGACGTTAGTCGGTCGATGACTACCATCAGGTAGTCCACAGTCATTGGACTTGGGCAGGGGCCCCATGAAGTCGATGCCAATCGACTGCCACGGCCTATCCGGAATGGGTAGGCTGTGTAGTAGGCCTTTGGGCCGTTGTGGCCCGGTTTTCATCATCTGACACCTCGCGCACAATGTGCAGAACGCTTCTATGTCTGGGCTCATGCCCCGGCCACCAATATGCTCTTCGAACGTAGTTCGAAGTTTTCAGATGGCCGTAGTGGCCGACTATCTGATGTGCCCAATCGATGATAATTTCGATCAGCCTCCTTCCCCCTTGAAGAACAGAGTGGGGGACAGCAATGACGTCTCTTTTGAGCTGATTCTTAGTCCAGATCAGCCCGTCCCAGATCCCGAATCTCGGGTGCATGTCCGGGTGTGCCATGATCTTTGTGAACATGGTGTCCCTATGGTACGCATCTCGTAGGACCTTAGACAGGTCTACGCCTTGCTCAACGATCTGGCGCAGGGGTGCGCCGTCATTCCCTGCGGCGATGGCTCTGACGTCATCGTCGTCGTCGCTTGATGGGGCGACGTGCGCGGGCTCTGGTGAGCCCTCGTTTAATGCGGCGGCTTCCGTTACTCCCGCCTCCGTCTTCTCAGTGAGGCGTTCAGAGCGTCTTGTCGCCGCTGTTCGCAGCTCGACATACCGGTCGGTGGGCAATAACTCACCGTCCGGATCTAGATGCGCATCCGCGTTCACGAAGACGTGGTCCGGGTGATTGTCATCACTCGTGTCACTCTCGTAGTAGCGCGACAGGCAGTCCGCTACCTTGTTCTCTACACCGTCAACATGAACGGTGTTGAAATTGAACTGTGAGAGAAACTCCCACCATCTGACCTGTCGGTCAGATAGGCTCTTTTGGGTCTCGAAGTACTCGAGTCCCTTGTGGTCTGTGACGAGGGTGAACCTTCGCCCCAGCAGTTTGTCCTCCCATTTCATGAGAGCCTCGAGCACCGCGATAGTCTCGTGCTCGTGAGTCCGGTAGTGTGCTGAGCAACGCTGAACTTCTTTGACAAGAAGCCGGCCGGTCGACAAGTTTTCCAGTCAGGACCTTGGCCGTAGACCGCACCGACGCCGGCTTTTGATCCGTCGGTGATCACCCAGATCGGCTCTGGGCACCTTGCGTCTACTGGACGCAGGATCGGGGCCTTACAGGCCAACGCCTTAATGCTTTGCCAGCATTTGTCGAGCAGTGGCATCCATTCGAATGGATGGTTATTACACGCACAGCCCGATAGCGGGGTGGTATATGCACTAACATCCGGCATGTAGTGTGCCAGATACTGTACCAGCCCGAGGAAACACTGGACGTCGTTGAACGTCCGTGGCCTGCACCACTCGCGGATGCGTTGCATCTTATCCTCGTCGGCATGTACCCCTCGGCCATCGATCATATGGCCGAGGCACTCCATTCGGATGGAGTAGAGGTCCACCTTTTTCTTGCTCAGAAAGAGGTGGTTCTTCCTCAGTCTGTCAAAGACAATGTAGAGGTGCTCTTCATGCTCTTGTATTGAGAGCGAGAATATGAAGATGTCATCCATGTATACATGGACGAAGCGACCTATGCAGTCGCAGAAAATGGCTGTCATCAGCTGTTGGAATGTTGATGGGGCGTTACAGTCCCCCATCTGTATCACCTGGCTCCTGAAGGTGCCAAGGATCGTGGCAAAGGCTGTCTTTGCTATGTGATCCGGATGGATCCGGATCTGCTCATATGCTTCTGACATCTTGAGTTTTGTTCGATATCGGCAGCGAGCCATGTCGCTGCGTATGATATCTTGATCCGGGAAGGGCATGACGTCCTTCACCGCGTTCTCGTTCTGCTGGCGCAGATCGAAGACGGTTCTCAATGTACCGTTCTTCTTCGGCACACACAGCATGGGCACTGCCTGCTGCGCTACTGCCGGAATCCACCACTTTGCAGTGGTGTATCATTCTATTTTTGCCGACAGTTCCTCTCGGAAGTGTTCGGGGCATTTCGGTAGTCGATACTGCATGTGCTTGTTGGGATCGATGAGGTTGATCTCATGGTTGATCTCCCGCAGCGGCGGGAGTTCTAATGGAATTCCACTGACTAGGTCAGCGATTCTTTCCATCCATTCCTCGCGGAGGCGAGGAAGGTCATCATCCATGAGGATGATGGTAGTGGTTGGCTTAGAAGCCATAGGCGCTGTTGGCGTCTATTAGGTCCCGCGGTGCACGGGCCCGCTTTCCTCTTTCCCATCGCTTTCACTGTTAGGTGAGAGCGTCTCTCCCTATGACCGTAGGGTGAGTTCGAGGACGAGTCCTCCTGGCTTCAATGAGCCAGGTTCGGTGTCGGCGCTTGGGTGATTCTGCTCACCCGTGGCCCCTTGTCCTCGTTCTTCGATTCGTTGTCGTCGAATGAGACCTTGCCCGTGGGGATCACCTCGTCGCCCTTGCGGATCGTCCCTGGGCTCGAGAAGTCCAGGGTTATGCCGAATCTCCTTAGGAACGGTGTCCCTAAGATCGCGTCGTAATATTCGATGTTTGCTACGTCAAAGTATTCGTCGTATGTCCCGCGACCAAACTTGATGGTCGTGTTCGTTCCATAGTTGATCGTGCAATGGCTGCCTATGCAGGCTAGCTGCAGCGCGATTGGTTGCTCCAGGGAGAATGTCTTCATCCCTGTAGCTCGCGTGAATTTGGGGGACAGCAGTACCCCTTCGCTGCCGCTATCTGGCAGGCAGTGGGCTTTTACGCCGTTTATTTCCCACTACCCCGATAGGGTACGCTTCTCACTACGCGGACACGTTGGCCACGTCCTGTGTTTGCTTCGGTGGTGATACACCGGCTCGGCCGCCTTATCTGGCGTGACCGATGTGCGTGCCGCCATGACTTTCGTGGCGGTTTCGTCTTCCAGCGCGAATCTGATCGCGCTGGACCTGTAGGTGGTGTCCTCCACCTCTTCGTCCCATTCATAGTATTGGGACGGCTCAGGGTCCCACTCTTCAGCGGGTGTGTCTCCGTTATCCAGAGTGTCGTTGGGTTGGGGATCACCCTCCCCCTCTTCATCAATCTGTTGAAGAGAGCTTTGATCGGGATCCGTCTCCGGATCCTCGGCTTCACCGTCGTGCCTCACGGCCGCTGTCCTTATACCGGACCTAAGCCGGGGGCATTCTGCCCTCTTGTGGCCAGGTTGGCCGCATTCAAAGCATGCGGTGTTGTTTTGGCTGCCGCTGGGCTTGTCATTGGGCCGGCCCAACATTTTCGTCGGTGGGGCAGGTTGCGGGGACGATCCTGACGCTTGAGGCTGTTTAGCTTCAGGCGGGCGTCCAGCTTGTGCTGGGCGTGAGGGCGGTAGCCGTTGACCTGTTCCGCTTCTTGCGAACAGGCTGGGCCTGGTCAGGCCTGTTTGTGTCAACAGCTTGCTCCCTGTGAGCCGGGCGGCGCTAGCCGTTGCTGCTGTGCTTTCTGCGCGGCGCATCCCCATGTTATATCGGGATGCCTCCTCGATCATCCGGGCCGTCTCGAAGAGTTGCTCTATTGAGCTGCTCTCGGCATTATAGCCCTTTTTGAGGACCTCGTTGCACAGCGTTTCGCGTAGCACAGATACGAACCGTCTCCGGAACGTGTACTCGTCTGGCGGCTGTATCATACGTGCCGCGTATTTCGTGAGCTCTTTCAGCATCTCCTGAACGGTTTTCATGCCTTGCATGACCGCGTCGAACTTATTCGAGGCGTGATGGTATGTCAGTGTGTGCAGGAACCTCTTTTGAAGGCCTTGCATCACTGATTCCAGTGTCCAGATGCGGACCTGGCGATCGAAGCGTTCAACGTTTCGAAGGAACCATTCTTGGGCTTCGCCGGTGAGGTGAGTGCCCACATAGCCGACCTGCATGTCAATGCTGGTTGGTCCTAGGAGGCAATTCATTTTCAGCCATCGTAGGATGGCTGCCACGAAGATTTCAAACTCTTCGAGGTCTGATCCCCCTGCATATGGCTCAGGGTGGGCCAATTTTACGCCGGCCTTCGCTAGCACAGACTTCTCCGGGTCTGTGTCCGCGGCGTCTGCCAACACCATGCGGATCATCCACCTGATCCCGTCGTACGGCTCCATTGGTACGACGTCGGCCTGGTCAGGGATTCCCTGGCCTTCCGTTGGGGCCATGGATCGCTCGCGCGGTTGTGACGCCGTGCGGGGTAGGCTGTTATATGCCCTGACGGGCCCCGGGCCCGGATCAGGCTTGGGATCGGGAGCATTTTGTGCTCTCGGTTCCGGGGGTGTTTTGTGCCTGGTGTCCCCGGTCAGTCCCGCGTTGCGGATCCATAGCCTGCTGTTGTAGGCAGCGCGCGCTTGCCGTGCGTCCTGTACGGCTTGCGTGAGCTGCTCGTCGGGCAGATGAGCGGTGTGGCTGTGGGCCACCGTCTCTTTGGCGTTCTTGGCTAGTAGCTCAAGTGCCCGTGTGTGGCGCCACGTGGCTGCAGCTTCTTTACGCTGCCAGTGTGTGACTTCGAGCTCTAAGCTCTCGGTCGTCGTTTCAGAGTCAGGCTCTGAGGCGACCTGATCCCTAACGATCTGTTGGATCATTTTACAGCTGTCCGTTGGGGCAGCCGGTTGCTCCTGAGGTTCGTTCCCGAACCTTACGTCCTGTTCGACCGGGATGGCTGGCGGCGGCATTCGCTGCTTGTCTCGCTCATTTCAGTGCGCATCGCAACTGCGTTCATTAGCTGCAAACTGTCGCGAGCTCAGACGAGTTGCGTCGCGTTCCCCGCGTGGGCGGAGTGCTTTCTGGACGTCCTCCAGCGTGGCTGCGTCTTGCAGCCTGATCTCCTCCGCCTGGTGGAGTTCCTTGCCGATTGCCATTAGGGCGGCGGTGGCGTTGTCGAGCTGCGATGCCAGCTGATCGTGCTTGTGGCGCGTCAGCGTGCTTCGGTGCAGCACAGCCTGCACCTGTTTGTTCAGGGCCTCTGCCGTCTCGTGGTCGATGGCGTGAGCCCTCGAGCTCTTGCGACTAGAGCTTGAGTATTCCGAGTCCTGACTATTGTCTGGGGCTTGTCTCTCTTGCCGTCGTCCTCCTTCAGGGACGATCGTCGCCGCTCTACTTCGAGAGCGTCGGTTTGAGTCGTGGCTTTGTGCCCGTTTCGACGTTGTTGCTCTACTGTCTGACGATGGCGAGACTTCTCTGCCCTTTCCTTTGTCCTCAGGCAGAGGGAGGTGGGGGGGCGGTGCCGGCTCGTCGCTCGGCGTCATCTCTTCTTCGGCCACGCTCGACGAGACGTGGTCGGGGTTTTCCTTGTTCCCTACTGAGGGGACGAGGGCGGTGAGATCTACGATCTCTCCGTCTTCTATCATCCTGTTCTCTTGGTCCAGGATAGCGTCAGCCGTCGTGTCACTGGGCTGCGCCTGGGGTGTGGATCTCGAGCTCGTCACTCGTGTCCGTCTTCGACTGCGTGGAATCATCATGCTCGCAGCCGACAGTAGAGGGTCTACTGGAGGGTCTCAACGATGTTTAGTCGTCGACGCAGCGATCTTTTTCAAGATTGCTTCGAATCCACTATCAGTTGGTCGCGTGGCGATCAACCGCAGGATGGTTCAAAAAGGTGTAAAGATGTCAATCTTAGGACCTTGTATCACAAGGGCACTGCAGAACTTGACCAATGAGTGGTATTCTGAATGCTACGTAGTGACAGGTAAGAGTAAGATGCGATGGGGACTGCTAGCCGGTTCCCACGCATAAACTATACAGTGGGTCCCTAAGGGGCCCACTGGGATTATGTAATAACTAATGTACATGTAGATACACGGGTTATTTACAGTCATCCTTGATTGTCGCATTCAGAGCTATCTCAATGGTACCTGATGGTGGCGTGTTGCTGCTGACAGCGATTGGTCCATCGTGGATGAATTCCAGGGCCTCAATGATGGATGCAATTATTGCTGTGCCCCCGTCAGGGTCCGAATCGAGGTCTGGTGGTGGGCGTGGCCTGAAAAATGGGTCATGAAGCTGGCGGTAGTCAACTCGGACTGTGTTCCTGCTTGAACGGCGGGGCTCGTCAATGGGCAAGTGTGGTGGTTCAGGGATTTGAGGGATGGGGAGGTTTTCGTGGTCGTCGTTGAGGGGTTCAGGGTCAGGGTTTGGATCCTGTGGTTCTTGTGCGACGTCTGGAGGAGCAGTGACTTCTCTCGGGAGTGGAAACGCAGGTAGGAGCGATTCTTGGTCAGTGGAGCTCGAGGTGGATAGTCCTGGGAATTCAGATTCATTGAATATGACATCCCGAGAGATGATGGTGCGTTTCGTGACAGGGTCAAGGCAGCGCCAGCCCTTGTACCCAGTTTCGAAACCGAGGTAGATACACTTTCGGGTTCTTGGTTGCAGTCCGGTCCGGTCTTCCTTCTGCACGTGGACATAGGCCGTGCATCCAAAGGTTCGAAGCATTCCTAGATCCGGTTTTTGGCCATGCCAAGCTTCGTACGGCGTCATGTTTGGGAGTGCTGAGGTTGGGGTGGCGTTAACGATGCGTACTAGCAGTTTTAGGGTGTCCCCCCACATCATCGCTGGCAGGTGAGCTTGTTGTAGTAGCGCAATTGTACCTTCAATGAGAGTACAGTTTGTGCGCTCCGAGATCCCGTTTTGTTGTGGTGTACCTTTTGTGGTATGCTCATGGATGATACCTCGACGTTTGAAGTGCTCGTCCCATTTCTTGCCTATGTACTCCCCACCTTTGTCGTCTCTGAACCTTCTCACCCTCTCGCCCGTTTGGTTTTCAGCAAAGGCTTCGTACGCGCAGTATGCATAGAAAGCTTCGTCTTTCGTTCTCAGGAGATACACACATCTGTATCTCGTGTGGTCATCCGTGAACGTTATCCAGTATCGATGGCCGGTCGCTGAGCGAAATGGCAGTGGTCCGTGTACATCTGATACAACAAGGTCGAGTGGCTTCGAGGCGCGGTTATCGGTCCTTTTTGGGAAAGGATCACGGTGTTGTTTTGCAGCGATGCACGGCTCACAGATAGCTGGCAGAGTTTTCTTTGATTTTATTTGAATCCCACGGGCCATGTTGTTCTCTAACAGCTTATCCAGACGTGCCGATCCGATGTGTGCAAGGTGTTGGTGCCATAAGGAGCGATCTTCTAGAGGCGACGATGAGGCAGTAAAGGTATGTTCTGGGTCGGGTATAGTGTTCCCAATCAGGAAAACTGTACCATTCTGTACTGCGGCATAGAAGCACAGGTTCCCATCTTGGAAGAACGAGATGTGGTCTCTCACGATACTGACTTGGAACTCATGATGTGTAGTGAGATGTAGGACAGCGAGCAGGTTGTTTTGGAGGGCTGGTACGTGTAGGACTTTCGAGAAAATAATGTTTTGCCCTGTTCTTCCATCTATCATCGGCGCAAATAGGACCCGTCCCTTCCCGGCTGAATACACTATCTCGTTTGTCGCCAGTCGAATGGGTACGCGGTATGGCTCGTAGTCTCGAAGCCAATGACGGTGTGGCGTCATATGGCTAGTGGCGCCTGTATCAGTATTCCAATGTAGATCAGCGTTGCTGCTGATAGGTGACGAGTGGAGGGATCGTAGACTCGCATTTCCGGCAAGTTCTTGCACCACTGGGTTTGGCACGCTCTCCTTTGCTTGGTTCGTGTTCCAGCCGTCCTGTCTCTGTCGTGCAGGTCGAAGCTCTGGATGCGCGATCCAGCATTGGTCTGCAGAGTGGCCTTGCTTCCTGCATGCTGAGCACGTTGGAACGACGGTCTTCTTTTCTCTGGCTATGGTGAGTGCTGCTCCCAACGATGCTAGGCTTGCTTGGCGCTTCATGTCCTCGTTCCTGAAGGCAGTGGAGACGGTGGTACGATCGAGTGTGCTGATCAGGAGTAGGGATGAGGTGAACACGCCGTACTCGGTTTGGTCGAGTCCTGCAATGGCTGCATGGATCCCGATTTCGTCAACGATGCTCTGGACGGTGAGAGCGCTGGGTGTAGAGCTATGAGATCGTTCGTTGCGGCGTTTACATGGGTGATGTAGTCTGTAAGGGACTCAGGGTCCTCCTTTCGTATGTTCAGCAGTTTCTGTATCGCGTGGAATCGGCTGTTCGCCACTTGGGATCGGTGAGCCATTTTCAGTTTCTTCCACATCTCAACTGGATCATCCATCACGCCCTCGATGTGGACGTACTGTGTGTGGGACAACCACTTCAGGAGGATACCGGCGGCTTCTTCTCTTTTCATTAACCACTTTTCTATTAGCGCTGCTTCGGTTGGCTTCTTCGAGTCTTCCGTGACTATTCGCCACGCGTTGATGGTCATCAACTTTCCTTGCATCTCAACCATCCACGTGTTGTAGTTGGTGCTCGTGAGTTTGGTGCCTCTCGCGCGGTTTTCGGTTTCTGAGTCCGACATGATAGGAGATGGTGGTTAAGGCTCGGATGGATTCTTTTTCCTTCGATTAAGGCACGGGGCCCATAACCTGTCAGAACCTGAGTTCGAAGGTGGAATCAACGAGTAAGTTTCCTTATTATCTTCTATATAGGATGACAACGTGCACGTACCTGAGTTCGAAGGTGGAATCAACGAGTAAGATTCCAACTTCGAACTCAGCCGCTATGTAGCTACTGGGAGCTGACTAATCGACAGATAACGACAGTTATTAGTTAACTACTCGAGTCCAGTAAAGTAACTCGAAGGGTATTGGCTTAGCGATGACACGCGATGTCCCAGCCTTGGGTCCTCGAACGTGACCCTAAGTTGTACGTGCGACAGGGATCGCTCACAGAGGCAGGGCCATCCTAATTAGGGCGGATAGCCATATGTTGCCACGATATCTACCTTAGGGATAGTGTCACATAAGAAGCGCCCTCAAAATAAAACTCTAAACCGGAAGAGGAAAGATGGTGCTACTGTACCAGTATATAAGTTCAGTATTTAAGAGGTCGTTCTATTGATAGTAGTATCGGTCAACTGAGACTCTTCAGCGACGTTAAAGTAAGCAGGTTGTCCATACGGTATGAATATGATGAATGGATTACATTGGTCAGGCAAAGAGAATCCTTGGTCCGTGACATGCAAAAGAGAGGTGCGATGTGGGATGTTACGAAAAGCCGAATAGTCCGCAGGTAGTAAGATAGAGAGCGTTAGACGTCTGGAAGGACAGCGCGACAAAGAGAGTTCGATCTAACTTTCAGACAAGATGCTATCTATGGATTAATTAAGGAAGTCCTTGCGGGATGTCAGGTCCGCACTGGGGAACGAGCCATCACGGCCTCGCGAGCGGTTCTGTGGGACATGGTTCAGCCAGGAGTACGATCTGCTGCAACCAACTACTTACTTCTTTGTTACCGTCATCAGATCTTGCGTGCTGAGGTAGTGCCTTAGAACAGCCAATACTTCCTCGTCCGTAGGGTCTGTGCTTTGACTAGGGCCCGCAAAAGGACTGAAAGATGTCGCCATCGAGAACGTAGACATCCGCTGCTGGCCCATGTTCATACTGGGCAACGCAGATGGTGGTGCCCCACTGAAACTACCCGAGCCGCCTGCTACCAAACATGTTGAGATTCGACATCACAGTGTTTCCTGGATCCATTGGCATAGCCCATTCCATACATTCTGGCCGTGTTCGGGAAGCCCATTTGAGGAACTCCACCATACTCTGACCCATGAACTGAACCTGGCCGGCCCTGCGCCCATCGGTAGAAAAGGCATCTCTGGCGTGCCAAACTGCTGCTGTGGGAGTGCTGGCGGAGCGCCTCCGTATTGATACATAGAGACGTTGCTCGGCTGATTTGGCCCAAGCCGGAGGTTCGGATTAGACGAGTGGTTGAATGTCACGTTGGTATCGCGGTAAAAATCCCCAGACTGAGAGGCCTGGGCGTAACTTCGCGGGGAGTCAGAACGAGGCATCGGAGGCTGATGGGTATGCATCGACCGCTGGCCGCTAGGCTGACTGAATCCGGTATGGCCAGACCGAACAGAGCCAGTCTCCCAGGCTTCAGCTTCATACTCGCTGAACTTCTTAAGAGGAATCATCGAGTCATCTAATTTCTCGTCGTCAGCAATCATAACCTTCTTGCTATTGCTTTCGCCGATGACCAGACGGGTATTACCCCAACTGAAGTCATCCATGGACCAGAAGGAATAAATCGGGAGGAAGAAGCTATAGATCGGGTAACTGTGACACGCGAATGATCAGTAAGTTTGCAAAAGGATAGGAGACATGGTATACGACAAGAGATAAATTACCATCCAGCCCACTGACATGAACTCCCTCTTCAGAATGAAGATTAACGCCTGAAGAGTAGGGTGAATAGGCCTGGCTGGATATATAGCATATGTCATACCTGAAGACTGTACACTGCGCCAATCAGAATTAATGAAATGATTGGGATGGGTGCCTGGCCTGTGGGTACTATGATAATAAGGTATACCAACTAATAACGCAATTAGTTCAGGAATTCCGTTATGTGTGTCAGGAAAGACTCACGTAAACAGCGGTAGCAGGCAGGATCTTAGACGGAAACTTCAGATGCATGAAAATCTTATAAATAAGGAATACGGCTCACGATCGTTCCCAACAGATCGATGAAAAGGATAAATCGCATGGAGAAACAATAGAAACCGCAAATTTCAGGTAGAAATACCAGCTCGCAAAGATTATGCACTGTCGAGTTCATCCATCGCCGTCGCTGAGACAGAAGGATGCTCCATCGATCGGGAGCAATGGTATGTGCGATGGCATCAGGACTGAACTTCATCTTGTATGTTGGGAAGTGTTTCATCATGAGCGTCGTCAAAAACCGATCTTCTCCAAGCGACAACAGAGTCTTCTTGTGGAGGGCGTCGACATTGGGCTCCGAGTATTCATCGATGATGCGGTTCGAAATGATCACTGCAGTAACTCGGAGCACTTAATATAAGTACATTACGCACCAAATTTTCAGTGCCCAAGTTACTGATAATAAGTAACCGGGGAGCGTATTTTTGACGCTTCCTCTCGATAAGCTGCATACCGAATAGAATGTCCGCTTTCAGCGTCCTAGAACACTGGTTTTCCGCTCCTAAGTTACTTATAAATAGTACTCTAGAACACAATAAAACAGTACTTTCTATTACTGAAAAAGCACTTAGAGATACATTGATTGAAAGCTAGTGTGAACAATGAAATGGACACATGCAGTTACAAACCATCATAGAAGAGACGAGAGCTGATAGCCGGTAGAGACAGGTGCGAGAGCGGAAGCGATATATTGGGAGAGTGAGAGCAGCCGAGGGAACATATTGCGAGAGCGAGAGCTTGAGTGTAAGAGCAAGATCGAGTTTGAGCACGAGCAGAGCGAGGGCAGGAGCAGTCTATTGTGGGAGTGAGGGCAGCCGAGGGGACATATTGTGAGAGCTGGTGCGGCTTGCGCAAGAACATGGGTCTATCTGTATTTTACGTAGTCAGTGTGGGGCAGATACAATGCAAAATGGCATACGCAGGTACCAAGTAATAGAAGAGGGGGGAGGGTTCGAGAGCATCATAGGTTGGAACCACGAGCTCTAGCAGACGGGATCGACTATGTCTCCATCAGCATAGCGCAACGGCATTGAATACACTTACTTACCTTGCGCTGGGACTTCCTGGCTCCATCAGCAGTGGCTGCAGATGTAGATGGTGCCGGCGGAACCACCTGTGCGATATCAGCATAGTTTGACATCCGGGAGCATAATAATAGGCATACCTTTACTTCTATGGTCTTCTTTGGGACTGAATCGACCGTTTTATAGCGTTTGGACTATATATAAATGTATCAAAATATGTAATCGAAGGAATGACAGACTTACCGGGCCAACACCATCCTCAACACTGTCTTCGATGATTTTCCTCTTGGCTTTCTTGATAGAGTTTGTTGCACTCTTCTTTGAGACATTGATGGCAGAAGGGACAGGGAGAGGTGCTTGCTTCTGTTTACCTTTCGTTTTTTTAACCCCTAGGGTCTCGAGATCGAGATTGATGTCGTGGTTGTCAGGTGATTTGTAGTTAGGCTTGGGGCGGACTGTTTTCTTGGATTTCGAAGGCTTGTCCTTATAGAATGGATCTCGTAAAAAGAAATATACGCCGCCTATCGATGAAATCACCTGGGAGGTATTGTGACCCGATTTCCCCTTGGTGGTCTTGTCCTTCGATGGAGCCTGTGAAGTAAGAATGCAACATGGTTAGACCACAGTGAGATGAGTAGCAGTGAATACGTACTTTGACAGTAGGCTGGCGTTGCTTCGCCACCTTTGGAGTGCGTTTACCTATGCCATCTTGTGACGCAACCTCCACAATCGTATGAGCCTTCTTCTTCGTCTTGGATTTGGAACTGGATACAGGCATGGTAACACTGGTGGTCGAGGTGATTTTGGTGGCACATGCGTGTAAGGGTGTTGAGCGGGGATTGATCGCGTGATAACATCACAAATATGAGACTCACTTTGCATTTTCCTCGTGGCACGCTCCATTATGCCAAGTTATTGAGAATGGACACGACTAAAATTGATGAAAACGTGTTGAAGCCTCTTTTCTGTTAGTCAGGGTGGAGGTCGGGAGAAAGGAGTTAGAATTTCTATTGCATCGGAGATTCAATCACTTGGAGAAATTTTGGACTACGCACATAGCATAATGCCAGACACCCGCCCATGTCTGTGTATTCCTACATGCACAAAACCTATCAGTCGCCAATGTCGACGACACCGACACCTTCTAAAAAAAGCTAGAGCGCTTGACCCCTCAGAATCTGGATCAGACAGTGGAGCCAACAGGCACAGTCAACCAGACTTTGCAAACTACAAACCTGACGATGACACAGTTGATCAAGATCCAATCTCAGACCACACTGATACTGTTGCTCAAGTGACCTCAGACTCGGACTCGGACACGGGACAGTCTGAAGATGACCAACCATTCCCATGGGGCCACATCGAGGTTGAGGAGGAAGATGAAGATGAATCAGAGGGGAGGAGGAAGAGGTAGAAGAATACGATGATGACATCACCGAAGACGATCTGGTTCATGTCCTTCAAGAACGATATGGTGACGAATGGCAGCCTGTCGATCTAAGGCCAGCCAACTGCATGCTGAGTTCCTCCCCGAGGCACCCCCGACTGACCCACGGCTGCGACTTTTCCAATTTCAAATTGATACCTTCACCCGCGAGCATCTCTCCACCATGGTCAATTCCATCGCCGTCCATGCACCATCCGATTCCAGCAAACAGTTCAATGGCCAATACTTTCCGGATTCATCGGCCCTATGGCGCATGATCACTCGGCTTGCACGATATACAACCTCTGTGGATGGATGTCTAAGTGGGGCTATGACGGCTGAGTGAAGAGGGCGATCGCATTTCAAAAAAAAAAATTCACATACTTGCATGTTTTTTAGTATCTGAAATTCAGTGCTCCAAAGCACTTATTTTTAGTGCTCATTTAATGACATTTTTGAGCACTGATTTGTCAGTGCTCAAAGGTACTGAATATTACCGTTTGGGTAAAAGGTACCGAAATCTAATGTCGGAGTTTTCTCCAGTGGATGATAGGTCGGCCCTTGTCAGCTGTCGGAACGCGAGTCGGAACGCGATACAAACTGACACTAGGCGCAAGTCATTGTTTGTTTACCGTAACCCACAGCAAGAAATAGTGATAAGAGAGGAAATCCTGTAATAATTTGAAACTATGGGACATTGTGAAAACTTGTTCCTTTTTGTTTACAATCTAAGACAAAAAGAAACTTTGAATAAAAACAGATAAATATCCATAAAAAGTAGCCACAATAAATTGTGAAAAAATAAAGAATATTCCCTTCATAAAATGCAAGGAGAAATAATGAAATAAATTGGGATATTTTTAGAGTAACTGTCTGGGGTAAACGAAGACATTTAAATTGATATCATTAACATAAAGTATGGGAAGAAAACTTGATGACAGGGAACATAATTTCAGAGTAACCTAGTTCAAGTCAGGAAATTAAAATCAGGTAAATAATACAATAACAATCCACAACAAACAGAAAAAAATTCAAAATTTCATTGGGCATGAAAGGGTGACAAGATAATAAATACTTTCACGAAAACAAACTTTTGACACACAATGACAATGTTAAGATTATACATATTGTTTCCTTGGATGATAAATAATTCAGAGTTTAAGTAGCGCAGCGTGCTTACACGCAGCGAATTCTATGCCCGCCTGCGGCTTGTCCGCAAGGCTGCTCCGTGTTGTAAAGCTGTTTCCTCTCTCCTCGTCTCATTCCCTAGTTAACCCAAGGTAAGTTGATTTCTCGCATTTCTCGCTAGCTCAGGAGTTCCGCTGAACTTCGTTGCGCGCGTAGGCTCGAGTCCCACAAGATACGTCAGCATCCACGTCATGGACCGGCACACGTGTCTCAGTGGGTGACTCACTCTGGCTTACTTAACTTTATCCGCACGTCCTCCCTGTGCTTCGCTTGCCCGCGACACCCCACATAGCACAGGTACTGTACGCTTGGCTCGCCAGCCGCGCTCACGCTAACACTTGCACAGCTCATAGTGATCGCTGCGTTTCCCCTCCCTCCCTCTCCCTTCATAGCCCTGCATGCCATGAAAGGCTTTTTCCTACGGGTTTTTTACTGCCGCATGTCATCGCCAGGTTCACGTCTCCTCTCTCATTACGCCATGCCATCTTTTCGTACATTTAGTTTCCTACTGCTGTATTTTTGCTACACACGTCTCTCCCGATCAAGTTGTGTTGCAGCGCCCCTTACCAGAGCCGCGTCTGCGGGCTTAACGGAATTCGGAAGGTATTAGATATTTCTGGAACAGGTTTATGATAGAAACTATCAAAATATGACTGAGTATGAAATATAAAGTTATTTCAAAATAATGTTAGTGAGGAAATTATGGAATAATGATCAACTTTTAGATATATATCTTCTGAGGATTTATATAAAAAGAGTTTGAACTAATAGAAAGATGTCCTTCCTTGGGATATTCATACATAATGGTCAGAGCTCTAATCTCCCACATAGTGCTAAGGGAAACTGAGGAAAGCTGAGTGAAACTTGAGCCAGATGTTGGAGCCACCCAGCATGGCGATAGCCTGCAGGTCCAGGGCTTGAGTGGGCGGAATTGGTTTGGTGGGATTCGGAGGTGTGGTGGTGGTGGTGGTGGGTGTCGAGATGATGCAGCCGTATGTTCACTGCTACTACTAGTACTCAAGGAGTTTGCATCATAGTTGGGATTGCCAGGGTTGATGTTGGTAACATCTTTGATGTGACTTGGTAGATTGTCAGTAAATGGCTTGTTGGCATGAGAGCTGGAAGGATCTGCATGCCTTGGTGATTCTGCGGACCTAAGTGTTCCCAAATAAGAGAGAGCTTAAATAGCTCCTGCGCAAGTTGAGGTAGCTGTGGTAGGAGGAGGCATAGTTATAGTTTTCGCCTGGGAATCAGATAATACTGTTGTCATGAACCGGTTTATTTCACCAACTGCACTGAGCGCTTACATGGAATCTTTTCCCCCAATTGTCTCATCAGACCACTGCCATCACATCTTCATACCCCAAGTTGAGCCATCACCTCCAGTGCCATGTGCTTCACTGCCACTCCCACACGTGCGCCTACGCCATCATTCCCTATGCAGATGTCGCCAAGCATTTGGGCACCATCACCGGTCCACACCAGGCAACGATCTGGCAGGATGAGTGCCGACAGCATGGATTGGGGAAGCCTTGATCCCCATGAACTCTTCTTCGACCCTTCCTCAGGACGAGTTGACATGCCTATGCACTATATTCCCTTTGTGCATGAGGGCAAGAGAAGTGTAGAGATTCAGATATTGGAAAGCGGGGTTAGCACCAGCTATGACCCATATTGTTTTGATCATTTCCAGCCCTCTCAACCACCTAACCCTACACCACCCCCTTCGATTGACTTGGAAAGTCAAGCATTGCCTCAGAGGCTGTGTGTCTGGAGCAGAGATGTGTGGTTCCGGATTGTTGGTTGGCTCAGGGGTTAGGACGACTCATTATTGTCTCCATGAGTCACTCTTGATTTACCAGTATCCCTCATGACTCACTCTTCTTGTTTTCATTGACTCCTTATGACTCAGTTCCCCTATTGTGTACCATATCAGCTTTATTGTCCTGACTCCTCTTCATGACTCACCTGACTCACTCTGACTCGTTCTGACTCATTCTGACTCATTGTGACTCATCCCTCTTGTTGTTCTGACTCCTTCTCATACTCACCTGACTCACTCTGACTCACTCTGACTCATTCTGACTCACAGTGACTGATCCCTCCTATTCTCTTCTGACTCATCCCCCTTTTCCAAAGTAGATAAATACCAGAGCTTGCTCAATGTATTTCGCTAGTTTGGTTATCATATACGTTACACCGTTTCCTGTGCCCTTAAGCACTTGAGGATACCTTGCTCACTCTATCGTCTCTCTTCTCTCAATCTCTTACTTCGAGGCTTGTCTACTTCAGACTTGTCCTTCTTCTTATCTCTTTCGACCAACCAGAACAGGCACCCCTTCTTAGTGCAGGGTCTTCAACATTGGGATCTTACACCTGGTGTGGATGGATCTGAGAACTGTTACGTGAGAATGGAACTGAAAGAACAGTGGGTTCAATTTATGTGGTGCACCCGCGATGAACTATCATCCCAGGTTTTGTAGATTGGAACTCGGAAGTTGGAAAGTAAGTATCGAAACAAGTCAAATGTCGGAAACTGAGTTGGAAGGTGGAATGCAAAGAGGCAGAGCTTGTGGAATACTTGGGGAAGTGTTATACATGTTGGGTGCATTTATGCTCCTGCACCAAAATCAAGCATAATATATTCAATTTGTTGTATGATTTCTCAATCTCTTCTCACATTGTTCTTGTACCATGCATCCATTTCTTTGATAATTTTCGAAGTTTTCTAGCCACTCCCTGCCTCTCCATTTCATTTTGTTATTTCTACTTTCGCAGGCGGCTGCACCCAGCGGAGTCTGAAATGACTTCGACGCGCGAGCTCTTGGGCGCTAAAGGGCAGGGTAGTAGTACATGCACAGTGAGACAGACTTCCCCCTCTCTCAGTGACAACTAAATTCACTGAGAGAGGCAAGTAAATTAGTCTAGTGTTCCTTCGATTTATTGACCTAGAAATGCTCTGTAGTGAATTAATTTCTAGGTAGTGTATAATATATTTAAAGTGACAACTAAATTCACTGAGAGAGTGAATTAATTTCTAGTCTATTCTTTTGAGCAACAAGTCCATACCTACTGCCTATAATTCCTGTCTACTACAATACAAAGAGCTGGTGTAACATGTAATGTTGTACTACTAAGCATGTTCCGAAGAAAGTAGAAGTAGGATATGAGATACGGGGTAAGTAACTAATCAGGAACAAAGGACTTGTAAATAACCCATGTATCTACATGTACATTAGTTATTACATAATCCCAGTGGGCCCTTTAGGGACCCACTGTATAGTTTATGCGTGGGAACCGGCCAGCGGTCCCCATCGCATCTTACTCTTACCTGTCACTACATAGCATTCAGAATACCACTCATTGGTCAAGTTCTGTGGTCCCCTTGTGATACAAGGTCTTAAGATCGACATCCTTTACACCTTTTTGAACTATCCTGCAGTTGATCGCCACGCGACCAAGCGATAGTTGATTTGAAGCAATCTTGAAAAAGATCGCTGCGTCGACGACTAAACATCGTTGAGACCCTCCAGTAGACCTTCTACTGTTGGCTGCGAGCATGATTATTCCATGCAGTCGAAGACGGACACGAGCGACGAGCTCGAGGTCCACGCCCCAGGCACAGCCCAGCGACACGGCGGCTGACGCTATCCTGGACCAAGAGAACAGGACGATAGAAGACGGAGAGATCGTAGATCTCACCGCCCTCGTCCCCTCAGTAGAGGACGAGGAAAACCCCAACCACATCTCGTCGAGCGTGGCCGAGGAAGAGACGACGCCGGGCAACGAGCCGGCGCCGCCCCCCCATCTCTCTCTGCACAAGGACAAAGGAAAGGGCAGAGAAGTCTCACCGTCGTCAGACGGTAGAGCAACAACGTCGAGGCGGGCACAAAGCCACGACTCAAACCGACGCTCACGAAGTAGAGCGACGATGATCGTCCCTGAAGGAGGACGACGGCAAAAAAGACGAGCCCCAGACATGGTCAGGACTCGGAATACTCGAGCTCTAGTCGCAAGAGCTCGAGGGCTCACGCCATCGACCATGAGATGGCAGAGGCCCTGAACAAACAGGTGCAGGCTGCGCGGCACCGAAGTACGCTGACACACCACAAGCACGATCAGCTGGCATCGCAGCTTGACAATGCCACCACCGCCCTAATGGCAATCGGCAAGGAACTCCACCAGGCGGAGGAGGTCAGGCTGCAAGACGCAGCCACGCTGGAGAACATCCAGAAAGCCCTCCGCCCACGCGGGGAACGCGACGCAACTCGTCCGAGCTCGCGACAGTCCGCAGCCAACGAACACAGTCGCAACGTGGAAGACCCGCCCGAAAGGAGCGAGACAAGCAGCGAATGCCGCCGCCAGCCGTCCCGGTCGAACAGGACGTAAGGTTCGGGAACGAACCTCAAGAACAACCGGCTGCCCTGACGGACAGCCGTAAAACGATCCAACAGATCGTTAGGGATCAGGTCGCCTCAGAGCCTGACTCTGAAACGACGACCGAGAGCTTAGAGCTCGAAGTCACACACTGGCAGCGTAAAGAAGCTGCAGCCGCGTGCCGCCACACACGGGCACTTGAGCTACTAGCCAAGAATGCCAAAGAGACGGTGGCCCACAGCCACACCGCTCAGCTGCCCGACGAGCAGCTCACGCAAGCCGTACAGGACGCACAGCAAGCGCGCGCTGCCTACAACAGCAGGCTATGGATCCGCAACGCGGGACTGACCGGGGACACCAGGCACAAAACGCCCCCGGAACCGAGAGCACAAAATGCTCCCGATCCCGAGCCTGATCCGGGCCTGGGTCCCGTCAGGGCATATAACAGCCTGCCCCGCGCAGCGTCACAACCGCGCGAGCGATCCACAGCCCCAACGGAAGGCCAGGGAATCCCTGACCAGGCCGACGTCGTACCAATGGAGCCGTACGACGGGATCACACGGATGATCCGCGTGGCGTTAGCAGACGCCGTGGACACAGACCTGGAGAAGTCTGTGCTAGCGAAAGCCGGCGTAAAATTGGCCCACCCCGAGCCATATGCCGGGGGATCTGACCTCAAAGAGTTTGAAATATTCGAGGCAGCCATCCTACGATGGCTAAAAATGAATTGCCTCCTAGGGCCAACCAGCATTGACATGCAGGTCGGCTATGTGGGCACTCGCCTCACCGGCGAAGCCCAGGAGTGGTTCCTTCGAAACGTTGAATGCTTCGATCGCCAGGTCCGCAGCTGGACGCTGGAAACCGTGATGCAAGGCCTTCAAAAAGGTTCCTGCACACACTGACATACCATCACGCATCGAATAAATTCGAGGCGGTCATGCAAGGCATGAAAACCGTTCAGGAGATGCTGAACGAGCTCACAAAATACGCGGCACGTATGATACAGCCGCCAGACGAGTACACGTTCTGGAGACCGTTCGTATCGGCGCTGCATGAAATGCTGCACAACGAGGTCCTCAAAAAGGGCTATAATGCTGAGACCAGCTCAATAGGGCAACTCTTCGAGATGGCCCAGATGATCGAGGAGGCATCACGATACAACATGGGGATGCGCCGCGCAGAAAGCGCAGCAGCAACGGCAAGCACTGCCTGGCTCACAGGGAGCAAGCCATTGACACAAACGGGCCTGACCAGGCCCAGCCTGTTCACAAGAAGCGGAACAGGTCAACGGCTACCGCCCTCACGCCCAGCACACGCTGGACGCCCACCTGAATCTAAACAGCCTCAAGCGTCAGGGTCGTCCCCACAACCTGCCCCACCGACGAAAACGTTGGGCCAGCCTAACGATAGGCCCAGCGGCAGCCAAAGCAACACCACATGCTTTGAATGTGGCCAACCTGGCCACAAGAAGGCAGAGTGCCCCCAGCTTAGGTCCGGTATAAGGACAGCGGCCGTGAGGCACGACGGTGAAGCCGAGGATCCGGAGACAGATCTCAGTCAAAATTCTCTTCAACAAATTGACGAAGAGGGGGAGGGTGATCCCCAACCCAACGACACTCCGGACAACGGAGATGCCCCCACTGAAGAATGGGACCCAGAGCCGTCCCAATACTATGAATGGGACGAGGAGGTGGAAGACACCACCTACAGGTCCAGCGCGATCAGATTCACACTGGAAGATGAAACCGCCATGAAGGTTATGGCAGCACACACGTCGGTCACACCAGACAAGGCGGCCGAGCCGGTGTATCACCACCGAAGCAAACACAGGACGTGGCCAACACATCCACGCAATGAGAACCGTACCCTATCGGGGTACTGGGAAATAAACGGCGTAAAAGCCCACTGCCTGCTAGATAGCGGCAGCGAAGGGGTACTGCTGTCCCCCGAATTCACGCGAGCTACAGGGATGAAGACATTCTCCCTGGAGCAACCAATCTGCAGCTAGCCTGCATAGGCAGCCGTTCCACGATCAACTATGGAATGAACACGACCATCAAGTTTGGTCGTGGGACATACGACGAATATTTCGACGTAGCAAACGTCGAATATTATGACGCGATCTTAGGGACAACGTTCCTAAGGAGATTCGGCATAACCCTGGACTTCTCGAGCCCAGGGACGATTCGCAAGGGAAGCGAAGTGATCCCCACGGGCAAGGTCTCATTCGACGACGACGAATCGACGAACGAGGACAAAGGGCCATGGGTGAGCAGGATCACCCAGGCACTGAAACCGAAGCTGGCTCATTGAAGCCAGGAGGATGAGTCACGGGATGACTCGTCCTCGAACTCACCCTACAGCCATAGGGAGAGACACTCTCACCTAATGGTGAAAGCGATGGGAAAGAGGAAAGCGGGCCCGCGCGCTGTGGGACCTAATAGATGCCAACAGCGCCTAATGGCATCTAAGCCAACCACTACCATCATCCTCATGGATGATGACCTTCCTCACCTCCCCGAGGAATGGATGGAACAAATCACTGACCTAGTCAGTGGAATTCCATTAGAACTCCCGCCACTACGAGAGATCAACCATGAGATCAACCTCATCGATCCCAACAAGCACATGCAGTATCGACTACCGAAATGCCCCGAACACTTCCGAGAGGAACTGTCGGCTAAGATAGAATGATACACCACTGCAAAGTGGTGGATTCCGGCAGTAGTGCAGCAGGCAGTGCCCATGCTGTGTGTGCCGAAGAAGAATGGTACATTGAGAACCGTCTTCGATCTGCGCCAGCAGAACGAGAATGCGGTGAAGGACGTCATGCCCTTCCTGGATCAAGATATCATACGCAGCGACATGGCTCACTGCCAATATCGAACAAAACTCGAGATGTAAGAAGCATACGAGCAGATCCGGATCCATCCGGATCACATAGCAAAGACAGCCTTTGCCACGATCCTTGGCACCTTCAGGAGCCAGGTGATACAGATGGGGGACTGTAACGCCCCATCAACATTCCAACAGCTGATGACAGCCATTTTCTGCGACTGCATAGGTCGCTTCGTCCATGTATACATGGACGACATCTTCATATTCTCGCTCTCAATACAAGAGCATGAAGAGCACCTCTACATTGTCTTTGACAGACTGAGGAAGAATCACCTCTTTCTGAGCAAGAAAAAGGTGGACCTCTACTCCATCTGAATGGAGTGTCTCGGCCATATGATCGATGGCCGAGGAGTACATGCCAACGAGGACAAGATGCAATGCATCCACGAGTGGCGCAGGCCACGGACGTTCAACGACGTCCAGTGTTTCCTTGGGCTGGTACAGTATCTGGCACACTACATGCCGGATGTTAGTGCATATACCACCCCGCTATCGGGCTGTGCGCGTAATAACCGTCCATTTGAATGGACACCACTACTCGACAAATGGTGGCAAAGCATTAAGGCGTTGGCCTGTAAGGCCCCGATCCTGCGTCCAGTAGACGCAAGGTGCCCAGAGCCGATCTGGGTGATCACCGACGGATCAAAAGCCAGTGTCGGTGCGGTCTACAGCCAAGGTCCCGACTGGAAAACTTGTCGACCAGCCGGCTTCTTGTCAAAGAAGTTCAGCGTTGCTCAGCAACACTACCGGACTCACGAGCACGAGATGATCGCGGTGCTTGGCTTACGTCATACCTGTTAGATCATCATTCGAGACGTTGTTTGGCTCTGTTACCTGTCTCCCCGGTTGCTTCAGTCTGTATCGCGTTCCGACAGCTGACAAGGGCCGACCTATCACCATTTCGAACCGCATCATCGATGAATACTCGGAGCCCAATGTCGACGCCCTCCACAAGAAGAATCTGTTGTCGCTTGGAGAAGATCGGTTTTTGACGACGCTCATGATGAAACACTTCCCAACATACAAGATGAAGTTCAGTCCTGATGCCATCGCACATACCATTGCTCCCGATCGATGGAGCATCCTTCTGTCTCAGCGACGGCGATGGATGAACTCGACAGTGCATAATCTCTGCGAGCTGGTATTTCTACCTGAAATTTGCGGTTTCTGTTGTTTCTCCATGCGATTTATCCTTTTCATCGATCTGTTGGGAACGGTCCTGACCCGTATTCCTTATTTATAAGATTTTCATGCATCTGAAGTTTCCGTCTAAGATCCTGCCTGCTACCGCTGTTTACGTGAGTCTTTCCTGACACACATAACGGAATTCCTGAACTAATTGCGTTATTAGTTGGTATACCTTATTATCATAGTACCCACAGACCAGGCACCCATCCCAATCATTTCATTAATTCTGATTGGCGCAGTGTACAGTCTTCAGGTATGACATATGCTATATATCCAGCCAGGCCTATTCACCCTACTCTTCAGGCGTTAATCTTCATTCTGAAGAGGGAATTCATGTCAGTGGGATGGATGGTAATTTATCTCTTGTCGTATACCATGTCTCCTATCCTTTTGCAAACTTACTGATCATTCGCGTGTCACAGTTACCCGATCTATAGCTTCTTCCTCCCGATTTATTCCTTCTGGTCCATGGATGACTTCAGTTGGGGTAATACCCGTCTGGTCATCGGCGAAAGCAATAGCAAGAAGGTTATGATTGCTGACGACGAGAAATTAGATGACTCGATGGTTCCTCTTAAGAAGTTCAGCGAGTATGAAGCTGAAGCCTGGGAGACTGGCTCTGTTCGGTCTGGCCATACCGGATTCAGTCAGCCTAGCGGCCAGCGATCGATGCATACCCATCAGCCTCCGATGCCTCGTTCTGACTCCCCGCGAAGTTACGCCCAGGCCTCTCAGTCTGGGGATTTTTACCGCGATACCAACGTGACATTCAACTACTCGTCTAATCCGAACCTCCGGCTTGGGCCAAATCAGCCGAGCAACGTCTCTATGTATCAATACGGAGGCGCTCCGCCAGCACTCCCACAGCAGCAGTTTGGCACGCCAGAGATGCCTTTTCTACCGATGGGCGCAGGGCCGGCCAGGTTCAGTTCATGGGTCAGAGTATGGTGGAGTTCCTCAAATGGGCTTCCCGAACACGGCCAGAATGTATGGAATGGGCATGCCAATGGATCCGGGAAACACTGTGATGTCGAATCTCAACATGTTTGGTAGCAGGCGGCTCGGGTAGTTTCAGTGGGGCACCACCATCTGCGATGCCCAGTATGAACATGGGCCAGCAGTGGATGTCTACGTTCTCGATGGCGACATCTTTCAGTCCTTTTGCGGGCCCTAGTCAAAAAAGCACAGACCCTACGGACGCTCGTAGGAAGTATTGGGTGTTCTGAGGCACTACCTCAGCACGCAAGATCTGATGACTGTAACAAAGAAGTAAGTAGTTGGTTCCAGCAGATCGTACTCCTGGCTGAACCATGTCCCACAGAATCGCTCGCGAGGCCGTGATGGCTCGTTCCCCAGTGCGGACCTGACATCCCGCAAGGACTTCCTTAATTAATCCATAGATAGCATCTTGTCTGAAAGTTAGATCGAGCTCTCTTTGTCGCGCTGTCCTTCCAGACGTCTAACGCTCTCTATCTTACTACCTGCGGACTATTCGGCTTTTCGTAACATCCCACATCGCACCTCTCTTTTGCATGTCACGGACCAAGGATTCTCTTTGCCTGACCAATGTAATCCATTCATCATATTCATACCGTATGGACAACCTACTTACTTTAACGTCGCTGAGGAGTCTCAGTTGACCGATACTACTATCAATAGAACGACCTCTTAAATACTGAACTTATATACTGGTACAGTAGTACCATCTTTCCTCTTCCGGTTTAGATTTTTATTTTGAGGGCGCTTCTTATGTGACGCTATCCCTAAGGTAGATATCGTGGCAACATATGGCTATCCGCCCTAATTAGGATGGCCCTGCCTCTGTGAGCAATCCCTGTCGCACGTACAACTTTGGTCACGTTCGATGACCCAAGGCTGGCACTGCAGGAAGAGCGCCCCCTGAAAATCAGTACAATTGGCGCCTGGAGAATCAGTCCATAAGGGACTGCTAAGAAGTTCAAAAGGAGCCTGGAACCGGCTACCTTAAGTTTTTTTCCCCCGATCGGCACGGCCTGAAATTCAGTAGTGATCATGAACATTTTAGCGCAATTTGTGGCTTGCCGGCAGCGGTTTTTGCGCGGTATCCAAGTGCTTTTGGGACTTCTATATAGCCACAAATGAACTTGATTTCAGGTTGTAAATACATGGCAGGTGATCACATAGCAAACCATAGGAGCGAACATGTATGGAATAAAGAGCAAAAAACAGAGCTAGACCATCGAGACATCATGAGGACCCATAGTAGCGTGCAGAGTCGAGCGCATCGTTGAATGTGCCGGGAATCGAAGCGAGTAGGGAATTGAGATGGGGAGAGCGAGCTTGGCATCTAGGTAAGTGGTACGTGCAGGGAATATATCGAAAGCAAGTCGCATGTGGTGGAAAACGAGAATGCGTCAGCAATTGAGAGCGATGAAAGATATCGAAATGCGATGAAGGGGCAACAGGGAGTGGATACGGCAGGGAGAGGCTGTGAGAGTGACCCACTGTGGAAAGCATAAAGCATGTGTGACAAGCTTGGCTGCGCGAAAGAGGCATGGGAATACGATGAGACGGCTGACTTAGTCGCGGTATCGGGCTGTGCAGAGGAGAACGAAGGTGAGCAAACATACAAGAGGATGCGGCACATGGATAACCTGGGGCCGGTATGTCCTGCCGCTTGGACTTCCTTACAGCGGACGCAGAGAGAGCGGTGGAAGATGAGGCCTGAAAAAATGTCAGAAAGTCATTAATATGAAAGGTTTACCTTCGGCACCTTCTGTATAGTTGCCGCCTGAGAGAAATAATGATGAGCTAGATAAACAATATGAACACGGCCATGAACCATAACCTTTTTGCTTTGAGGGATGCCCTGTGTGTGACAGAATGATGAGCCAATGGCATACAAGAATAACTCGGACATACCTTAGCGGCAAGCATGGTTTGAGACGTGCCCTGTGAAAATGATAAGCCACTGGAGGACAAGAATAACTTGGACATACCTTAACGGCGAGCTTGGCCCGTTTGGCCTGTTGTAATCCGATAACAGAAGCAGCAGATATCAGTGATATGAATCAAAATAACAATGAAGAGACTTGCCGGCAGATCGAGATTCTCAACATCTGCAGCGGGCCGTTTACGCTTGTTCGAGTTCTCGTTTGAGCCAGTGATGTCTTGAATAACCAGGTTCTCAGCTTTGCTTGTCTTCTTCTTCTTGCCTTTGACGACTTTGGATTTAGGACCAGCGGAATTGAAGCCGAGCATTTCGAGTGCAGGGTTGGCCAGATCCTGATTAGAGCTGGCATCGAAGAGTGGCGTCGGCTTAGCTTTTTTCTTGACCAGTGTAGACTTAGCCTCTGCTGGAACCTGTGTAGTAGTCAAATAAAGGTTGATAATGTATAGGAATGTACCTCACCAAAGCCTTCGTCGTTTGCTTCTTTGTGACACCGTTGGCCTTGGTGGTTATGGAGAGTTTAGGCTCGGTGGTGGGCTTTACGATGGCCTGGGGCTTGGGGGCAACGGTGGACTTGGCAGTAAGCTTGGACTTGGCAGCGGAGGCCTTTGCAGGTGCAACCGATTTCGTCCCGGCAGTGGTGGTCTTTGCAGCGATGACCGATTTGGCAACTGCTGTCGAGGACTTGGCAGCGGCAGTTGTTGACTTCGCACGTGAGACTGATTTGGTGGTAGCCGCGGAGGAACTGGCAGCAGCGCTGGACGACATGGTGGAGACCGTGGTTGAGTTTGCACGTGCACGTGATTTGGCAGCAGTCTGAGTGACAATGGGTGTCGGGGGTGCAATCTTGACCTCGGCCTCCTCTTGATTCTGCAAACGCTGTCCTCGCTGCTTGGTGGCAACACGATACTGTTCCGATGAGTTTTTTAAGTACTGTCGAATAAGCGCTTTAATAGGCCAGTTGTCTTGGAAATGTCTTAGTTTGGGACAGTCCTCAAATACCTGCATAACAGAGATGAAGTGACGACATATAATTCTACATACTAGCACTTACTTTCAATTCCACGAGCGTAATCATTTGGCTTTCTTGGTGACGCAGCGATTGACATATGTCAAGCTTCTTATTACTCCACAACTTGACGGAGCGCTGTGGACTAATCAGTAAAGTAAAGTGCACAATAAAGAAACACTTACCATGACATCTTTATATGTTGCTTTATCTCCCTCGTCCTTCGGGTCAAGGCCCATGTGCTTCCGGATGTTGAAATCCCGGCCACCAGTCCCTTTAGGTTTGAGAATCTTCGGAATTACCTCTCCTTGCATCGCTCTGCGAAGGAGGTCCGACAAGGTGAAGTCGATGACCGCCTCTTCCTTTGCCTTCCTCTGGGGCGCCTGAGTATCGCTAGTGGCTGGAATTATCATGTATCAGAGGTGAATAAGACGCATAGTACAATCATCTTCACCTGCATTCCCACTGGCACCAACTACACCCTCTTAGTCGCTGTCTTCATTTGCGCTGACATCGCCGTCTTCATCTGCCTCAGCATCGCCATCCTCGTCTGTGCCGACATCGCCATCTTCATCTGCCTCAGCATCACCATCCTCGTCTGTGCCAACATTGCTGTCTTCGTCTGCCTCAGCATCGCCATCCTCGTCTGTGTCAGTATCGCCATCATCATCTGCACCAAGATGATTGCCGTCCTCCTGGAATGTCTTGTCGTGATCTCTGTCATCAGTTATGTCCTCAGGCACTGCTTCGAGTTCACACTCTACTGTACCATCGCCATTGTTGTAGTCAACACCCTGGGTATCATCGCCGATCATGAATACTGCGTCGTTGTCGACGAAGGACGCGTCCTCAGCAGGGGGTTCATAACAGGAGTCATCCTCATCTGAACTGTTGAAGCCAACAGACTCACTAGTGTCTTGTTGAGAATCAGAGACAGGTTGAGGGCGTTTGCGGGCTTTACGGGCCTCACGACTCATTGGGGAGAACCTGCGGGGAGGAGGCACGCGGATCGGCTTGAAATGGGGATTGGAAGAGGAGCTTTGACGGAGAGAGGGGATAAGCTCTGAAAATGAGCGGTCGGTAAAGGTGCTGTCGTCTGGTGGTGATGAGAGTCCAGCTTTCACACTAGCCCGAGGTGAGGTCCCAGAGCCTGAAGGACCAATTATAAATAATATATGCACATTGAAAGGGCTCACCGTTAGATAATGATTTGATAATATCATCAGGCCCAAGGCCTTTGGAGGCTAGCGCCTTCATAAGGTCTACAAAGGGAAATTAGGTGGGGGGGCGTGAAGAGATTGGCATACGCACTCTCGACCTGTTCTGAGGAATACGAGCATGAGCTGGATGACATTTGTTTTTCACCAGATGTTGGTATGGGGAGCGAGGAAGGTGATGAAGGTGAGAGGTTGGTTTGGTGATGAAGATGAGAGTGCGAAAGAACGTGCTTATATAACTCTGCAGAAGTCGAAATGACATTAGCAATTTTTTCTAGTCCTGCATGCAGGACAACTGGTTGACTCACTCCGGGGCTTGAAAATTCTGTAAGAGGTAAGTGCGTTCTAATCCCACACCAGGACCATCCTCCATGGCGGGCAAGGAACCGTGCCTCTGTGTGCCCTCTTGCACCAAGGCGCTGGGACGAGTTCAACGTGAATGTCACCGGAAGCGGGTGCAAGCTGCACTAGGCCGTGCAAGCGACTCGTCGGATACTGGAAGCCCTAGTAGCACCAGTGGAGATCCGGATGTGCTCAACTCAGTTCCAGGGGATTTCTATCGAGACGATGGTTCCCTCGTTCAAGATATAGATCTCGACAATCATGCCATCACATTCGATAACGAACTGGTCAATGATGACTACATTGCCGGCACTAACAGCTCAGACAGTGAGGCAGAAGACACGGAGGGGCCAATCCCACCACTCGTTGAATCAGAGGATGAGAATGATGCTGAGGAAGAAGAGGTCGAAGATGAGATAACTGACGAAAACTTGGTGCAAGTACTTGAGGAGCGGTTTGGTGATCAATGGAGAGAGCAGATGAACCAGCTTCGTAAGTGACATACCGTTCAATGACAGTGCAACGACTTACATTAGACATCAACCAGGAGGTGAACTGCTCACTGATGCAGACCTAGATAACATCAGCGCCTTCGCATTGCGTATGGATGGTTCAGGCCTCCCTTGTTCAACTTATCAAAACCTGCGGAAATTCTTTAGACACAAGCTGAATCTCGACTCCGAATACCTCATGTACCGTAGGATCGAGTTCCTATCTGGCGTCAAACCCACCTTTTACGACATGTGCAAGGTCTCCTGCTGCCTGTTCGCCGGTCCTCTATCAAACCGCACCGTATGCCCCTCCTGTGGGGCGGCACACTACCACCTTAATGGCAAGCCACTGGCACAATTCTCTTACCTGCCAATCATCCCTCGAATCCAGGCTTGGTACACGAGCCTTCCCATGATCGAACAGCTGAAGTACCGAAGTCGTCACACACACACACCCGGCAAATATGCCGATGTATTCAATGGGTCGAATTACCGCATAATGCTCAACTCGCGAGTAGTATTAGAGGGGATAGCACTCCCTCACAAGTATTTTTCTGATTCGAGGGACATTGCGTTCGGTGGATCTACAGATGGATTCCAGGTGAGTGTACAACAATTATACACTGGCACAAGGCTCAAACAGTGGATAGATATTTGCTGTTCGGCCTGCGCTTGGCAAGCGCAAGAGTAACTCATCATGGCCACTTATCCTTGTCAACTTCAACTTACCACCTGAAATACGCACACGCACGGAAAATTTAATCCCCCTCGGCGTGATCCCCGGTCCCCACAGTCCCGATGCCCTCGACTCTTTTTTCTTCCCTTTCATCGAGGAATGCAAATTACTCGCACGTGGTGTCCGAACCTATGATGCGATCACAACGGAGAGCTTTGATTTGCATGCGTATTTGATTACCTTTTCAGGTGACCTGCCGGCAATCTCAAAGCTCCTCTGTCTGCGTGGTCATGGTGCCTACTGCCCCTGCCGCTGCTGCCTAATCAAGGGTGAAAGGATACAGGGTACATCAAACACGAAGTACTACCCTGTCCTTGTACCTCCTCGACGGCGTGGCGAGCAACAGAAGGAGCCGTATGACCCCCTCAACCTTCCCCTGCGAACAAGGGAGAATTTGCAGGAACAACTCATCGAAATAAGCCAAGCGGCTGCTGTTGGTAGGCGTGATTTGGGGATGGAATACGGTATCAATCGCCTGTCCATGTTCTTGCGCGTTCCATCCATCCATTTTCCTCAGTCATTTCCACACGACATAATGCATCTATTCTTCGAAAATATCTGCCCATCCTTAGTCGATCAGTGGACGGGCTCTCGCAAATTCAAAGGCCGAGCTCCTGTGGACCCTGGATTCCAAATAGCGTCCCACATATGGGAGCAGATCGGGCGTGAGACAGCCGAAGCATTCAAGACCATTCCCTCGGAATTCGTTGGAGCCATGCCCGATATCACCACTTCTAAATATAAAGCAGAGTATTGGTCCTTTTGGTTCCAATATCTGGGGCCTGTTCTACTCCGCAATCGCTTCCCCAATGCCAAATATTACCGACATTATTGCGACCTTGTGGCGATCATCAAACACTGTCTCCAGTTCACAATATCTGCGCAAGAAGTCGACGAGTTGGAGGCATCTATAATTAAATGGGTGGAGGAATATGAAAGGTATGACTTGCTTTCATCAAATTGAATGATATCTCAGCGCATACCTGCAGGTGGTACTACGGGTATGACCAGAAGAATTTACGAGCGTGTAACTCCAACATCCACGCACTTCTTCATATCCCGGATTACATCCGGTGGTGTGGACCGGCTTGGACAACATGGGCATTCCCAATGGAGCGTTACTGCGGCAAGTTAGGCACTCGCATTACCTCACGGCTTCATCCCTATGCGACTCTAGCGATGTACGTCAAGCGCAGTGCGCAGCTCACACAGCTCAAAATGTGTTATTCGCGTGTCCGGGATCTGCTGTCCTCTGACCGGACCGAAGGAGAGCTTACAGCCACTGAGAAGCAATACGAAGCTTGTGAGTAAACACTGGCTCAACTTGTCTATTGTCAGCTAATTATTTCCATGGTACAAAAGTCCCAAGCACTATACTGCGTTCCCCTCGTAAGCAAAACTTCCAACCAGATCAGGATCTGCGACGGCGCATATCTTTATACTTTGCTCGGATCTACGATCGGGATGCCGCAGAGATCAGGAACCTGATTCCCCTCACTATGACACGATGGGGGAAGGTCCGCATTGCAAACGGTGGAGATAAAATACGAGCACGTTGTGCAGTAAGTCTTGCTCAAGCGCTATCAATTCGTGACTCCTCATTTATCCGGGTGCGTCTCATCTATTCATTCTTTGAGGTTACTTGAGACTAATTTAGTTTCTCAATAATCAGTATACACTCATGGTTGCCAATAACCATCGTGGCCACGATCAACCGCCACAACGCCGTCAGATTTTTTACGGACAGCTGGACTGTATTCTCGACCTTGAACTCCCGGCGTCACGCACGCTCAACCTCGCGGAACCTACCCGCTTCTTACTCGCGGTCGTGATTCCTTGTTCGACTGGAGGACGGGACGCTACGTGCGAGGTTACGACATATTCAAATACCACCACGCCGATAGCAATTGATCTCCGTACAGTGGAGTGCGTGGTCGGCCGAGTTCAACGCGGGAACGAGTGGGGGATTATCGACCGAAGTGGCGACTTTGCTCGCACAGTGTTCGTTGACCCCGTGGATGATGAAGACTAGCTGGGGAGGCCAAGGGTGCACTGCGTATATTTGCATTTCATACGCCTCGCGTCGATCGCGTAACAAAGCATGCTCACTCGCATGCCCACACGCTGTCAAACTCCCGTTGCACTCGCATTGTACTCCCACTCCCACTCCCCGGACTCCCGGACTCGCAATGCCGCACTCCCCCTCACACTCCCTCGCTCTTCCCGAGCTCACCCTCCGGACCTGGACTCGGATTCCCGCGCTCGCCCTCCGGAGCCGCACTCGCCCCCACGTGATTGCATCGGTAGCAAATGCGTCGTGGGCCGAGTTCGACGTGGGAGCGAATGAGGGATCATCGACAAGATTTATTTTTATTTTTATTTTCATTCACTTACAGCGTTTGTTGATGCGGTAGACGAGGAGGTTAATACTAGTAGCTAAACGGCCGCTTACTTTCACTTCTTGTGTATGCAAATAAATTGTATTTCATTTTGTGTACATTGAAATTTTTGTACCTTGGTACAAGTCCTAATCCAAGCCTAGGATCAGTACCTTAGCTTTTGAAATTTAAGGGGCGCCTGGCAAGTGCAAAAAGGAGCGTCTCAGCGGCGTTGGCTTGAAAAGCGCTACAGCGCCTATTGTTTCTACAGTGCTGGGTCATCGCGTGTCATAGCTAAGCCAATACCCTTCGAGTTACTTTACTGGACTCGAGTAGTTAACTAATAACTTAATCACCCGAGCTCATCTCTTCGAGTTCATCTTTTCACAGCACCTCGGTCATGGACGGCGGGCAATTCCGAATGGACGCTGCCGGCCGGGCCACGAGCAACTTGCGGTAAATTTCGGGACCACATACACAGGCAGGTTACTGAAGACCGGACAAATTTACACGTGATGCTCTACGTCTTGTCCCTACACTCTATAAAGTCCCATCCTCGTATCGATGGTCGATGGCAACCCAGCCGCCTGTCATCTACATCAGCTTGCGTGGAGAATGCTCCACACCGCTCCGTCATACCCGTTCCCAAACACCTGGGGGTCATATTGGAGAATCTCCCTCATCCACTCACGAGCCATCTGATTTGCCACTTCATAGCTCGGAGGTGGCAGGTCTAGCCCGGCTCTACAGGTTTTTAGATGGGCAGTGAGGGCCTCCGGCCTCACGTAGTACGTTGAGTGAGTGCAGAGCAAGCGTGGGCACCGTTTCCCGAATTTGTGGGCAACAACCCTCCTCGCCTCGGTGTTGATGATGACCGCCTGAGACATCTCTAGGCGGCCTCGCTCTATCTCCTTCATCTCCCACATGACATGGGTGAGCCAATGCTTGGCGATGTCACGATATCTCGTTGGAGTCTTGCTGCAGACCACTCCTTCAGGAGAGACGTAACTACATAAGCCATCATTGACAATCAAGTCGATGGGATCCAGGAGATCAAAGCGAGTGCGACGGCGTGGTGCCGCCGAGCTCACACTCGTTTGCCGTGCTGGATGGCGTCTGGGGCTGCCCTCCGACTGCGCCAGGGCAGCAGTCCCGGCTGGGGAAATATGTGTGGTATTCCACACATTTCCCCCGTCGTGATATAGATTGTTTGTTGCGTAGTTGGAAGGCGATCTGCCAGGGACGTCAATGTAGTCAATTGTAAATTCACTCTCCATGACTTCCACGATGTACTCACTCGTCTGCGCCCTCATCAACGATGTAAGAAGGTCCTTGGACCATGTGATCATGGCTCGGCAGATCAGACACAAAGGGAGTCTCAGACCATGGTGGTCCGAAGCCAGACATGGGTGAGGAGGTTATGAACTTCATCGCTCTTACAGTTACTTATATATTATTGCAAATGCATTGATTACATACATGTGACGCTGTCAACCTTCCTTGTTCAATTGGCGCTCAAAGCTTAGCCGCATCTGCCAAGCCGCATCACGGCGCTTTCTTCCCACCGAGGTTTTAGATCCGAGTTCCTTAAGCCGCGGCCAGCTCGTGGAGGCATGTATTTAGGGGATAATGACTATTTGGTGCGGGTAACCACCTACGTCTACGTAGCTCTGACAAGATCGAGGGGTCCTGACTCTGCTTGATCCGTACACATTCTGAGACAGCCCTTATTCGGTACCAGAGTAAATTTTGAAGTCCCATTGCTTCCGCTTATACCAGTGGCTTCCGCTGATGAGGGCAAGGCCGACGAACCCAGTTCAGCAGCGATGCGAATACTCTTAGCTAGTGTTTTCACCTGTAATGCAATCTTATATTAGTACATAACTACAATCACTATGAAGCAGAGAACATACATCGATTGCGATACTATCCGTCACTCGCGACAACGAAGTGACCGCGCACCTGCCACAATAGAACAATCAACCGCATTGTCATGTTGAAAAGAATCACCATACTGTGCCACATTGTCCATAAACTCTGCCCGATCTTTCCCCAGAAGCTTTGCAGGTCGAAATACAGTGTAAGACACTAAAAGGCAGCAAGTCTGCCGACGGCGCCAAATTGCGCCGCAGGCCGCCAAATTTAAAATTTAGAAGCAAACTTACTGAAATGAGCATAAATTCATAAAAACCGAAAATTCACCGGTCACATGACCAGTCCAAATTCTTGTTGGAAAATTTTCACCTCAGCCATGACTCCCCCAACCGAAAGAGCCAGGCAGGCAAAGCTTCGGCAAGCTTCAGGCTCTAAATACTTTGACTCCAGACTGATTGAAGACCCTTTAGAGACCTTAGCCGACCCGGATTTCATTCCGAAAGTCAGTGATGTAGATGATATTAATGAAGACGGCACGAAGTCATTTAGCCTTTGTCACACCAAAGCTTTTTACTCTATACAGCTCTTTGCATGACATAAGGCGCGCGCCTTTTCTGAGTTTGAAAAAAATACCTACCTTGCGATTGCAATTGTGAGCTCAATTCTACTTCGATTAGCATGATTTTTTGGTACAATGACTCCACAAAAAATAAGCAATAAGCCTCATATTTGTATTCATGCAATTGAACACTATAAAATTTTCATCTTTTGTACATCACCGGACACAAGCTAAAGCTCCCGTTAGGGCTCGGCACCGTACCATATACAGTTACGGCTGTATGTACGGCCAACTTACAGTTACCGTATCCGTACCGTATCCTGGGTCATAAAACGGTATGGGTACGGCACTACAAGGGTGCCTATGGATGCGTTGATGGTTTGTACATGCGAGCTCACGTAACGCGGTCCGATGCTACCTAACATGCGGTTGACACATGTTCTGCTCCCTCTAACCCCGTCATTTCACATTCACACTCCTCCTTCTTTCTATTGTATACGTGTTTCATCTGTTCTGTATCCTGACTGTGCACCCCTATCCAACCCTGACTCATGATGGCCACTTCCCTATTCACCAGCATCATACGAGCATTTAGTATAATGAGTCTACATTCGCATGTATATCCTCCAGTTCAATTATCATACATCCATCTTGTGCAAAACTTGACCTTGCTGTGACTAACGTCTTGAGCCTTCTCCTGTAGATTTATATCTTCGACCAGAGGAAGACTTAAGCATCACTGGTGAGTTTTCATACTTCATCTTCGTTGCCTTAGCCTTTGAACTGTTATCTGTGCTGCTGGCGAAGGGCTCTGAAGGAGTGCCTTCACCGGCAAAAGGATTGTTGCTACTTAGACAACCTTTCTGGGACACCTTGCACATTACATTGTCAAGTGCCACAAGCTATTTCCCTACGACTGTAGATTGGGCAGCCCTCTTATCTTCTGAACATTTATTGGTTCACCCTATTCGCCAAACGGCATACCTATTCGCAGAAGTTATTCGGGAATTCGCTGTGTTCACTAATACATGATATTAATGCCTAAAAACCAATCTTGACACAATATAGTCTTTGAATTATTGTTATATTTAAAAGAATTGATATAATTCTTTTATGCTCAGTGACTGGGGCTGCTGTGTTTGCCCTGAGGCTCAATGTATGTGTGTGCTGACTAAGACACATCCATTGATGTTTGGTGTCAATCATGTGATTGGGTCGACAAAGAGATAAGGTGAGTGTAGCAGAACAAGAGCTCCAAAGCTTTTGCTTTTGGAGTAGTTTAGAGTAGACAGCAATAGTAAACTCTTGACGAGGATTTGGAATATTATATCTATAACTAAGTACTACAGCTATCAAACAAGCATGTATGCATTTCCAGGGTGAAACAGTATTTTCTGGATAATTTTATTTCACATTCTTTAGTAGCTATTTATACTGTAATGTTCATAACTACTGGGATTCAAGATATCAAATGGATGGGTTGAGAGTCTGTTTAAGATATTTGATCTTAGGACCTTGTATCACAAGGGCAAGCGGAACTCAACCAATATGTGGTTATTCCATATGCTACATAGTGACGGTATAAGGTAAAGATGAGGAACCGTAGTGCAGTTCCCATGCAAGAACTATACAGTGGACCCATAAGGATCCATTGGAATTATGTAAGTACTCCAGTAGTGCACATTCCCTTAGGGGCAATGCTAGTAAATAGGGTATTTACACCCCCCCCCCCCCTCTATAAACAACTCAGGGATCACTCATAAAGATCCCTGGTGAGATTGTTGGTTCCCACATCTGACATGTTAATGTCATCATATGAGGTGGATGGTTTGTGGGAGTCTGATGGGAGACCCGAGTCATTGGTGGGGGCCTCAAGCGGGGATTTGATGCTCATTTCTTGCCAGAATGTGGCTGCTGGCCCAGGCATCATTCCATGCACACCTGAGCACAGTGGCCATGCCACATGAGTGGGAACCTGATGGCATTCCTTTTGCCTGTTTCAACAGGTCCTGAAACCTCTGCTCTTTCGTGTACAGAGATCGAACCACTTGGAGTGTTGCTGTGGCATTTGCCTATGCCCTACATGAGAAGAATTAAGAGTTTGTTGACAGTTGGTTTAGGTAGCAGTATGATTCAGACTTTGAGTAGAAGTTGAATCGAGCAGACAGTAGAGAGGTCGAGTGTACACCATATATGTGTATCTCGAACAGTGATTGCACAGGTATATGCGCAGTGAGACATTCAATAACTTTTCGAGACAAATGAGTTCAAATTGACTAATTGTCTAGGATACACTCGGTGGCTATTTAATGTCCTATGTGTGGGGGTCTAGTACAAAAAGGTGTGACCGGCGCGAGTGGGTGTGCATGTGGAGTGCTAACTAGGGGATATGAAGTGCCGGATGACTCAATCTCTGTGATGGGTTGGAAGGATCATGTGGCGTGTGTACTAGCAATGTATGTTGTGATAGGATAGGTCAATCAGAAATGTATGTAAGGTGGAACGAAGGAATGGAAAGGGAACAGGGGAATGTATGTGCGGCAGACTAGCTGTCGTGCCACTCCGTGGATCAGGCGGTCTTGGGCTCGGGGATGGGTCTGCAGATCAATTGCATGTCCACGGGTTGGCAGGGTATTTTGATTGGTGATGTGCAGTCATTCATGGATTCGAGGGGGTGTGCGTGGGTTGTGGTGTGCTTGAAGTCGACGGGAGGGATGGGTCCTGGTAGCGATGTAGGTGTGGGTGAGATGTGTGGAAGTGTGGTGGATGTTCTTGCTTCTGTTTCATGACACTACAGGCTGTGGCAGGTGGCCCATCATGGAGAACAGTGGGTCTCCAAGAGGTATGAGCTCCCCTTCCCCTGGGAGGGGGTTTGTCAGGGGACCACCTGTTCTGCCTTTTATTTCCTTTTCCCTTCCTCACATCTCCTTTACTGCATCCTTCCCTATTCCTTCCTGTGTCACTGCCAGTTGTGTGACTTGCTTATGTCATTGTGCAGCAGCTATATCGTTCATCGCTGAGGTAAGGAGATCCTCACTCTGTTCTCTTTGGATCTCCTCTACCTCAGGTGTGCTGTCTTGTATTTACCTGCTTACTGTTGACTCATTATATACTGCTTTGGATATCCTCTACCTCAGGTGTAACTCTAGGAAGTAGAGCACCTGGTAGAGTCACCCTTACGGTAGAACAGATTCACCCCCTGAAGACCGACAGTTCAGACTGGGCGTACTGAAAGCGATCAGTTTCCACGTTGCATATGTCGCTTCCATGACGTCCCTCTTCCATCTCGAAGACTGGCAGCCTGGCTGGAGATTGCACAGACCGAATGTGGAAGGATCCCACGTTGCATTAGCAGCTGCCACCAGTGTCTTTCTTCAAGCCCTTTCCTCGTGTTCCCGCGAAAGAGAGTACCGTTCCAGACGGCACTATAAACCGCTGCGCAATGCCAGTAGGGTTCACCGCCCTCTGAAGGCCAAGGCGGCACTATAAACCACCAACCCCTGACTTCTTTATTACGACTTATCTACAATCCGAGTCCCTGGCATCCACTACACACCACACACCCCCTTGCAACGCCATCCTCCATTTTTGCCTCCATCATACCTTGACCTCGTGCCTCTATGACTGACTACCTTCATGTCCCCTCACACCCAACCCCACATCCACGACACAACACTCCTTCCCACGCCCTTACAGTTATACCTCATCTGTCCTGTCCTTAAGCTCAAACACCTTGCACACTCTCTGCATCCAAACCCTACCACACAGCGCAATCTCTTCTTCAGCCTCTACTCAACACTAACCACCTATTTAATTCATTTTCACCTTGGCAACTTCAAGTGGAAGGGCTTGTCCAGTTGAAGCACATGACAGCGATGCGGTGTTCCTAGGAGTGGACTACACCCACAGCGGTCTGCAGCTGGTCATGCATGCAGCAATTCACAGAACTCACGGACAACCCTTGTGGACATTGCGTGCACCAACACCCCTCAGAAGGCTGCTGCAAATGCACAGACACGCATCACGCCCACAATGGGGATAAGGAACTACCCTGCTGTGCTGCGCCAGGCCCCACGTAGCGGCAATGCAGAGAGTCGAAGCAATGCGTTGAGCGGAATGCTGACACCATCCACGCCTGCCTGCACACCAATCTCGTGCAGTCGCTTCTCCAGCACATACCACGTCTCCTCCCACCACAGGTCGACTGCCACCTTCTGTCAACTATGCCGATGCCCATGAGGACTGATACTATAGACACCCCCGCTGCATGCATCCTGTGGCCTGCCCTGTCTTGAGGCCTACGCGTCTGACAGCCCCACAGCACGGCTCACAGCCTCCCATGAACTGCCCTGGAGCTGGATAGAGAGGAGTGTGCAAGCCACGGCGAGAGATGCATGTGGCTAACGCCACATGTGAAAGGGATAGCACACACTAGGGTGCCAGGAACACACGACCCCAGAATGCAAAGCGTGCAGTGACGGAAGGGGGCGGCGATGCAGGTGGATACAGCGTGGGGCATGGTATAGGCACCCAAGCTGGCATGGCAGGGATGCCCCATACCTCCCCTCATGCACCCTCTCCGTGGTCCTCGCCCATCCATGTGTGCACACACCTACACATGATGCAGTCCTGTGCGGCCTGTGCCAACAACCACGCCGCTGTGCTTGCACGTGCTCGCCTCCACCCGCACATGCACATGCACCTGCCCCGCTGCGACCTAAGCAACGATCTCGGCATCAGCGAGCACATGACGCGCAATGCGCCATCCAAGGCTGACATCCCCCCGGACCCACATGGCACTATGAGCACCCCACCACACATCTGTGTAGCACTGCAATGACCCCACCATCCTCGAGACCCTACGGGCTCTGGTGGACCCTACAGCACCAGCACCGGCAGCCACAGACCCTGCGACCGTGCTACTGCACATCCCACCTGTGTCATGATGTCACGAACACATGTGGGGTCCTGTATAGACAAACACGCTGGCGGGGGGGATGTACTGAGGGTGTAAACAGAGCACACACACACTCAGAGGTGGCCGCCGCTCGCAAATGTGCAGCAGCATTCTCGCACCTCATGGGCCAACGTCGCCTGACTGCGCCGTGCCCTCAGTCGCACTACCACCCACAGACTATGTCACCATTGGCGACCTGCATGGCACACAGGCCAGACAGCTCGCCGATCGCCACACAGCACACCCGGACCTTGTCCAGGGCGACCATGTGTGTAGGGACACCACCATGGCCTACATTGCCAACACCCCTGTCTCTGTGCAGTACTGTTCATCCGAGGCTCTCATAACGCACCACGCAGTGAGACCTCTGACAGCAACACGGTCACCCCGTCGAACAGACACTGCGCCATGGCCAGGTCCAGCACCGTACTCGCGTATGGGCACCTGGACACATGGCAGCCCATGCATCACCACACATCTTTTCGCCTGCCATGCTGCAGTGCAACATCTCGCCACGAGCTATCACATAGAGTCGCACTTCACTGCAGTGTAGCGCTGCACCCCTATCTTGAAGCAAAGCCTGGTCGCAGCATGCACCACTTGCACAAGGGAGATGGAGAGAGAACATGCACCTGTCAAGACAGCTCACAACTGCGTGCATAACGCATCTGCACCCTCGACTCACCCCTTGCGTAACGCCGTGTCCCATGACGAGTCAATCCCCATGCTGCCTACCTTCCCGACATGTATTGTAGGAGGGACAAATCCCGGGCAAGAGGACGAAGGTGACCCACCTCGCGGCCCACGAGCCCGATGTCTCATCCACATGCTGGATGAACTGGGGCGTGGGATTGCACGTGTTGGGATTGTGCTACCCGACAAGGAACAGGATCCACGAACACTCTCTTCTGCGTCTGGCTCTGTGCAGCACATCACTTGGGTCATACAGTGCAGACGAGGAGGGACCTCACATGACTCTGCCACACCCATATCAATGGTCATATGTGCTAAACATGCATCCCACACAACATAGGCGACGTAGTGCAGAGTGCATATGGAGTGAATACCTGTCTCCTACCGGAAACGCACATGCGCTCGGGATGCAACTTGCTGGCGAGGCTGAGGTTGGGGATGCTGCGATGCATGTCGACACAGGCATAGCACTGAGGGGTCGGGGTATGGCAACGCCCAGAGAAGCTTGGAAGATACAGAGGCATCGGCATGGCAGACAGCAGCGAGAGTGGCACTGAGTAGTCATCCTTCGACACCTCAGAGCCTGCCGCGTGACCAGAAGCAACCATCGTTGCACATGTGCTGTCCCACACCACCTCCCATCGCTCGCACACCCTATAAGATGACTCTGTAAACCTGGACAGCAGCACATGCACAACCTCACCATGTGTGGACAGCTTCACATGTGGTGTGGTAGCAGGGTGATGAGCAATGTCAGGTTGGAGCCACTCCCCCACAAAGCAGCAAGGGGCAGCAACAGGCACCTTCCAGGCTGCGTTAAGTTATGCATGTTATAAAATTACAAGTATCATTCTTTCATGATTCAAACTATCATACATGATCCTTCCATATACTCACACACATCTCTACAAACACACACGACCTCACATGATCCACCATACACAAAAAGCCACGGAGCAACCACAGCCCGAGACGACTTAATCCACGGAGTGGCATGATGGTTGATCCATCAGACACGGACATTTCTTTCATATTTCCCTTTCCACACACCCATTCCTCTTTTCTGATATTCAAGAACATATGCATCACGTTCCATTTGATATTTAGTATATACTGCAGCAGCCAGTGCTATAACCCCCAAGTCCTACATTTGTGCCCAGTCGTACCGGTGATTGTATCTCCCATCATAACTTGATTCACGTGTCACTTAAATAGCAGTCATGTACACAGTAGATAGTCAGTCAAATCGTACTCACCTATTCGACACACTAAGCATCACATTGAAGCATATTGCTCATGTAGATTTTGTTTACTGCACATATATTCTGTGCAAACTATTCTCTTTCGTATCAAACTTATACTCAATTTGATTTCATTTCGAAATCTGAATCATATCCCTACTCAACAAGCGGTCTTAGGAACTTTTATTCTTTTCAGAATGCAAGCAAGCGGTTGGAAGGTGTGTCAGGTTGATACACCATAGAGAGGGGGTGAGAGTTGCCCCCACTCCACGCCCCCCAAATGTGCCCAGCGCACGTTCCCGTGCTTCTGCGCTGATCACACCCGAGTCCTTCCAGCCACGCATGCCCTGACATCCCCATGGATGTTCCGCATTGCATGCCCCAGATGTCATCCTGCTCCCGATGGTGTTCAGTGCACCGTGCACCTGTCATACAACTCCCCATGCGTACCAGCAATCCCTGCATCTCCACATGCCTCTGGGCCAGCTGCACTCTTGCACACAGCCCCACACACGCACATGCAAGGTATGGCAGTGCTTCGGTGCATGGACAACGCCACATGTGCCCATGTGCATGGCACTCCACCACCCATGCTGGATGCTGCAGTGAGCCTTGCCGTGCACCCACCAGAACTCACACCCACTCCCGTACACCCACCGGCAGTGTGGACGGAGGCCTTGCATCCCAGCCCACACCCAGGAGATGCCTCAACCCACACCATGATGGTGCTGCCCGAACATGCTCGACACCCCTCGCATGCGTGCAACTGCATCACACGGTGCATGAAGGCGCGCATGGCACACGCATGACAGAGGTGCTTCCGCACACCTGAGACAGGGCAAGGTGTGCGATGGCAGACCGAAGGCCCACACAGGCATGTTCTATGTGACCATGGCTGCCAAGGCCTCCACAGAAGTCCCCTGCTTACGGGTGTAGCGCTGCCACTCGACATGGATAACCCTTGCATGTGGATATGCCATGCTGCTGCCCACGCAGGCCACGAAGAGCTGTGTGACTTGTACAGACATATGCCCATCCGCACAAGTCCTGCATGCCAGGCCCCACGAGACATGAGGTACCGCATGTTCAACGCCGTTCCCTCTCAAGGAACCCCTGTCCCAGAGGACATAGGTTGGGATAACACTGAAAAGAATAAAAGTTCCTAAGACCACTCAGGGCTGTCCACGAGTCAACCTGCAGGTTACCTGGACTTGGACTTGCAGGTTTGCCAGCTTCCAGAAGTGGAACCTGGACTTGACCTGAGTTTTTCTGCAGGTTGACTTGGACCCGCAGGTTAAACCTGTGGGTGACTTGCAGTGACTTGCCATATTATTCCGAGCTGACTCACCCCATGGGAGTGCATGACGTGTCTCCTCCCGTGGGGATGGGGTGAGCTATTTCACACATCCTTACATCCTATTTTGACCATGCTCCTCTAGAAACATCCACAGATGTCAAATGTGTATTCAGTCAGGGCCGACTGACTGTATCACGGATGTGTCACTCTCTGAAGGAAGAGTTGACACGTGCCGGGACCATAATCAGCACATGGCTCTCATATGAAGGACTTGTTCCTGAGGAATGTGTTGTAGAGTTGCTGCATGATAAGAGTAAGCATGTCAAGAAGGCTGTTGTGCAGAATGAAGTAATAGTAGTTGAATGACATGTAAATGACATGAATTCTTGGCATTTAAGGCTTGCAGGTCTGCGAGTCACCTGTGGAATTCCAAAGGCCAAACCTGGACTTGGCAGGTTTTTAGGTGCCAGGTCACCTGGACTTGTGGGAGTTGGATCCGCAGGTTAAAATCACAGGTTGAACTGTGAGTCACCTGCAGGAACCTGGACTTGTGGACAGCCCTGAGACCACTTGTTGAGTAGGGATATGATTCAGACTTCAAAATGAAATCAAATTGAGTACGAGTATGATGCGAAAGAGAATAGTTTTCACAGGGTATATGTGCAGTAAAACAAAATCTACATGAGCAATATGCTTCACACTGGAGGCATATAAAGATTTTTTGGTCTGAAAAACTGTTCAAAAAATTGTAAAGATATTACAAATTTTTTTAGTATTTTTAATGTAAAAAAACTTTCATAAAATTTTGTGTTTTTGATAGAATTTGTTGAGCAAGAAAATTGTAAAAAAGTTTAAAGTTTTTGCAGGGTTTTTTATAAGTTTCTTTGTGAACACACAAAGAAACCCATAAAAAACACTAAAAAAAACTTTGAAATTTTTTACAATTTTCTTGCTCAACAAATTCTAATAAAAACATAAAACTTTATTATAGTTTTTTCTACATAAAAAACACTAAAAATATTTGGAAAATCTTTACAGTTTTTTCAACAGTTTTTACAAGAAAATTTTTATATGCCTGCAGTGTCCATGCAATGCCTCGTGTGGTGAATAGGTGAGTACGATTGACTGGGGACTGTACTGTACACACGGCAGCCTTTTAACTACTATGTGGAATGAGCTAGGACGGATAAACGTAACCGGTGTATGAGGGTGCGGATGCGAGGACTAGGTTACAGGGTTTGGTGTGCCGGCTGCTGCAGAATGTGTACATATTCTGTCTATTGAATGGGAGGGGTGGAATATGGTGTGGACATCAGAAACAACTGATATGGAGGAAAGAAAGAAAGAAGAGAAAAGGAAATATGAGTGGCCAACGGGCTAGCTGTCGTGCCACTCCACGGATCAGACGCACTCGGGTTTGGGGACGTGCCCGCAGTTTGATGTATCGACCACCAAAAAAATGGCTGGTGTGGACGTGTGTGTGGAATGTGGATCGGGGATGTGTATGATAGTTTGAATCATGAATGAACAATACTTGTAATTTTATAACAAACACATCCTGGAGAGGAGGAGAAGGTGACAAAGGCATGCACCTACACCACTCACCATGCTTCACAGACACACCACCCGTGCCCATCCTATGGTGCATCGGGTCAACGTGCACGCTTGCGCACATGCCACATTGTTGTGCCCACCGCCGTGAGAGCCCAACACACAGCATGCGGCATGGGGGTCGCAGAAGGAGCGTATGTGGCGCTTTGTGGGATGTGGTGGGCTGCACTGCAGGGTAGGGGTGTAGGACAGAGCAACACAAGCACACACATTGGCCCTCCGCATTATGCGTTGAGCATTGTGACCTAAGAGCTTCTAGGATGTACCAGGGGGTCCAGAGGTTGGTGCATGCTTTCCACAACATGCTGTGCTGTCGCTTTCACCTGGAACAAGTTTGGGGTGCCTTCCAATTCTTGGAGCTGCTAGGGGGTCAATGTGTGTGACAAGAGGCCCAATCTCATCACGCTCTTGCAACGTCGTTGTCATGAAGCTGTACGCACACGGAACGAGCCACAGCACCTGTGTCTCCACCCTTAGGCCCACTGGAGATGCCCCTGCAGGCTGCACATCCCAGGCGCTCTGTGCCCAGTTCACACTCCCTCCATGGCCTTGCAGTGTCTGCTGCACACTGCTGTCATGCCTTGCCCCCTTCAGCTTGCTTCATGCCCCTGGCCTGCATGTGCTGCCCCTGAGGCATCCTGCCATGTGCTTACGGTGGCCATACACTGCCCTGCTGCTCCGCTTCTCATTCACAATCCTTGTATCTCCTCCAGCTCCCTCCATTGCACTGTGTCCTCCCAATTTGGATGGGCGGTTAGACCAAGAGCCAACTGGGACCTTTATGCATCGGGACATTGCATTCTAGAGGGGGGGTGATGTCAGGCGACCACCTGTTCTTCCTTTTATTTCCTTTTATTTCCCTTCCTCACATCTCCTTCACTGCATCCTTCCCTATTCCTTCCTGTGTCACTGCCTGTTGTGTGACTTGATTATGTCATTGTGCAGCAGCTATATAGTTCATCGCTGAGGTAAGGAGATCCTCACTCTGTTCTCTTTGGATTTCCTCTACCTCAGGTGCACTGTCTTGTATTTACCTTCTTACTGTTGACTCATTATATACTGCTTTGGATCTCCTCTACCTCAGGTGCTGCTCTAGGGAGTAGAGCACCTGGTAGAGTCACCCTTACAGGGCTAGGAACTGTCATCACCGGAGGGGGCAAGGACACCGACAGTGCTGGGGGATGATCATTTGTCCGGCCCTCTCTTGCTCACCTGCTGTAAAGAAAAAGAGTATCTAGGAGTTCTACTGAGTGGTAATATGATTCAAACTTCGATGTGAAGTTGAATCGAGTATGCGGTCGTTTTGATGAAGATAGATTGTGCAGAGTATATGCGCAGTGAGACGAGTGTAGCGCAGATAGATGAATCTTGAGGTGAAGAATTATCTGTGGAAAATGATGAGTTCAATTGACTAACGAGTATGATATACAGCACAGCTATTTATCTGTCGTGTGGGATGGACTATGATATAAGAGGAATGGGAACATGGGTGAGCATGTGTGTGCGGCTCAGGGGTCGGTGTGCCGGGTGCTGCGGTGGGTATGTACTATGTGAGCTGGAAAGGAGTGTGATTTTGTTTAAGAGCATCAGATGTGGAATAATTGGAAAAGGGGAGGGATGTGTGTGATTAAAGAGATCAGAATTGAAATATATCTGTTTGAAGGAAAACGTAGGACGAAGGAGGCAAGAAGGGGATGACATGCGTGATGGACTAGACATCAAGCTGCTCCACGGATTGGTGCGTCTCGGGCTCGGGATCTGTCTCAGTTCAGGGGTGAATCTGCAGATCGCTGAGTCAGCTGTGTGTTCATGGGTCAATGGGGTGTTGTGGTGGATCCTGTGGGTGTATGTGCATTCGAGGGGGAAAGCTGAGGATTAGTGGCACATGTGTGTTATGGGTAGGAAGGGTTAGATAAGTTGAAGAGGAGTGTGAGTGATGTTCTTGGAATAGGATTGTGACACCTGCAATGTATTCCACCTGAGTGATCGCAAGAGCCTGCACCAGTGCAAAGTCGTCAATTGTATGGCTTGATGACTGGGTGAGGTACTCATTGGTGACTAGTGTTCTGCAAAGCTCGGCTTGGGCCGCAGCTAAGCCGGAGTCAAGCCAGGCCAAAGCCATCTTGAGGCCGGCACCTGGGGCTCGGCCTGGGTTTTAGAGAGCCCGAGCCAAGCCCTGAAGCGGCTTTTGAGCGCTTACCTGGCATGTGCGAAATGGGTAGCCAGCTGCACTAAAGTATAGTTTGTAGTGTATTAGTTGAGTTTGAAAAAAAAAAAAACCCTCTCTGATTTCTCAGCTTGTCCACTGTCATGCCCTTGCCCTGTATCCAGGAACCCGATGATGATGATGAGGTTCAACCACTCCCGCTCAAGAGTGTCCGTTTGGGCCGCATGCTCAAGCCAAGCGCCCTGCTGAAGGATCTGGACAACGTTGCCAACGTTCCTGTTGCAGGAAAGCATACCACGGTGGTGACTACAGTGGTAGACTATGACCAACATAAAAAGAAAAGAAAAAAAACCTATTGCTGAGCCATCCTTAGTTAGTGAGCCAAATGCGAGGCCCACTGCCAAGCCAGCTGAACCAGGAACTTCATCTATACAAGAGAAGATCAACAACTAGTTAAAAGTGCATATAAATTTTAGTTTGGTGTGGCATCCCCTCCAATGATATTGCCCACCCAGAAGCCCCAGCCCAGGCCGAGCCGGCTCTCAAGGCTCGGCCCTGAATTATGTGAGCCCGAGCCGGCGTGAGCTAAGCTGAGGCCGTGGCTTTTGGGCTGAGCCAGGCTTTGCAGAACACTATTGGTGACGCATTTGCATACGTCACCGATGGGTCATAAGTCATGAGCATGTTGTGACCTTGGGCATGTCTTTTCTTGGACATGCTTGGTGTGACCTGGATCATAATTCTTTAATCCAAGCCAACTGAGTAAAAGCCGTCGGGGACGTCCTCAACTGATGCTGGCAGCTCGCTTGGGACCACGAAGGATGGGCTGTGGGGGCTAGTCATCCGGGCTATCCAGTGCAGCATTGGCTGGGAGGTGGTGGATCTGGAGCAGAGATCAGGGCCACCAGCCCCAGTGCTGTGTGCGATGGCAAAGGGGCCATTGTGTGGAATGAAGGGGCCATTGTGTGGGATGAAGGGGCCATTGTGTGGGATGATGGGCCTGCTATGGGTTGTGGGGCCAACTCTGTTCACACTCAGTTTGAGGTCATGATTTTGTGTTTCAGGGCCTGGAGCTGTTTCCCCAGGTCCTGCATTTTGGCATGGTCAGCGTCAAGCATGCTGTCAAGGGTCCTGATGTAGTTCTTTAGGACCGCTATCTCATGCTTCAGGTCATGGCAGGCAGCCCAAGCATCTCTCACTGCATGGCATTCGACCTTGTTGACCCATGATGGCCATGCCCTCACTATGGTATTGCCAACATCTTTCTCTGCCAATCGCACACAGTGTGCATTGGTGGTGGCCTTTAGGTGGGCTGAAAAGGTGGAGCAGTCCTGGCACCTTTCAGGATGGATGATGGCCAGGCCATCTGTCCACCCAACAATTTCCCAGCGCTCCTCTATGGTCGTAGGTGTAGAAAGCCTTGCCTGCAGGGTTGCGTACGCATGATGGGATCGTGAGGTTCATAAAGAGATGCAGAGAGAATAGAGATGAGAACACAACTTCGGTTGTATGTGCAAACACCATGCGCAGTGACAACAGCACTAGACACCGACTGATATATCACCATCCAGTCGCAAGCCTCATGGGCTAGAATAAGAGCACAATGTTGGAGATTTACTGCCTGAGGTTCTATACATGTATCCTAGCTATTTAAGTCATTGGAACAAACCTATACTATGCTAGGTATGAAAGGGGGTTATGGAGAGACGAGTGCCACCAGTGCATGATGTATGCACCGACGCTGGAGTTGTCCCTTATCACATGGGGCTAATATATGCATCATGAACAATGGAGCGCCTTCCACGCTCCATCTCAGATCTGTTCCTTGGTCGGCCCTGGAACTGGGCTCAGGGTCAAGGTCACCATGAGATGTGCGTGTGAGTGATAGCGCGCGCGCACATGATGTGCAGTGCTGGCAGTAATTATGTGCACATACATGTCCTGGGATATGCCGGGAAGTTGTTATGACCTTGTTAGTGGTGTAAAATTCGATTTCCCTATTCATAACAGTAGGAACGCTGAGGATGGTGGTGGCCCCTTGTCTGGGGACTGTCAATTGTGTCGTGGTCGTCAAGTGATCAATGTCCATGCCATCTTTGTGCTGCATCACCTCCATTAGAAGACAATGGAGTGATGGTGGTAGCTTCAAAGAAGCGGTGTGGCTTGTGGGGATCCAAGATGAAAATTTAACCATGCCATGGTCGGCACAGTCTGGCATATCACATGCAGGGCATGCAACTTATGTGACCTGATGTCTTCTGGGCAGGTCACGTGGCTTGGTCACTCCCCAAAGCTCTAGGTAGTAATCTAGAGCCTCTAGGTCCTTGCACACTGACATGGTGGTTATTATTACTTTGAAAGACAGGTGGCAGGATGGAAATTCTGCCAATGAATCAGCGGCATACTCACCCCCTCAACACATGATGCAGAGACACATTTGAACTACTATGTTTCGTTTTTCCAATAAGTACCCATCAGTCTGCGTGTACTATGCATGCGTTCGGCAATTAGGGACCTTGATTGACTGATACTCTACAGAGGCTCGAAGTAACGGCGTGAATGTTTGAATAAATCCTGGCTTCTATTTTACATGGTACATCTAAGCCCACATCTTGCGGAATTTAGCTTCGAAGTCCGTTGCCACGCTCGAGAATACTTCATAGACTTTCCAGTCAGCATTATCCACCCCTCGCGGTCGAGTGAACCCGTCGTCATGTACGCTATCTCCGTCATCCAGATCCACTTCCTCGATCTCAAGCACACCTGAATCCTGGGTCTCGTCTTGGGCACATGCCTGCTGCGTCGCCGCTGTCCTTAGCAACTCTTGGAGGCTGGTCTTGATGGTCAATAGGGTGAAGAGAAAATCCTGGAGAAAATACCACACGTCTCCCCTTCTAATACCGTTGGCCAATACAAGTGATTCAACTTGCCCGTGTGTGTAAAAATCGAGGAGATAAGCGTTAAGCTTGAATGCAGATTCGTTGTCGGCAAAGATATTGTTCATCGAAGGTATGGGATGCCCGTTCATATGAATTCCCTGTCGTGCGTTCCGACATAATTCTTCGATGCTACCAAACGAATCGGTGTGCCCGGAGTTAGAAACGAATTTCGAGCAAATAAAAGTCGTTAAAGCTGTTGAACGAAGAATTCGCCCAAATTCCCAGTCCATTAGTGAGGACGTCACCGGCACCTGGATGCCACTTAGCGGCAGCTGATCATCTGATCCCAGGTTTGTCGCGTTTTGTGATGCATAAGTCCATGCGTATCCGGTAAAAACACGGAGAATAAGGCTGTCATGCTTGTTGAGCATATACTCCACGGCCTTCGGCAGTGGTGGCAACACTATCATTGACGGATAGCGTTTCACAAGTGGTCGAAGATTCTCTTCATTTACCGCGGAACGTGGTAAAAGTCGCCGACCAAACATGTAACAGAGTACAAGCATCAGATCGCGCGCTGCCTTGCCTTGGGATTGGTCACAGATGCGATGAATAACACCACTTCGCAGCAGCGCCACAAATGCCAGATTGTTTGGTTCCTGGTAGTATAGCTGTTACAGCGAATGTCATCTCTGTGAGCGACTTGCACTGGTATTATGTCAAAAACGTAATTGAGTTCACTTACATGTGTGACAATTCCAGCCAGATTTAACGGCTGGCCATCTGAGCTTAAGAGCTGTGCTCTTAGCAAGTAGTCGATACTGAATCGTAAGTGATGGAGGAGCTCAAGTCGACCGATTTCAGACCCAATGCTGATCTGTGGAAGGGACAGGATCGTCGACACAGCTGTAACAGCATATTCGGCGTTCTGTGACCCCGCTAGGAGGTTGAACAACCTTAGACAGAGTGTTGTAGATAGCGGAAACTGGCCAGAAATTGGGGGCAAACGCGAGAGAACAAGCCGTTGAACTCTATCTAGCGTAATACCATGGAAAACCACCTTGCCTAACTGCAATATCGCATGTCAGTACTGCCATAAAATAATGGAGCACGAGATACCAACCAGATCAAATCCTCGACGCCCTGCCCTGCCTGCAGCTTGCCGATATTGTAAGGCTGTGAGGTATGTAGTCTAGAATGATAAATATCGGATCTAGCCAAGCGAGGCATCGAGAAACCAGCCTACATCACCCGAAAATACCACGGTCTTGCAAGGCGCATTTATACCAAGCGCAAGGGTCCCCCTAATTGTGAGCGTTACGTAAAAGCAAAATAACTTGCCCTATGGTCAAACGTACGTAGCAATCACCACTTGCAGGAACCCGACACGAAAGAGTCTATAATGGAAAGACTCAGCTCGATTTTTCTGACATTCAACCCGACTCACGTTTCTACCAGGTTGCGGTACTTCCTGTTCATGCCGGAGTGATGGACTGCAATGCCTCGTCTGATTGCCGCAATCGCCCAGTCGGGGGTACTCGTCCAGCGTAAGTCCCTTAGATCTGACTCTAACGAGGTTTTGTCGTATGAAGTTTTGATTCCAGCAAATGAAAATTCTGGAGATGGAGCGGAAGGATCAAAGCTCGATTCCCAAGCGGTATCCTGCTGCACACCGTCATCCTCGTCCTTTCGCTGCCGCTGAATCCGTTCCTTGATCCGTTCGCGGTCCTTCGCCTTGGATTTGTAGACTTCCCATGCTTGTAGTTTACTCTGCCACTCGGGACTAGTTGTCCGCCATATTTCTTCGGCCTCCTCCAGGAAAGAATGTATTTTTTGCGCGTGTGTTTCACACTGATGACGATTGAACGAGAAGACGAGAGCTGGCTGCTCGCCCTGAATGATGAGCGATAAAATCATAGAGATCCGGCGGCGATCACCTACCAAGTCGCCTTCCGCATAAAGATCAGAAACCAAATGAGGCAGGCTCCCTTCAAGCTCCGTTATTTCCGGAGCAATAGACAGTAGGTCGTCTGGAGCCTTGTAAATTTCGTCATCTGTTAGCTGGTGCACTATCTCCTGCAACGTTTCATGCGAAGCAGGCATCTCCCTAAGCTTGGATATAACCCTGATTAAGGTTTGTTCGTAGCGAAGAATATGTTGCTGTTTCAAAAATGTAGGTGGATCAAAAAATTTGGTTGGGTCCAGCTTCCCAAGATCGTCTTCGGTAATACCTGCCGTATCACCCAGCTTCCGGAGCGCTTGGAAGAGTGTAAGGCAATCCCTTGCCTCGAGTGTAAAATCGGGCGGGAGTGCACCTCCTATAGCAGACGATAGCATGGACACTGGGTGCAAAAATCGAAGTCGACCGGTGGGCTTGTGCTGCCGCAGTCCGGTGAAAGGTGCCTGCGCGGCAGACCGCAAGTAGAAATATTTCCTTAGGTGAGAGTAGCGATGTTCATGGTAGATAAACCTGTGCTTGAAATGGTGCGCTGCTTGAACCGAGCTTAACCACGTATTGAACTTCTCAGGGTTCCCTACGGTTGCCGAGAGACCTCTAAAAATTGAACCGAGTTAGTGGACCCCTTAACACACAGCCCACACTGACATAACTGGACATGGCGCAAGGAGCAGAAGCTGCTCCCAGATTGCCCCTCCTACCTCCTGGCCGATTGAGTGGATTTCGTCGAGAATTATTCTATAGAAGAAGAAGATATATCAGTTGCGTCTCTACTTGGTGTAATGATACAAGACTGCCTTTTAAGCCTTGGCGTCCAGACGCGGGCCAGAGTAGGCGACAGTAGCATGATGGCTAGGATCTCGGGAACCGTGATTAGTATCTGACATTTTTGCGGATCGTGTATGCGATAGTCGCGAGTGTGGATGGCCCAGCAGCTACGTTGCCCCTTCTGAAATCGGACAGAAACTTCCGCGGCAATCTAGCGCCATGGATGTCGGTCAAAGTAGCGGCAACGACGACGGGAGACAGTATACCTGTGTTACTAAGGCCTTTGTCGGCGCGACATAAACAAGGACCCCGTCATCTGAAGACCGCAACACTCGCTCCATTGCGTAATAAGATATGAAGGTCTTCCCTGCGCTAGTAGGTGCGACAACAAGTACTGAGGCCTCTTCATCGAGGTTATCAAGAACTTCACGTTGCCAGCGATCCGGATCAAACTGGACACGAGGATCGGGCGCCGAGTCCAAAGACCGGTCCATGTACTCCCCGAAACATCGGAGCAGCCAATGCATGGGTGGCTCTGTTATTTTCATGAAAGGATAGACTGACGACCCAGACTTTTTCAAGACCTTTATGAACTCGAATGTCAGATCATGATCCGGTAGATTCCCTGCACCCAACAGGGACGCAGTCACAGTAGGAAATCCGAGAGCACTGAGGACTGAAGATAAAACCCGGATAACCGTGGGCGTCGCACGGGTGGACTGGTCTTTGATCATTCTCAGTACACTCACGCGATAGCGATCCTGGGTGGACACAGAGTCCCGTGTGGGATGATCGATCCATGCACGAAGCTCAAGGTCCAGACGGTACAATTGTACCTCTCCGACAAGCCAATTCTCTGCCATACGTGTCCGATTCCGAAGAAGGAGGTCCGTTTTCTGTATCCGTGAATGCAAGGACGGGAGGCGGCTTAGTTTCCAGAGTTCCCCCTCATTTGTCCCCTTGCCGGACCACCACTCCAAATCGCTGGCTTGTTTTTTCGTCTGTCTCTTGGTCTGAACTTGCCGACGGGTCTCTTCGCGAGATGTCACCTTTTTTGAGGCGGCCGCATGCACGGGGCGCTAAATGATTGATTGCCTGACCGTTAGACGCACAGAGGCTGAGCACGTTTCTGGTGGACTCACCGGTTTCGTTGTGGCAATATCGGTCGCTTTACCATGGAGAGGAATGGTGATCGGCTCCAAACGTTTCCCTAACGCGCCGGTTAGACTTTGAGCTTGCAATTTAAGCCCAGCTTGAAATCGTTGGTCTGCACGGAGGACTCTTGCCCGGGCCTTTGAATCCAAGGTCTGTATTTTACCATCTTCCCCTCCAAGATGCTTTGGCAAGATGGGTCGTCCAGGCCTGTGCCAATGCATATTGTCTTTGAACACCTTGCCAAGGCCGGAATCGAGATCAAATCTGCCAGACTCGGGAGGAAAAGAGGATGGCGCCGCATTGATCTGTACTTGGGACAAGTACTCGTCTAATACTGGATGCGAAAATGGTAATACGCGGAAGTCATTCTGGTCTGTATGACTCGGTAGAAGACCAACTAGTCCTCTGGGACCGAGAAGTGGATAGGAAAACACGGCATTATCCATCCCAAGTGCATTCCCCATCTCGGCAAGCTTAGATGTGTGTTCAAGTCCGATTAAGTCCGACATGACCTCGGTTGTCAGAGATTGTGGAGGGATAGCTTTCAGGAGATGGAAGAATACTCTCCCGTCGAGATCGACATCGCGAAATGTCGGCATATCGGGGAAAGATCTTTCCAGGGAAATGAAAAGCGAAGGGAGAAACTTATTTCGGAGGTAGCCTTCCACCTCCGAAGAAAAAGTGGGTAATCTCTGGGCGCGAACGGATACCGGTAATGTGTCCAGTATCACCCCATGGGCAAGGAATATATATAGAAAGGGACGAGCCAGACTGTCACCTGGATCTACACCAGCGAGTACAGCCCTAGCAGCATTGAGAAGCCATTCGGTTCTGTTCTCTGAGGTTGTCCTAATATTTGAGAGAAGAGGTGGTAGTTTCGCATTCAAACAAACGACTGCGCACCCCCTAGCCCTCCAAATTCTGGGGTCAATAATACTCCGATTATTAGACATGCGCCTTTGCTCGTATATGAACGAAAATATCTCAATGCCAGGTGTAGGTTAGCAGGCCTAAAACGAAGAAGGAGGCGGGTGGGGCGATACCTTGGTGTCCTTAAACACGGCACCTCGCATGAGAGCCACTGCGATTCCGCTCGTTAAGATCTCATAGACAAACAGCCTCTGATTGAGGGCTGTTTCGGCTTGAAGCCGTTCTCCAGCCTGAGCAGAGCCACCGTCATCGGTCATGATAAACATAGGCTACAGGGGTAAACGTCGGTCGAGTTTATGGCACCGCGAACTGATGTCATGGCACTTACCTTCCGATCCATGGCAAAACGGAGCCAATCTGGATCATTCAAATTTTGGAATGTGTGTAAAGGAATACGCAACTCCTTCACGGCTGCCTTGAGATAAGTGCGAGTAAGACACCTCGACGCCAAAACAAAATCTGACGATCCTGTATGATAAGACATGTGTCTCAAATCTGTGCGATAGCGGTCTCAGTATAGACGGTTGGTCGGTTGGATCGAGGGCTTACCCTCGAAGAAAGCAACCTCAAAAACTGCGTTACGCTTCACGTACTCCTTTAAGGTACGCTCGAAACTGTACCTTGCATGAAGGTACTGGAATGAAACATCTGAAGCGATGTCAGCGTTTCACATTTCTCGGGATACCAATTTGTCCCAGACCGTCTTCTTTCCCCACAGCAAGTAAGGGATCGTCCAATATGCCACTCAGCAGAGAATCGCCTTCCAGCAGGAAAAGCTCGTCTCCCGCGTAGTCGCCTATAATGTCCATCCACCTTCCCTTCTGGCTGGTCCTGGTATACCAGGCCGCATCGAATGCATACAAGGCTTCCTTGGCAGACCATGTCTCGGCGTCTGCAGCTACGCCTACTTCTGAATAGTTTTTGAGTTCCAAGTTTTCTAGTTCGTCGTCCATCGGCCGGCAGAGGGGGCAGGGGTCAGGTCGTGGTTGTGAAAGTTTTGAGGAAAGCTGCTACTGTATAAGAGAAATAAGCGCGTAGCCGATATATCTTACGTCTAAAATGCCTTGGTATACGGAGATGTGATTGTAAACATAGAGTGCCACACAGATCACAGTCAAGGCGAAGCTCCCACAGGGTGTCCAGCACTGAACATTTCAAAATGTAGGGAGTTCCGAAACCTTTGAGTTGTTCACACAGGTGACCCACTGATACCGTCGACCCATCTGCGCCGTCTGCATCAATCGCCGCGCGGCGCTGGAGCGTATTCTCGACCCCTTTTTTTGCTTGTCGCTCGGACTCACCGTCACTCGGGAGTTTCGAAACTCGAGTTGTTACGTAATTCACAGTGAGGTGGTCGGCTGTTCGTCAGGTGATGCAGTGATACCGTGGAGGCATCAATAGTCGCACGCTGGAGCGTATTCTCGACGACTTTTTTCGGCTGTGCCTCAGACTCGCCGTAATTAAAGTAACATTAATGCGGAACGAAGCTGCGGATGAGATTGACGTGGCAACTGGCACCTTGATCGTCCCCCACCACTAGGAGTCTAATGACCTTTTCCTGCAGTGTATTTCGTGCAGCGTAAGTGTCAGACACGCCGCTCCAGTGAGTCCTCGAAGCAAAGTTGAAGTTTTTTTTTATATCTGGCGCTATAGGATTCGCGGCCGCAGCTAGAAAGATTTGGGATAAGTACCCTAGGTCCTTTCAAAGTTCTAAATTAATGTGATGCCTGGAATACACATGCCTCGTCAAGGTAGCACAACCTTCTCACCCGCACAGGCCGTCGCTAGCTCATCACAGCCCCTCTTTTAATACCCCTATTCTAGTCTTCGACCGTCAGATTCTCCACGGATCGGGGGAGTCATATATCCCCACCCGACGCTTCAGACTCCGACGGACCCCTCACCACCCACAGGCCTTCGCTAACTAGCCTTGGCCGCGCCCACTACCACCGCCGCCACAACACCCTTACCCGTGCCCTTGCCCTGATCCGCCCCCTCCCAGAGCCCCCCAAACCCCACCGCCGCCGCGCAGGCAAATACACGAAGCGCGTCTTCGTGCACCTGCCCACCACGCCGTTTTCACGCTATTGTACTCTCATGGGTGTCCTTCATTGGGTGTTCTCATCAAAGAGCAGGTGTTGGCAACCTGTGACCTTCCAAGGATTGGGCTGGGCAGAGTTCTCGCTCTGTCTGTTCACGGTGTTCGCTACCTGGCAGGCTGGATTTGGGTGAGCGCTGCCAAAGACGCAGGCAGCTGGGTGCACATATACTACACAGTTCCCTAGTTTCGTGCTCTCACAATGTGGTTAGCAAGGAAGTTGGTATACTGGCTCACCACAAGTGAGGACAGAGCCTATGCGTCAAGCATAAACAGGACGTTATCGTCGAATTTGAGACGAGTAGGAGTATCTAGGGGTATTGTTGAATAGAAATATGATTCAGACTTCGAAGTGAAATTGAATCGAGTATATATCTATCTTTGAAGGAGATAACTTGGGTAGGATATGTGCGCGGTGAGATAAAAGTAATGCAAGTAATGCCTCTTGATGTGAAGACTTGTAAGTGTCACGGGTGAGTTTGATTGACTAAGTTGGTATGATACATGGTGTAGCTATTTATCTGTCGTGTGGAATGAGCTACGATGTAAAGGGCATGGGTATGTAGGTGGACGCGTGTATGCGGCTCGGGGGTTGGTGCGCCTGGTGCTGCGGTGGGTATGTGTCATGCGGGTTGGGAAGGGGTGTGTGTGATTAAGGGCATCAGAAGTGAGATATGTATGTTCGAAAGAAGAGGGAGAAAGAAAGAAAGAGAAAAAGTAAGGATGTGTGTGATGAGCTAGCCATCGAGTTGCTCCACGGATCAACGTGTATCGGGCTCAGGCTTTGTCTCGGTTCAGGGATGGATTTGTGTGTTGTTGGATCAGCTGTGTGTCCACGGGTTGATGGGTGCTGTGATGGATCATGTGGGTGTGTGGGTGTGTGGGTGTGTGGGTGCATGTGTGATTGAGGGGGAATCTGAGGGGTAGTGGCATGGACGTATTGCAGGTGGAAGGGGTTGTATGAAGTGAGTAATATTTTTGTGTTAGAATTGTGACAGAATTACTATAAAAGTAGATATATACCTGTGAATATTATGCATTCTTATTCTTGCATTGTGCTCTTTGACTCCTAAAAAGGAAAAAACTGGAATCAAGAATTTTCGAAAAGCATCCAAACTATCAATATCACATAAGCCTCCTTCTACCTTGGGCATTTTAAAAAATGGCTGATGTAAGTAGTTCGTGTCCTGTGTCCTCAAATTCACTGCGTTCAAGGGGTCAATTTTTAAATGCTAGAATGTCTCTGAATGGCTCTATGTACATACCTGTCAAGGCCGTAGACAGAGCAGCTCTCTAGAACTCTGAATAGGAGTGAACCAAACTTTATGGAAAATAAGGAACTGACTGCCCAAGAGTTAGACAGGCCACATCCTTGGATTCTTGAACAGGGTTCCATTTGAAGCTACATGGAACTTTGGAATTAACTAGCTAGTTGTACTATCCAGAGGTCAAGGAGCCCCGTGTGGGCACCTGTCTCAGCCTGTTCGAAAACATACCTAGCTCTAAATCGTTCTGTGTACCAATGAATATAAATTTTATTAGATATTTTAATACTATGGGTGCTTTTACTGAAATAGTAGGCAATTGACCATCCGTGCTATCATATTTTCAGAAATCAGGTATATAGCCACCAGTTGCCTCATTCTACATACATTGATCAGAAAAGTGATGGTAATGTGAAGAGCTGCAGCTGAAGCGATAACGTGTCGCGGAGAATGTAGCTGTATGTGTGGAGTAGGCAAAAATGGAGGGATATCATCGAGATGCTGCACAGGGTTAGGACCACCATCAGGGCTCAAGGTGTCCAGAGGCTCACCTGGGTGCATCTGCATGCCAATGTCGAACATGCTCTTTTCAAGGAGGATGTGCAGGGATATGTTGCCAGGAAGACAAGCTATGGGTAGTGAAATTACGTATTGACTAGGGAAAGAATGCTAACAGCACACGCACATTTGGAATTATGATGATGCTGTAGTGGCAGGAAGCAGGCAACTGCATTGTTGAAACTGCCACGGCCATCCCCTTGCAGGGCATGCACGAGTCCCAGCTGGCGCTGTTGTCATCAGTGCGTTGGGTCGCGATGCTGAGATGCTCATTATTCTCATGTGCAGCAGTGTGTTCCTGTTCCACCGTTGCATGCATGGGACACAGCTCTGGCGGGCCTGGAGCTGTGTGGCCGGGTCAGTTCAATCAGCCTGCTGAGACCGGTCAGTCGGCTGATGTGTCCACATGTGTATGCAAGACCCTGTCGAACAAATTATATTATAGTGCCTCAAGCAGGCGAGAGAAGCCAAACTTACCTCTATAACCTGATATAGCATCAACCAGTTCACCATAATTATAATACCCCGGGGAGTCAAATCCATCATGCAAGAGTGGGAATACAACATAGCTCATCTTATCAAGGACAATCTCGCACAATATCGGCACGATGTGATATAAATGACACGGTAAACCTGGAGAACAAGGTGAAATCTGGTGATAGACAACAGATAATGTAATGCCAGGAAAGTGTAAGGGCAACCCTAGCTGGCTGTGGAGATCACACTACCACAAAACTGACAAGGGGAAATCCGAAGTATGTATAAATGAACAGAGTATACAAGAGAGGGGGTTCTCACCTGACAAGGGGAAATCCAAAGAGAAAAGTGTAAGGACCCCCAATGTCAGCGAGCGTGTATTATACTACGCTGCGCAGCCAGGGACAACACTTGGCACCCGCCATCAACCCTGCATCCCCCTGACCTCGCTGACCCTTGATTGACCCTTGATGCCACCCATTACGCGAGCCGCTTGACTTCCAACACTGTTCCAAGAGCGGAAGTTGGAAGTTGGGGTGGAACTGGCAAGGCGAACAGAACTGGTGGAAGTTCTCCCAGAAGCGGAATCATTTCCGAAAGTGGACTCAGAAATGGAGTCGGAACTGGGTGTGGTGTCAGAACTGGAAATGGAAAACAGGGTGTCCCCTGATAGAAAGTAAGTAAGCATGTGCAAAGAATATTGCGTCCCAGGAACGACCAACTGAGATTCAAGCTCTGGGATGCGATTTTCACATGTAGAATGAGGACATGAAGAGTCTCTAGAACCCAATGGAGCCCAGAGGTGTCATAGACCTCCGGCACTCGTAGCCCATCATGGTGGAAGGCAAGACATGAAGATGTGTCATATGTTTGGGTGTGTTTGCCTAGGTCGGGTACTTTACAACCTGTAGATAAAATGCTAGATATATGTGAAGCTGCCACGTTGCAACTCTCATATGATAAGGCTTAGGGAAGAAACATCATTACACCTGTTTGCAGTACCTAAGGCGCGCGTCGGATTTGCTTCCGTTTTAGCGCGCAAACTTCGAACAACGATATCTTGCTTGATATCGCTCCGATTCGCTTGAAATTTCATATCTGAAGCTATGTGGACCATAGCTAGGGCATAGAACTAAACAATCCAAATAAAACAAGCATTTTTTTATTTTGCATTTTGGGTGCTGAGGGGGAACAATGTCAAGCTTAGCTTACTGTATGTAGTTCAATGCAGGTTTTAATTTTGTTTGCTACTTTGTACTAATGGTGAGAACCCACTACAGGAGAATCTCCAGAAGAGGGTGTCATAGGATTGGAGAGGAAGGGCTTAGCTTCTTCTGACATTGGATCAGTGAGATCTGACGGTAGGTGTTCATTCTCGATGTCGGATTTCCTCCTGTGTAGCATAAGCCCCGAAACCTTTGATCCCTTCCGCACCGAGTGCCAATGCACCATAAGGCAACCTCGCCGATCCTGACACGTTCTTGAGCTCGGAAACCGCGGGGGCGCACGCGTATGCGGTGGGGTGAGGGGCGCGGAGGTGCGGGTGCGGGTGCAGGTGTGGGTGCGGGTGTGGGTGCAGGTGCGGGTGCAGGTGTGGGTGCGGGTGTGGGTGCAGGTGCGGGTGCGGGTGCAGGTGCAGGTACGGGTGCGGGTGCAAGTACGGGTGCAGATGCGGGTGCAGGTGCGGGTGCAGGGACGGGTTGGGCGGCAACGCGAAGGATGCGGGGGCGGAGGTGGGTGAGCTGGTGTAGGAGGACGGGGTGGTGGGGAAGTGGGCAGCGGCGTGTGCGGGTGCGGGTGCAGGGACAGGTTGGGCGGCGACGTGAAGGATGCGGGGGCGGAGGTGGGTGAGCTGGTGTAGGAGGATGGGGTGGTGGGGAAGCGGGCAGCGGCGGGTGCGGGTGCAGGTGCGGGTGTGGGTGCAGGTGCGGGTGCGGGTGCAGGTACGGGTGCGGGTGTGGGTGCGGGTGCAGGTATGGGTGCAGATGCAGGTGCAGGTGCAGGTGCCGGTGCCAGTATGGGCGCAGGTGCGGGACGGGTTGGGCGACGACGCGAAGGACGCGGGGGGCGCACGCGTACGCGGCGGGGTGAGGGGCGCGGAGGTGCTGGGGTGGGTGAGCTGGTGCAGGAGGACGGGGTGGTGGGGGAACGGGCGGCGGCGGGTGCGGGTGCAGGTATGCGTGCCCTAGGACACAAATGTGCCTGGGCCGTGGCGCTCTGCGGGAGTCGAGTGGTCAGACACCCTGGTATGAGGAATACGGGCTGGGATACTCACGGAAGTTGGCCACTGGGGTTATGGGGGAGTTGACAGGGAGCTGCTGGTACTTGGTGGCGAGCCTGTGGAGCTAAGCGAAAAGGCGCGATTGAAGAACAGGGTTAGCGGATGCTTCGAAGCCCGGGGCAAGTTCATATGGAAGACGAGTGCCGAACCAAGAGAGGCTGAAGTGTCTGTGGTGCGTGGTGTTGTCGATGGTGCAGCGCGGCAAGCCGCCTATTATGAATCGGCATAACCCGACCAAGTTCGACTTGCCTTACCAACAATGGGAAATAACAAAAATAAAAGACAGCCCACCAAGTCAACACGAGCAACGAAAAAGGTCAAAGAACCTCCAGAGGAACTGTTACCTGACATAGCGGGAATTCAGGGCAAAGGTCGGTTTATATATAATGATGCTATTTCAAGCTCACCAGTTATTTAGAATCTGTTCAAACTACTAGCACTTTTCGACCACAACGTCAGGCGGCAAAAAAAGTAACTTTTGAAGACTTAGAATCTGAGTCAGGGTCTTCATATGAGGAAGAGACCCAGCCGGCTCAAAGTGCATCCGAGTCCGAAGCTGAGCCCAACGACCCTAATTGAGACTCAGAGTCTGAAGAGTTAGTAGAGGTGGCAGTTCCCAAACAGGTAAAGGATATTGATGAACCTGGTATGCCATCATATTTTTCATTTATAATTTGATGCTCATTTCATGGCCTAGTAATTATCTTGCGTGTTCCGGACGGCACTGAAGCCGAAGGGTTTGTTGAGCGTGTGAAGCTTCCTGCCAATGTCAGTTACAAGAAGGTCGAGGAACGTATCTTCAAAGCGATAGGGTGCTATCAAACAGTGAAAAAGATGCCGCACGTAGCTTACCGGCTCAAAGGTGTGCGAGATAAACACCTTTCGAAACTGGCAAAAGAAGAGGACTGGGACAACCTCAAGGATGATGTGAAGGGCGCTCAGGCAAGGAAGAAAAAGGGCGATGCCAGTGGCATGGAAGTAGACATCGTTCTGGATGAAAGTGTAAGTGTGCGTGTGACTTCGCATGGCAGCCGCATCTGATATTATAAGAATTATAGTACATCGCATCGCTTCGGCATACACTTTCCAGGAAAAGGGACAAAACTGTGACAAATGCAGCTGGCAGGGGCAAAAAGAAGAAAGCTCATATTCAGGACTTGAACGCCGATTCTGACACTGAAGGATCTGAGATCAAAGAGCACGGCCTACCGACAAAATGGGAAAGGGATTTCATGGAGGCGTTGAAGGCAGAGTATTCAAACTGTGGCAAACTGGCATGTGCTTCAAAAGTCTGCAAACTGAATAAGAACGGAGAGCACACGCATTTATCATGGTGCCAACTCCAGTCCTGGGTAACAGCCTTGGTGAGTACAACCTTTGCATTTATATGTATTACTCGCTGCTAATAATGCGAATTTAGGTTTCTAACATTCACGGGGTCACTCCGAAAGTTCCTCCAAACAATGCTCACTTCGAAGATTTCCATTATCGCAAAGACTCCATTCAAAAAGAGAAGACTGATGAAGGGTCAACGGCGAACCTGCCCGGCGCTGCATTGGGTCTTCAAGGATCATTTCCTATGATGATGTTCCCACCAATTGACTATCGAATGTTTGCTCAGAACATGGTCCTGAACCGCCCTGTTACTCCAGTCAATCCTGACAAGAGACCGGAACAGTTGACCCCTGCGACTCCCGGTGACATCGCTTACCCAAGCATCGAAGAGTTTCTTGACGATGTCCGTAATTGGCCTGAGGCTAGGGGGCGGAACATTGACGAATTCAAAGGTAAATTTGAAGCAAACAACGTTTACTTCCTAAATGAACTGAAGGAGGTGACGGCTGATGTGCTCATGGCCAACATCGGGATGTCATGGGGTGACGTGAATTTCATGAAAGGAGCAGCTAGAAAGGCTATAAGGAAGCTTGCTAAGAAGGTGTGAGAGGGAGGGAGGCAAGCAGAATTATGCCAGTAGGACACAATAATTAGATTTACTATATACATCAAAAAGGACAATTTAGAGAATTATGGATATTTGAGATCGGCGGCCTTAGTACCGTCTGAGGCAGCGCACGGCACATTATTGGTATTTAACCTTGAGGCCGCTACCACCAACACACCGCAAGAATGTAGATGGTTCACTTGTCACGTGACTTGTCCGCATGTTGACAACAGCTCTGCCTCTCAGACTTGCACAACATAGTTCTTTACTTGTTGTCTGCCTCTAATTCTCGATATTTGTTATTCCAGATGCCATCAACACCGCCCCAATCTCTCAAGCTTCCGTTGATGACGAGCACACCATATAGCGTCAGTTCCAGTAAATCTCATGAATCACACATTCAGACCCAGGATGATTTGAAAAAGCTGATGAAGGGCGAGTTCTCCGGTGCGATATTCGAGTAATTCTCTGCTTGAAGAGCGCTGTAGGGCGGATCAAAAAATTGTCGACACTGTCCTATCCAAACTGAAACCTGGCGTGTTCTGGGACAGCCCAACTGACACTTTCAAGGAATAGCCCAGCTGCACTGGTCCAGAAAGCGCTCATTATGCGCCGTTGGAGTGGTTACTCAACCAGATTCTGTCTGTAAGGGCAACCCTGGCTAGTTGTGGAGATCACACTACCACACAACTGACAAGGGGAAATCCAAAGTATGTATAAATGAACGGAGTATACAAGAGAGGGGATTCTCACCTGACAAGGGGAAATCCAAAGAGAAAAGTCTAAGGACCCCCCAATGTCAGCGAGCCCGTATTATACTACGCTGCGCAGCCAGGGACAACACTTGGCACCCGCCATCAACCCTGCATCCCCCTGACCCTTGATCGACCCTTGATGCCACCTATTATGCGAGTCGCTTGATTTCCGACACTGTTCCGGGAGTGGAGGTCGGAAATTGGAGTGGAACTGGCAAGGCGAACAGAACTGGTGGAAGTTCTCCCAGAAGCGGAATCATTTCCGAAAGCGGAGGCGGAGATGGAATCGGAACCGGAAGCGGAGTCGGAAATGGAGTCGGAACTGGGTGTGGTGTCGGAACTGGAAATGGAAAACAGGGTCTCCCCTGACAATCTCTATGCAAAAGCAGAGAAATGCGAATGGCACCGCGACACGGTCGAATACCTCGGCTACATCCTCTCTCCAACAGGTCTTACCATGGCAGAGGACAAGGTCAAGGCAATTCAAGAATGGCCGGAACCCCGACGTGTTAAGGATGTGCAGTCTTTCCTTGGCTTCGCCAACTTTTACCGGCATTTCATTTATAATTTTTCCGACATTACTGTTCCGCTCACGCGTCTCACCAGGAAGGGTGCCCCATTGAATTTTACTCCGGAATGCCGTTCCGCATTTGAAGCCCTCAAATCGGCCTTCACTATGGCTCCCATACTCGGTTTCTGGATTCCTGATGCCCAACTTGTACTCGAAACCGACGCTTCCGACTATGCGCTAGCCGCCATTCTTTCCATCATTTCCCCTGACGACGGAGAAATGCATCCGATCACTTTTCATTCCCGCACCTTTTCCACCCCGGAACTCAACTACGACGTCCACGATAAGGAACTACTTGCGATTTTCGAAGCCTTCAAAATTTGGAGACACTACCTCGAAGGTCCAACCTATCCGATCGACGTTGTAACGGATCATTAGAACCTTGAGTATTTTGCCACTACCAAGATTTTGACTCGCCGTCAAGTCCGCTGGTCTGAATATCTCTCCCAGTCCAACATGGTGATCCCCTTCCGCCCCGGAAAGCTCGGAGCAAAACCCGACGCACTCACTAGATGATGGGACGTCTACCCAAAAGAGGGAAGTAGCGACTATGCCAGCGTTAATCCGCACAATTTCCGCCCAGTATTCCCTACTGAGCAACTGGCATCGTCCCTGCATGCCACAGCATTGCAGTTTCCGCTACTCCGCGCCTCAATTATTATGGACACCGAGTCTCTCCATTCCGACATCCGTTCCGCACTCCGTTCCGACCCTATCTCCGCAGCCCACCTCGATGACCCCACCAGTCCTGGATGGTCCCTCGATTCCGACGGATTTCTCCGGTACAAGTCCCGGATTTACGTTCCGGATACCAATGATCTACGACTTCGCGTACTCCAGCAAAGCCACGATCATCCGCTCTCAGGACACCAAGGCCAGAACAAAACCCTCAACATAATCCGACGTACCTATACTTGGCCCCTCCTCCGCACGATGGTCCAAGACTACTGCAAGTCATGCACCACCTGTATGCGAGCCAAACCTCAACGTCACAAACCCTACGGCCTCCTGAAGCAACTTCCAATCCCAGAACAACCGTGGAATTTGATATCCATGGATTTCATTGAGAAACTTCCTAAGTCATCTGACTATGATACCATTCTAGTGATCGTTGACCGCCTCACAAAGCAGTCCATCTTTATTCCGACCTACGACACCATCACTTCTGCCCAGCTCACACAGCTCTTCGTGCTCCAAGTCTTTTCCAAGCACGGAATTCCTTCCCATGTCACTTCCGACCGTGGATCAGAATTTGTGTCCTCCTTTTTCCGCACACTCGGCAAGGCTCTCGACATGAAGCTCCACTTCATTTCCGGTTATCATCCCGAAGGAGACGGACAAACGGAACGTACTAATCAGACCCTTGAGCAGTATCTCCGTGTCTACTGCAACTACCAACACAGCAATTGGTCCGACCTTCTTCCGCTCGCGGAATTTGCTTACAACAATGCACCTTCCGCCACCACCGGAATTTCACCCTTTTACGCCAACAAGGGCTACCACCCGAATCTCGCCATCCACCCCGAACGCGACCTCGCCTTTGCAAGAGCCCGAGATTTCGTTGTGGAACTTGACGACCTTCACCAGCACCTCCGAGAGAACATTTCCGCTGCACAAAAGAGATACCAGACTTCCGCCGATCGGAAACGACTTCCGCAACCGGCATTCGAGATTGGCGACAAAGTCTTTGTCAAAGCGCAAAACTTCCGCACTACTCGCCCCTCGAAGAAGCTCTCTGAGAAATACCTTGGACCTTACGAGATCATCGCTAAGGCCGGCAGTCGTTCTTTCACCCTCAGACTTCCTGACAATATGCGCAGTACACCCGGTATTCCATGTCTCCATGCTTGAGCCCGCAGTTCCGAATACAATTCCGAATCGAGAACAGCCTCCGCCTCCGCCAGTCGTCATCGACGGAGAACCGGAATATGAAATCTCGGAAATTCTCAACTCCAAGCTCGACAGACAATACCGCTGCCAACTCCAATACCTAGTCAAGTGGGCAGGCTATGAAAACACCGACGAAGAGACCTCGTGGATTTCCGCCACGGAACTAGACCACGCCTCTGACCTCATCTCTGATTTCCACAAGTCTTATCCTGATAAACCTGGCCCCATTTCCGCGCCTTAGTCATTTCCAACCTCATTTCCGATACCCCATTGTTTTCTTACAAGTTCTCAAGTCATTGTTCAAATCCGATTACTATTCCGCTACACTAATTTCCGACACTTCAAGAAATATTTACAAGTCACTTCGACACTCACTCCTCCCTCATCGTTTCCACTTCACCCTCGTTCTCCGCTTCCGCACCCTCTTCCGCATGACCTATCTCCACATTGACCAACTCGGTCCCCACCCTCGTATCCACCACCTGACTCGTACCCGCTTCCGCCCCATTCTCCTCCTGCATCCGCCACTCCATTTGGTCCCGGAGTAAATTGTTCCGCCACTGGAACTCCCGCTTGATTTGCTCCAAAACCGCCGACATGACTGTCATCTGGTTTTGGAAAGACAACAGTTGCTGCTGTTGAACTAGCGAAATCTCCTCGAGCGTGTTCTGGATCCCGCGCTGGGATCTCCGGATACCCCTCAGTGACCCGGCGATGTCAAGCAAAGGCGACGCGAGGTTCGATTTCCCGATCGCCGGAAGCCCTTCCGCCGTCTTCTTCCCGCTCGGCCCTGGTTTGAACTTAGGGGTTTCTGGCCCCTCGGTCTCGACCTTTCGCCTTTTCCGCTCCACCCTCGCGGAACATCCGTCCATGACGCATCGCCTCTTCTTGTCGCGGCACCGTTCGCAGGCAGTTTCCTGCGGATTTTCCGACCAAATACACTCGAGCCACTTCACCTCGCATGTGTCACAGGGGGCCTTTTCTTCTTCCCCGTCCCTCGTCTTCCGTTTCCGGGTTGCGGGATTCTCCGGTCCCAATTCCCGAAGGTCGATGATGCCGGCCATCTTTTTCTTCCTGGCCTGCTGAAACTCGTCCGCCCTCCTTTTCCAATCCGCCACAAGGTTCAGCACAGGAACTACTTCCTGTTGCTTCCCCTTCCCCTCAGGGGACGGCGTGCTTTCCGCGGTGTCTTCCGATTCCGGTTCGGAATCGGATTTGACAATTATTTTCTGCCAAGTTCTTCTGTCAGCATCAGAACTAAGCACATGACGTTTCCGACTCACCCGGGATTGTCCCGCCTTCTCCGCAGCGGCCTTGTCCTCTGCAGCCTTTTTGGCCGTGTCCCGTTTCCGCTGTTCTTCGCGGACACGCGACTCCTCCTCGTGACGTTTACAGTCACGCTCCTCCTTCTCTTTCCGCTCCTGTTCCCGACGCTCCTGTTCCATGCGCTCTTTCTCCTTGCACTCCTCCTCCAGACGTTCCCTCTCTTTCCGCACGGCTTCCTCGGCCTCGCGCTTTTCGGCCAGTTCCTTCTGCGCAAGCATGTCAGCAAAATGTTGCTTCATCTCAGCGCTGGTCATTTTGGAGAAGTTGACTGGAGTACTCATGATGGAATGGAAAGAAGACGTGTTTGTTCCTCAGCCTATTTTTTTTAGAATTCCGATGCGTTTGTTCACAGGTCACGTGATCCGACCTGTGGTCTCGCGGGGCTCGACCTTAGAAGGGAGATACTGTTACGACTGTTCATTTCCGACTTCCGACCCTCAGTTCCGCCACACCTTCCGCCCCTCCGATATTTCCGCAACACCTTCCGCCCCTCTGTTATTTCCGACATTCCGCCCCTTGTACATTTTCCTTGGTCTTTCAACTCTATTACTCAGACCCACCGGACCCACCTCACCATCCATCAAGACCATATATCCGGCCACCCTTGTAATTCGTTGTCAGATATGTTTTCCCGACCCCTTGTTCTTTGCCATTGTTCTACCTTACCCTGAACCCCCCTTGTAGTCCCATTGTTCCCAATAGTTAGTTCCCACGCATTGTCTACTCGACTTCCGCTTCCTCCGGAATTTGCTTAGTTACCATATCATTACCTGTTGTCTCAGCTCTTTGTATAAAAACCCCTCAAGTATGTCTGCAATCAGATAATCGCAGGGAATGGGCCCGTGATTGAGAGCCGCAGGGTGGTGCTCTGAGGCGTCAACACTTCCCGCCCGATAACACTCCAAATATTGTGCCTTCTTCGTTATGGGTTTCAATGGCCATGAATCTTTCAGAATGACAGTGTCCAGCAAGAAAAAAGATATGCCTCCCTTCAACCTCAAGGGTTCTCGACCGTCAGTCTCTTTTCCAGGCTGAGAACGTGGGGGTTGGTGACTTCGTAAGTTATACCAGTGAGTAGACGGAGGTTGAGTGGGAGAACCATCGGTGGCGGTTGCACCTTCAAACCCAATTGTTAACTACTGGCCCAGATCTCTAAACGTCAAAACACACCCTTCTTGACCAAAAGATACACACGCGTTGCTCATCCGCGAACGCAACGTCGGTCACAAAGTGTTTTCGAAATCTTTAATATACCCCTCTCGGGAATCACAATGTCTGTGATGGTACGAGTAGTATCGATTCCAGCATGGTTTGTGTCGGTCCAAGAATTAATCCCAACCACTCCGCGGACAAATCCTTTAAAGCCTCCCTCCTTCGAGAGGTCAAGTTCCGGCATAACAACCAGACCCATGCGAGAATAAAATCCGAAGCGCACCCCCATCGTTGCATTGTTGAAATGGATAACAGTGACGAAGAGTCTATCCAATCGGTGTGTGAACATACAGCGCACGTACGTGCTTGACTGCAGGATCAAACCAGGCCAGTTATTCTTCACCTCTACGCAAATTTCAGCCTCGTTCCATGAGAGCTTCAGCTTCGAGCCTCGGCTCTCACCAGCAGACTGACAACCAACAAGGTCTGGTTTTAGGGGGGAGTCTGTGTCAAGTCCTTCAGCCATTTCCCAACCATACACGTAAAGCTGGAGACCTCGGTGGATATTGCCATTTGGCAGCTTTTGGGAGGAGATGGACAGTGTCAGGGGACACCCTGTTTTCCATTTCCAGTTCCGACACCACACCCAGTTCCGACTCCATTTCCGACTCCGCTTCCGGTTCCGATTCCATCTCCACCTCCGCTTTCGGAAATGATTCCGCTTCTGGGAGAACTTCCACCAGTTCTGTTCGCCTTGCCAGTTCCACTCCAATTTCCGACCTCCACTCCCGGAACAGTGTCGGAAATCAAGCGACTCGCATAATAGGTGGTATCAAGGGTCGATCAAGGGTCAGGGGGATGCAGGGTTGATGGCGGGTGCCAAGTGTTGTCCCTGGCTGCGCAGCGTAGTATAATACGGGCTCGCTGACATTGGGGGTCCTTAGACTTTTCTCTTTGGATTTCCCCTTGTCAGGTGAGAATCCCCTCTCTTGTATACTCCGTTCATTTATACATACTTTGGATTTCCCCTTGTCAGTTGTGTGGTAGTGTGATCTCCACAACTAGCCAGGGTTGCCCTTACATTTATCATCTCTCCTGCTGGCATCTCCATGGACATCAAGCAAACTGCTGCCATCACAAAGTGGCTTGTACTGACAAACCTCCGCGAAGTCCAATCGTTCTTGGGCTTTGCCAACTTCTACAGAAGATTCATTGTTTAGTTCTCAGACATTGTCTTACCACTTACTCGCTTGACCAGGAAGGATACACCATTTGCCTCGGATGTGAAGCAGCAGGAGGCCTTCAATGCATTCAAAGCTGCATTCTCAAAGGCTCCATTCCTCATCCACTTCGATCCCAAAATCCAATTGTCATTGAAATGGATGCCTCTGACTACGCCATCGTCACCATCATCCCAGATCACCCCCTCTGATGGCGAGATCCACCTGATCGCCTTCTATTTGCATGGCATGGCACCACCTGAGATGAACTATGAAATCTACGACAAGGAGCTTCTTGCCATCTTCTGCACCTTTAAGCAATGGCGAAACTACCTCGACGGGGCATCCCACATCATTCTCATCCTCTCTAACCACAAGAACCTCAAGTACTTTGCAACCACAAAGCAGCTGACCTGACGCCAGGTACGATGGTCTGAACATCTCTCAGGATTCAACTACATCATCTGCTATGGAGCCAGGTGACTCGGCACAAACCTAGATGCTTTGACCCCCGTTGAGGTGACATGTACCCTAAAGCGGGGGATGGTGATTACGCATTGGTGAATCCTCACAACTTCCAGTCGATGTTTAAGACTGGGCAACTCATTCGTGCCATCATCCTTGACTCTGCATCACTGTTGACATCCATCCAACAGGGACAGTTGACCGATCCTTTGTCCTCAACCCACATCACTCGTCTTCAGTCAGGAGACAAGGGTGATCATCCCTCCGAATGGGAAGCCAGACCCTTGGTCACTTGGAGAAGATGGCAAAACACTGTTGTACAAACAGCAAACCTATGTCCCTGATCACAACGACATTCCCTTGGACATCCTTCGCTCGCTGCATCATTTCGGTTTCTGTTCCAAGTGTCGCCATGCTAAATTCATTCACAAACCCTGCGGTCCTCTTCGCTTTCTGCCCATCAGCCAATGGCCCTGGGACTCGATCTCCTTGGACTTCATCGAAGGACTTCCACTCTCAGATGGACACGACATGATCCTCGTCATTGTCAACTGGCTCACAAAGATGGCACTGTTCATTCTGACATTTTCAGAAATTGATTCAGGAGACGTCGCCATGCTCTCCTTCGCCATGTATTCGCTAAACATGGTAGTCCCAGTGACATCATTTCCGATCGAGGAAAGCACTTCACGTCACAATTCTGGACCTCCCTCTGCAAAATCCTTGGCATCAAAGGCAACCTATCCACAGCTTACCACCCCTAAACCAACGGACAGACAGAACAAGTGAACCAGATCCTAGAACGGTATCTCCACATCTACATCAACTACCAGCAGGATGACTGGATCGACATCCTCCTGTAGTAGACAGGAATTATAGGCAGTAGGTATGGACTTGTTGCTCAAAAGAATAGACTAGAAATTAATTCACTCTTTCAGTGAATTTAGTTGTCACTGTAAATATATTATACACTACCTAGAAATTAATTCACTACAGAGGATTTCTAGGTCAATAAATTGAAAGAACACTAGACTAATTTACTTGCCTCTCTCAGTGAATTTAGTTGTCACTGAGAGAGGGGGAAATCTGTCTCACTGTGCATGTACTACTACCCGGCTCTTTAGCGCCCAGCTCGCGTGTCGAAGTCATTTCAGACTCTGCTGGGTGCAGCGGCTTGTGAAAATAGAAATAACAAAATGGAATGGAGAGGTAGAGAGTGACTGGAAAATTTAGAAAACAATCAGAGAAATGGATGCATGGTACAAGAACAATGTGAGAAGAGATTGAAACACCATACAATAAATTGAATATATTATGCTTGATTTTGGTGCAGGAGCATAAATGCACCCAACACCTCCCCCTTGTCAAGATTGGTTTTCAGGCGTTAATATCGTGTATTAGTGAACACAGCAAATGCCCGAATAACTTGTGCGAATAAGTATGCCGTTCGGCGAATAGGTGAACCAATGAATGTTCACAAAGTAAGAGGGTTGCCTGAACGGGACTCCCCCTATCTACAGTCGTAGCGAAATAACCCGTGGCTCTTGACGATGTAACGTGCAAGATCTCATGGAAGGGCTGTCTAAGTCTCGACAATCCCTTTGCTGGCGAAGGTGCTCCTTCGGAGCCCTTCGCCAACAGCACAGAAAATGGTTCGAAGGCTAAAGTAATGATGATGAAGTATGGGAACTCACCAGTGATGCCTAAGTCCTCTGCTAGTCGAAGATAGAAATCTCCAAGAGAAGGCTTAAGACGATGACCACAGCGAGGTCAAAGCTGCACAAGATGAATGATGTATGATAATTGAACTGGGGAATATACATGTGAATGTAAACTACTTATATCGTAAGGTGTCAGCGAATAGGAAAGAGGCCGTCACGAGTCAGGGTTGGATAGGGGTGCGCAGTCATGATACAACATAGATGAAATAAACATACAATAGAGTGAGAGAAGAGGGAGAACATGAAACGACGGAGGGTGAAGGTGGCGAAGACACCTGTGTACAAAATCGTGTCTTGGGGCCCGCATATACACTGCCCTGCACGGGTTCTTCATCTACTGGGTTGATCCCACACGACCCACGGGTAGGACGTCCCGCGATCGCACCCTGCTCATATGAACACCAAATGGGGGTTGGATCGAGAAGCTGATGGAGTTACTGATGAGCCATTATGCCGGATAGGGATGTCGATTGTGATTTGATGGTGTGCCTGCTGGCAAATGATGCGAGCAGCGAATGGTCGTTCGGCGAAATACAAGGAAGGGTGAACAGAGGTGACTAAAGGAGGACAGGTTGAGGTGGAGGGCGAAGCCAAGCGAACACTGGGGAGGAGTAGCGAAAGGGGAAATGGGGGTAACAAGTTGCAGGAAATACAGACGGCGTGGCTGTGGTAATTGGCGCGAACAGCGAGAATTGGTTGCCAAACATGACAATGGCGATCGGAACGAACATGAAGGTGGAGTGAGAAAATAGGAAAACTGAGCTTCTGAGTATGGGAAATAAACACGTCATGACACCCCTCCCCAAATTCACGTACAACAACACTGCCCATTTGGCGACACAGGTCACACCCTTTTTCACCAACAAAGGCTTCCACCCAAAGCTTGAAGTATCTCTCACTTCGGTTGCTTCAGAATATGCTTATCGCCAGTTGGCAGATATCAAGGACCTTCATCAGTACCTTCAAGATCAAATAAAGAAATCAATTACCCAATACACTTCAGCCACAACCAGTTGACACATTCCAATTCCTGAATTTCAGGTTGGAGACAAAGTATGGCTTGACTCGCAAAATATTCGCACAAGACGGCCTTCAAAGAAACTCGATCATTGAAGACTTGGCCCATACCCCATCATGGCTAAAATATCTTCTCATGTGTTTCGCTTGGGCTTACCATTGGATCTTTGCCAGATTCACCCCGTGTTCCATGTATCCCTTCTTGAACCAGCCACGACGTCTACTATTCCAGGCCAACATGCAGATCCTCCGCCTCCCATTGAAATTGACTCCGCTGATGAATATGAAATCTCGAAAATCCTTGATAGTCGTGTTCACCGAAAGAGGCTCGAATACTTAGTAGAGTGGAAGGGACACCCCTGAGGCTAGGTCTTGGGAACCCTCTTCAAATGTGACTAATTCAGCTTGCAGACTCGCCAAATTTCACACAAAATATCCGAAGAAACCGAAGGCTTAGGACCTTGTAGAAATCCAAGAAACCCTTCTATGTTCAAAATAATTCTAAAAAACACTCTACTTCATTAATAATTTCCTAATCATCGCCTGGACCCCCTCTAGTTCTAAGACACTCCCATTCAACTTGTTCAACTTCACTGACACATTCCTCATCAGATCCTCTGACCTCTCCACCAGCTCCTCCACCCTTTCCTTGGCAACCAGCGTAGATGTCCAAGTACCTTTGAAGGTATCTGGAAATCAGCCGAAGACGATGACGAGGACAATAGAGGGCACTTACCAAGAATACCCTTCGAAGAGATTGATGATGTACCCGCAGTCAACCCCTTATCCTTTGCCTTCATCCCCTGCTCCCTTGCATCAGCCTCCCGACCATCCTTCTCCTCCTTCGCTTCATATTATAGACACGGGACCAAAACTCCACATGAGTTTGGATGGTGAAGGGAAGATTCGAAAGGAGAATTACTTACCCTCTGGTGACACACAGGCCTGGTGATCACAGATGCATCGCCCACACATTTTTCCCACCTGACCGCTATACATGTGACTGCAGCGGAGGCATCACCTGCACTTCGCTGGCTTCATAACCATCTTGGGCTATGGAAGGGGTCTCTGTTGGCTCTGTGAACAACTGCGAGAACAAGTGACACTTACCCCAATAAAGATCTTCCACCCTAGGAGGAAGGCATGCTCAGGGTAGCCTTGCTTCACCACCGATTGTGGTACCTTATCTGCCTCAGCAACCTGCGCGTTCACGCGGCCTTTGTGATGCGGTACAGGTACAGGAGGTGGATCATCTGGTAGCACCTCTATCGAAGGACTCCGAGAAGGCTCCGAAAGGGGTTGTTGTGGACTGGGCTCTGATCTGGCCTGTGATTCACATGAGACAGCAGTGGGCTAAATGACGGGAGCCAAAGCTTCACCAAAATCCCAGATCATGTTAGATGGGTTAGCAAGGGTACAAGAACCACATACTCTGGAGGTTCTTCGCAGTGCTCCCTCCACCTCGGGCTCCTTTGAAGGACGTTGCAACCCTGTGGGACAGGGGACTGGGTTCATCTCGATGTCAAGGAATGCCAGGTTGACTGTGAACGTCAACGTCCCAAGCCACTCCTTCTCTTCCTTGACCTCCTTTGCCAGGTCATCCACATCCGATGGCCTTTTGAACTTGAGGTCGGTGATTGCCTCCACCCGTAGTGCAGTCTGAAGCTCAGCCTGGGACACAGAAATTAGCGAACAATCCATAAAAACGATACCTTACCTGGACCCCCTCTGCATCAACTACCCACTGCTCCACTTCCTCCCATAAATTCGTTTAAAAATCAGGGCGAACCTTGGTCATCGCCTGCGTTCGCTTGAGGAGTGAAGAAAGGGAGGATATAAGGGCAACCTAGGCAGACACTCTAGATATTCAATATTACACCAGTTTGCACAATGTAATATTATAAACGATGCATCGACTTGTGGCAGCGAAATCGACGGAGAACTTGCGATCGCCTCTGTACCTAGTGTCTTCCGGGCTTGGGCCTAGGCCCGGGCTGAGCCCGAGCCCAGCCCTAAAAAGCCCGAGCCCGGCCCGGCCCAGGCCTCCAAAAGCCCGAGAGCAGGGCCGGGCTTCGTTTTCATAAGCCCTGAGCCCGGCCCTTAAGCCCGGGCTTTTGGGTGGGGGTGGGTATTAGTATTTAATGCAGCGACTTGCGTCGCTGCATACTATTGAATCTACTACTCTTCATAAGTTGCCCATGCCGCGTGTCATCGACAGCTCCGACAAGGAAATCCAGGAAATGGGCCCTCTGCCATTTAAAAGCAGTTCGGGCCGCGTGGTGAAGCCAAGCGCGGCGCATCTGGATCCGAGTAATGCCGCGAAAGTCCCAGGCCAGCCTCACGGCACTAGGAGGCTGGGGGAAGCAGAGGAACCTAAAAGGAAGCAACCTAAACCTACCGTTGCCAAACCTGGTGTTTCTGCGAGTGGGTCAGTAGTTTCATCATCTCGCACAAATTCGCGACGCATACTGAGAGGGTTCACCGCGGATGACATTGTCATACACGGCCCCTGCCTCGTCGCTCCAAACTCCAGACATTCCCATAGCATCCTGAGAAGTCGTCAGAGGCGTACATTACAATCTCGAACAAGTTTGAATTCTCACTTGTAGGTTTCCATCCTCAAGCTGGACAAAAGAAGGGGCCACTGTGTAATCAACCGCTACTTCGGTTGATCGTACCGATTGATGGTACGCCCTACTGTAGGAGGCATCGTCCATGGGGTAGGAAGTGTTGGCGGTGGTGCTGTCCTGTGGCATATAGCTACATCGTATCGCGTGGTAAGCATACAGAAGCTGTATGAGGCCTCGGAGTGGCAAGCCTCACCTCCGTCCATCATCGTGCGAGCGCATGGTGTAATCATGAGACATCTCGAAACGAGTAGCTAGTGTGGAGGGGAAGAACGTGCAATAGCGTCTCCTTTATATCTATCTACTCGTACACGCGCCATTCCATGAATGGCTACGCTGACTGAATGAGGAGGTTGTCTAGTTGTTGGATTTAATATGACACTATGTTCAGGTAAATACATGCATGGGCGGCATCCCCTTCGATGACTTCCCCCTTCGATGACATCCCACACCCACAGGCCCGGGCTCAAGCCCGAGCCTGGCCCGAGCCCTGGTCGGGCTTGGGCTCAGGGCTGGGCTTAGAATTCGTCGAGCCCGAGCCCGTCCAGGCCCGGCCCAGGCCCGGGCTTTTGAGCCCGGCCCGAGCCCGGAAGACACTATCTGTACCTACGCACGGCGGTGACCCTCGCTATAGCTGGCAGAGACACGTGCGCACTATGTACGTGCCTGGCGGAGATGATGCGCACGGGAACCCGGGCGTATGGCCCGGCGCCACTGACCATTCTGACCCCATCGGCGACTCACTATTCCTCACGTGCAGCTCGAAGACGAGCCGAAATTTCACGGTTGGATATCGGTTAGGGCGCGGTAAGCAGCTCGACGAGGGGAGCTTGGCGAGTGTTGCAGGTGTCCCGACGTCGAAGGTGCAAAAGCCATTATCGACAAATTGGGCATGCATGCGCCGATACCGCTTGGCGTGTATGGTGTGTTGTATGAGGGTAAGGAAGTTTGAAACACATCACGAAATTTCGCGGTTGACGTTTTTATTTTTTTGGCTTTCGACGGCCGTAGGTGTACCAGCTAAGGAGCAGGCGCGGTGGTTGATGGAGCATCCGGCCGTGGCTGAGATTGATCTCCATGTGATGTGGGAGGTGCTGCGAAGAAGCTCTTGGGAAACCTCCGTCTGTAAAATATTTTTATTGAATGACAAGGCCCATCGGTGCAGTGGATACGTGACCGAGATGTGCGGCTCATCAACGCGCGGATAGAACATCTACGAAACAACGTCACTTTTGACCAACGGGGAAGACCTTGATTGTTATATTATTTTGCTTCTGTTCCACACTTACAACGATTTCAATGCGGATCAAAAATGGCATAGTATGTAATGGTCTACTTCAACGTTCATATGCGTGATGGCACTCTCATTATACAGAATGCCAACCTTGATCAACTAGCCCCTTGATTTGTGAGGTATATCTGCTGTGGTATTTAACCTGTATCATCTATACCTAAAGGCTAGGACCGAATGTGCAGCCGTCATCGCCAGCAGCACCCTCTGTTATTCACATTCACCTGCAGGCAAAGAGATTCTCTAAACTGATATGCTTATTTATAGATCGGTACTTGCTGATCTTTTATCCAGTTTTTGCTCGCGCATGCATCGTCGAAATTTTCGCATCCGAGCGTCTGACGGTGATGGGGACTTGTGACTGGTATACCGTTGCGTGTCGATCTGTCTACGTTGGGTATATCTGCGGAGACTAAATAAGGTTGTCTCTATTGTCTGTTGGGGCGTTATCTTACTGAAGAGGTGAGTATACTCAGTCCCGATGCCAACTGTTGCTTGGTATGTCGTGGTGCCTGCGAACAGCTGTCCCCAGTCATGTAAGCGGTTGCATGTTTATGAGCAAGTCGTCACCAAATCTCGAAGTCGCACTTTGGTACTGTAACAGCGTGCTGCGATGTGGAGATGGAGAGTGCGAAGTTTCTTAGGTTTCAGGGCACGTGTGAATCGTTTCCTGTGTAGACCATTGCCTCGTGGGCGAAGCGCATAGCGTTGACTGTCACAGCCCTGAAAGGCACTAGGGCATTGCCACGACGAGTCACTGACACGAGCGTCACAGTGTCTATATATGAGATGGCAGTGCTGGACTCCCATAACCATCGACTCGATTTGATGGCTGAAGCTCTGGCAGGTCTGGGAGGAGCAGGCAAGTTGGCTATGCTTATTTTCCTTCTACTGCGATGCTCATCAGTCCACTCAGCGAGCGTCATTGCCGTTGTCCAGCTCACCGAAGATGTTATCGGCAGGTGCTCCGCGTATGGAACTGCGTACAGGAATGCGTCCAGAGATATGCGCAGAGTCAGCGACCAGATCTCCGGGCTACGTCAGGTGCTCCTTGACCTTAATGGGCTCATAGTGGCCGAGGACGTCCAAAGGTCCTCTCGATTGCCAACTTTGACTGCTGCGCTCAGTATACCCAATGAGCCTCAAACTTCTGGCAAGCCTCCGCTGCTGACAAACAGCGAGGATGGCTCGCGACCCGGAAATAGACGCACTGAATCGATGCCAATTGGGCATGCGAGTCTCCTGAAAAGCCTCTTGAAGAAGTTCAAGCGAAAAGGACGCGGGAATACGATAGAAGCCCGGTATGAAGGCACAGATGGCATAGGGTATCCCCCTGGGACAACTAGCCATTCCGGGAATGCGTCGGAAACCCATGTTGAACGCACAGATGGCACCGCCCACGCCCCTGCGATAACTGGTGATGTCTTAGCGACTGAAGGTGGCAATACAGCAGGGAATGCGTCGGACATCAACAATGATCGCATGAATTTACCTCGTGTTCTCAAGGATTGTCACGACGAGCTGCAGAGCTTGGCGAAGAAGCTAGAAACAAAGGATGTACGCGCATCTCGCATGGAAGCGTTGTTTTACACATTCAACCAAGGCGAGGTTAATAAGACTCTTGAGAACCTCCAAAGGGTCCAGCACCAGCCTGTTGCGGCATTGGCCATTGATCAAGCGTAGGTTTGATTGCCTAACCGCGGACTGCAGCTGATCCTTTCATGTCGACAGACGTTTGGTGCTGGAGACACATGATAACCAACGTCGTCAGGATATCTATAATTGGCTGTCGGCTCCTGACTACGAGTCGAAACATTTGACTGCCATCACGGAGCGAGAAGGAAACACCGGCGCATGGTTTGTGCAGGGAGACTGTTTTCAGGACTGGAGAGGCAAGCCCAAGTCGTTGCTATGGCTTCATGGCAAGGGTGCATTCTCTGCTTGGCTTATTGATGGTCGTCGCTGATTAGTATACACAGCTGGTGCTGGGAAGACTATCTTGTGGTATATAACTCAAACCTATTGAGCTATCTAGGTATCCTGCTAACAAATCCGTGTACCAAGCTCGACCATCATTAGGGAGATCTCCCGTCACTGCGAATCAGACGCCTCGCTCGCAATTGCATTCTTCTACTTTGATTTTCACAGCAAGGATACAAAGCCACCTGCCGTTCTTCGTGCACTGATTAAACAGCTGTCCGCGAGGACCTCTGCAAAAACATCTCCGAAGATCCCTGACTATCTGGGGGACTTATTCTCTAGAAAAGGGGATGGGAAGCAATCACCATCTTCCGAGGAACTGGAGTCGACACTCAAGTCCATCATTGGCACTTTCAAGAATGACGTGTATATCGTCTTCGATGCCCTTGACGAATGTCCAGATCGACCTGAATTTCTGAAACTGATCAAAGAAATACAAGGATGGAACTTTGACAAATTACACCTCCTAGCAACGAGTCGGTACGAGCAAGACATTGAGAAGACACTGAGGGACCTGGTTTCCCATCAGGTACCCATGGATGAGAGTCTCGTCGACGGCGACATCCAAGTCTACGTGTCAAGGCAAATGAATGATGATCCCAAATTCATTAGATACTCGGAAGAAAAAAGGGAAACCATCAAGATCACTTTACTGGATGGTGCGCATGGCATGTATGTGATCATTTTTACATTCTCGGGGACGCTACTAACGGGTCAGCCAGGTTTCGATGGGTTGTTTGTCAGCTGGATTCACTACGGAAGTGCCGATCTCCCCACGAGCTTCAGATGGCACTCACCGACCTACCACCGACTCTATACAAGACCTACGATAGGATTCTCCTACACATCGACGAGCGCGATAGAGTACATGCTCTCAAATTGCTGCAATGGCTCGCTTTCTCGGTCGACAAGGTGTCGCTCAGCCAGGCCGTGGATGTCCTCGCTACGAATCCTGATGCCGTAAATGGCCCCCTATTCGACCGAGATCGGCGGTTTGATGATCCACTAGACATCCTGACCATATGCTCGAGCCTGGTCACCTTTAGCGTCGTGCTGCCAAACCCAGATTATTTCGAGTCCAAGGAACGGGAGAGATTCACAGAGCTCAAGCTGGCACATTTCTCCGTGCGCGAATATTTGGTCTCGGAAGGCCTTCGCAACCACGTCGAGCTGACCATCTATCACTGCAGCGAAAAACAGGCCAATACGTTCATGGCCAAGACATGTGTAGCCTACCTGCTACAATTCAACCAGCATGGTTGCATAAGGAAGGGTACACGCATATCCCATCCACTATGTTCATATGCTGCGCGAAACTGGTTTCGCCATGCCCAGCCAGACAATGACAATGACATTGATTTGCGCCGACTGATTATGGCTCTTCTTCAATCCAGGGATGCAGGGGTGTACTCAAATTGGCTTGGGCTTAAAAACCCAAATCCTAAAGAGAGAGGCGCTCCCATCTACTATACGTCAATGGCTGGGCTAGAAAGAGCATCCCAGGATCTTTTGGAGAATGGAGTAGATGTCAATGCGCAAGGTGGCAAGTATGGAAATGCACTCCAGGCGGCATCATCATGGGGTCATCAGGCCACTGTTGAGCTGCTCCTGGACAAGGGAGCAGATGTCAACGTGCAAGGTGGCAAGTATAGAAATGCACTCCAGGCGGCGTCATCAAGGGGTCATCAGGCCACTGTTGAGCTGCTCCTGGAGAAGGGAGCAGATGTCAACGTGCAAGGTGGCAAGTATGGAAATGCACTCCAGGCGGCGTCATCATGGGGTCATCAGGCCACTGTTGAGACACTCCTGGAGAAGGGAGCATATGTCAATGTGCAGGGTGGCAAGTATGGAAATGCACTCCAGGCAGCATCATCATGGGGTCATCAGGCCACTGTTGAGCTGCTCCTGGAGAAGGGAGCAGATGTCAATGCGCAAGGTGGCAAGTATGGAAATGCACTCCAGGCAGGGTCATCAGGGGGTCATCAGGCCACTGTTGAGCTGCTCCTGGAGAAGGGAGCAGATGTCAATGTGCAAGGTGGCAAATATGGCAGTGCACTCCACGCGGCATCATCAGAGGGTCATCATGCCATTGTTAAGCTGCTCCTGAAGAGTGCAACACATATGGAGAACTGGGAATGACTGCACTCAGGCTGATGCTCGACTACGTCCCTCTCGATGCATTTGACTGCAAGAATGATGGTAGCAGAAGAGACCTCACTGGGTCAGTGGCAACTACCACCATGTTATAGTCTATACCTGAATGTGGCATTGCTGGAACAATGAGGATGGAGGTGTACTACACATGTGAGTTTTTTTTTTTTTGCTTTTCATCATTTCACTTGACCAGGGCAACCTATGGAGGAGGTTGCTACACTTGATGTACCTAGAACTGGACACATGGTGTAAAAATGTAAATATATATAGGATTCGGATTTTGATGGATCTATACTAATGGATCTGCATTCAGGCCTTTGTTGTACCACCTACCACCTATGTAACCACAGATTTGATCCATATGGTCAACCTGGCGGCTGCAGCACTCATCCTGACAGGCATGTAGGGATCTGATGCCATATACCTGGATTCGGCTCATTATTTGTTTATTTTTCATGATATTGTACCAGGTCTGGGTGAAGGCAGTGAAAGAGGTAGGAAAGGGAGTGGGTGGACAAGGATCAGGGAGGGCATGCGGGTACAGGTTAATTTTAAGCATGGGAACCTGTAAAGATGTCTATCTTAAGCCTTGAGTCACAAGAGCACGACAGAACTTGACCAATGTGTGGTATTCTGATGCTACGTAGTGACAGTGTAAGGGTAAGATGCGATGGGGACCGCTAGCCGGTTCCCACGCATAAACTATACAGTGGGTCCCTAAGGGGCCCACTGGGATTATGTAATAACTAATGTACATGTAGATACATGGGTTATTTACACCCTCCCCCTCTATAGACAACTATAGGGGTTAACTATTACTCATAGAGGTCGTCCATGAGGGAGTCCTCTAGAGTGGCCGATACGATGACGACGTCATCGTACGGGGCCGGGGGAGCACGTGACTCCTCCGGGGGCACCTCCACGTCATCGGTGGTGATTGGGTGAGGCTGGTCGGCCTCACCACTAGCGGCGGTCTCCGCTTGGGTGCTGGGGCCCGTGTCCTCGCGGAGCATGGCCTCAACAGCCGGGTCCTCAGTTTGAGGAGGGGGCCGGAAGCGCGCCAGTGTCAGGGGACACCCTGTTTTCCATTTCCAGTTCCGACACCACACCCCGTTCCGACTCCATTTCCGACTCCGCTTCCGATTCCGATTCCATCTCCGCCTCCGCTTTCGGAAATGATTCCGCTTCTGGGAGAACTTCCACCAGTTCTGTTCGCCTTGCCAGTTCCACTCCAATTTCCAACTTCCACTCTCAGAACAGTGTCGGAAATCAAGCGACTTGCATAATAGGCGGCATCAAGGGTCGATCAAGGGTCAGGGAGGTGCAGGGTTGATGGCGGGTGCCAAGTGTTGTCCCTGGCTGCGCAGCGTAGTATAATACGGGCTCGCTGACATTGGGGGTCCTTAGACTTTTCTCTTTGGATTTCCCCTTGTCAGGTGAGAATCCCCTCTTTTGTATACTCTATTCATTTATACAGACTTTGGATTTCCCCTTGTCAGTTGTGTGGTAGTGTGATCTCCACAACCAGCCAGGGTTGCCCTTACAGCAGAAAGTCTCTCCCCTAGAGGACCGGCGGTCGTACTGCGTGTTGCATTCGCGATAGGTGCGTTCGGAATCGGAGACAGCGACTCGGAGATTGCAACCTCTTCCGCACACACGGCGTACGACAGCCCCTCTTCTTACGTCGAGCTCCCAACCCCGGAAATCCTGTCCCATATTTCTCCTTCCGACATGGATCCGGACGATCGTCTTCGGAATATGGAGGAGGAATTGACGTGGAACCGGATGAAGACCGACGCGATTGAAACAGCCTTACAAGCGATTTTGGCTAAGTTAGATATTCCACAAACTGGTGGAAATGAAATGCTGGATGATCCAGATTTTGGCAAAGCGGAAGCAGCGGAAGAGAGGATGTCCACGAAGTTAGCAAAGGTCAAACCTGCAACTCCGGAAGACTTTGATGGAGATCAGGAAAAGGGACGCGCATTCTTCAACACATGCAGCATCTACTTTGCAATTGTCGGAGACCTCTTTCCGAACGACCAGGCTCAGATCCACTGGGCATTGTCCTTTTTCAAGTCGGACCGCGCAGCCCATTTTGCAAACAAGGTGATCCGACATGAAGCGAAGGGCAAGGGGAACTTCTTCCGGGACTGGGACGCCTTTGAGAAAACATTTTCCGACCAGTTCTGCCCGAAAAACGAGCAGCTCACAGCCCTTACGAAGCTCGAGGGGACAAGCTGGTACCAGGCCAAGGATCCGGTCGATGACTACATCGATCGCTTCCAGGAGCTCATTGACCTTGCGGAGTATGACGACGACAAGACGATCGTCATCAAATTCCGACGAGGACTTGATCCGACACTGCAGAACCAAGTTGCGCTGCTTGGGGATGGAGCTCCGGATTTCGATGACCCGGAAGGGTGGTACCAAGCTGCGCAGAGGGTGTCCCGGAACAGGGAAGCAAATGAGGCCTTCGTGGAGACAAACCGGAACATGACACGCAGTTCCGCTCGTCCTACTCCACCTGCGCCAAAACCGGGAAGTGCATTCATTCCCACACGGAAAATATTTCCGATGCTTGCTCCGCCTGCTCCTATTAGGAACCCTAGCCCCCCTCCCTCAAAGGGTGGCCCTGCCCCGGTGGATGTTGACCGCGTGCGTGGAAGAGGCCACGGAACTATCACCTGCTTCCGATGCAGACAACCAGGCCACTATGCTCGCAAGTGCCCCCAAGCCTTTGACATCCGGCTTATGACCATGGAGGAGAAACTTGTTACGACTGTTCATTTCCGACTTCCGACCCTCAGTTCCGCCACACCTTCCGCCCCTCCGATATTTCCGCAACACCTTCCGCCCCTCCGTTATTTCCGACATTCCGCCCCTTGTACATTTTCCTTGTTCTTTCGACTCTATTACTCGGACCCACCAGACCCACCTCACCGTCCATCAAGACCATATATCCGGCCACCCTTGTAATTCGTTGTCAGATATGTTTTCCCGACCCCTTGTTCTTTGCCATTGTTCTACCTTACCCTGAACCCCTCTTGTAGTCCCATTGTTCCCAATAGTTAGTTCCCACGCATTGTCTACTCGACTTCCGCTTCCTCCGGAATTTGCTTAGTACCATATCATTACCTGTTGTCTCAGCTCTTTGTATAAAAACCCCTCATGTATGTCTGTTATTCTGCAATCAGATAATCGCCTTCGATACTTGATTTCCTTCACTCCATCTCCTGTTCTTAGCACAGCGAGTCTAGCAAGATCTCAGTCTCCCCGCCTTCCGTCTTCCGCCTTCCGTCTTCCACCTTCCGTCTTCCGCCTTCCGCCTCAGTTCCGACTCAAGTTCTGACCAAACCTTTGGTTCAGTACTTTCCGACTTCTGACTCAGTTCCGAAATACTTAGGACGATAGTTCATTGGGGGCGCAACCTACAAGTTGAAGCCGCTGTCCTTTCCAGTTCCGACTTAGTGGAAATCTCGATATGTAACAGTATTATCTGATTCCCACCCGATAACTATCACTATGCCTCCTCGTACCACAGCTACTTCAGCTCGAGCAGGAGCTGTCGAAGCTCTCTCTTATTTTGGCAGTCTTAGATCCGCAGCACCAAGGCACGCGGAACCCTCTGGCAGCTCTCGTGCCGACGATGAGCTCTCCGATGCTATTCCGCAACGTTTCGAAGAAGTTCCCGACGCTAATCGCGACGACAATCCCGACTATGATGGGAATTCGACGAGTAGCAGTGGCGAACAAACAGCAGCGTCATTCCGATGCCCAGCTCCACCACCACCACCTCCACCAGGACCACCTCCAGGCGGCCCTCATGGCGGCCCACCCAGCGGTCCCCCAGGCGGTCCTCCCGGCGGTCTTCCACCTCCAATTCCACCTCAGATTCCCGCCAACCCAGTTCCGCCCGCGCCAGTTCCGGATCTTGCACAAGCCATCGCCATGCTAGCCGGACAACTTCAGCGCCCGGCCCAAGCACCACCACGCCCCAAGACAAAGGTCCGCGAACCAGATCAGTTCGACGGTTCCGACCCCAAGAAGCTCCAACCATTTCTGGTCCAGCTTCAACTCAATTTCCGTGATCGCCCCGACGCCTTTCCCGACGACGAACGGAAGGTCAATTACGCCCTTTCCTATCTCCGAGGCACGGCTCTCGACTACTTCGAACCCGCCCTCATGGATCTGTTCGCTCTCGTCGACTGGGCCGACGATTACCACAACTTCATTTCCAAACTCCGCAGCAACTTCGGACCATTTGACATGGAAGCCAATGCGGAAAATGAACTCGATAAGCTTCGTATGAAAGACACTCATAAGATAGCTAAATATATCGTCACGTTCCAGCAGCTCGCTCCTCGAGTCCAATGGGGAGAAGCCGCACTCCGACGCCAGTTTTACATGGGCTTGCCATCCTGCATCAAGGATGAAATTGCCCGCGTCGGAAAACCCGCCACCCTTACCGACCTCCGCAACCTCACCCAATCCATCGATTCGCACTACTGGGAAAGACACTCCGAGATTGCTCGCGAAACCTCTGCCCAGAGCAAGAACGACAAGTCTTCCGACAAGAAGTCTGATAAAGACAAGAAGAAGACTAATTCCGGAAACAACAACTCCGGAAACAACAACAGCAACAACAGTTCCGGATCCAACTCCGGCAACCGGAACAACAACAACAACAACACCCCTCGCAATAACCAGGCCTCTGGTTCCAACACCAACGCCCGGAAGAGCACTCCGGACCTTTCCGACAAACTTGGGAAGGACGGAAAACTAACCCCTGTAGAACGCCAGCATCGCCTGGACAACAACCTTTGCCTTTTCTGCGGCAAAGGAGGTCACGTCGCTCGCGACTGCACCTGCGCTTCCACCTCCGCTGCTAAGGCCAGGGGCCGCGCAGCAAAGACGGAAGAGAAATCTGAAGCGGCTCCTGCTGCGGATTCAAAAAAATAGTCAGCAGTCCTCCGGCCCCCGCACGAGCTGAGGGCTGTGTTGACCCCATTCGTGCGACAAACGAGGTTAAACTCAACGCATCCGCTCTTTCGTCCTCCGATTCCCTCTCTGTTCCGCTCACTTCCGACACCATTTCCACACCCCCGTTCACAGCACTGGTCGACTCCGGTTCAACTCATTGTTTCCTCGATTCCGACTTTGTTTTGAAACATAAACTTCCGACCCACAACATTCCGACAATTCCGCTCCGCCTTTTCGACGGATCTTCCAACACGGCAATTTCTCAAGTCGTGGATCTGTCTATCCGTTTCACTACTGGGGACAACCATGAAGTTACGTTTTACGTTACTCCGCTAGATGCTAGCTGTTCCGTTGTACTAGGACACAATTGGCTCACCCGATATAATCCGTCGATTAACTGGGCATTGGGTCAAATACAGTTCCGTACCCCGGATCAACTTCCGTCTATTCCGACGTCGTCTGCAAAGATGGCCCAGGCCTCTTCTGCAACTCCACTCGTGGATTCAGTTCCGCACTCCGGTCCCGCTTTAGCACCTCCGACCCTCAAAGCTCCTCGAATCGCGCTCGTCTCTGCCACCGCTTTCCGCGTATTGCAACGGCAAGAGGATACGACTGTTTATCAGCTTCACCTTTCCGATTCAGCTTCAGTCAAGGCTCATTCCACCTCGACTTCCGCTCCGGTCGACATGAGCTCAGTTCCGGAAGAATATCGTGACTTCCCGGACGTGTTCAATAAGGCCAAAGCCGACAAACCTGCTGAACATCGACCTTACGATTTGAAGATAGATTTGGAAGAAGGAGCATCTCCGCCCCTTGGACCGATCTACTCCCTTTCGCAAAGTGAACTCCAGACTCTCCGCGAGTTCGTCGATGAACATCTCAACATGGGCTTCATCCGCCCTTCGCTGTCTCCACACGGCGCTCCGGTCCTTTTCGTCAAGAAGAAGGATGGATCTCTCTGCCTCTGCGTCGATTTCCGCGGACTCAATGCCCTCACTAAGAAGGACAAATATCCGCTTCCGCGAATTTCCGACCTACTCGACACTCCCCGCAGGGCGAAGATCTACACCAAAATTGACCTCCGGCACGCTTATCACCTTGTCCGCATCCGGGAAGGTGACAAGTGGAAAACCACTTTCTGCACCCGCTACGGTGCTTTTGAGTGGGTTGTCATGCCTTTCGGTCTAACCAATGCTCCTGCCGCTTTTCAGCGATTGATGAACGACGTATTTTCCGACCTCCTCGACGTATGTGTTCTAGTCTACATTGACGACATCCTCATTTATTCCGACACACCGGAAAAACATCGGGAACATGTCCACGAAGTACTCCGCCATCTATGCAAACACCATCTCTGTAAGGGCAACCCTGGCTAGTTGTGGAGATCACACTACCACACAACTGACAAGGGGAAATCCAAAGAGAAAAGTCTAAGGACCCCCCAATGTCAGCGAGCCCGTATTATACTACGCTGCGCAGCCAGGGACAACACTTGGCACCCGCCATCAACCCTGCATCCCCCTGACCCTTGATCGACCCTTGATGCCACCTATTATGCGAGTCGCTTGATTTCCGACACTGTTCCAGGAGTGGAGGTCGGAAATTGGAGTGGAACTGGCAAGGCGAACAGAACTGGTGGAAGATCTCCCAGAAGCGGAATCATTTCCGAAAGCGGAGGCGGAGATGGAATCGGAACCGGAAGCGGAGTCGGAAATGGAGTCGGAACTGGGTGTGGTGTCGGAACTGGAAATGGAAAACAGGGTGTCCCCTGACAATAAATCTGAGGAACTCGACCCAGTCCAAATGGAAGAGGCACTTGTCTGGTTTTATGAAGAGGTTGTGCTTGCGAAGACGGGTGAGGAGAATTCGGATGTGCTCCAAGTGATCCTTCTTGTTCTTGGAGAAGATAAGGATGTTGTCGAGGTAGACTACAACAAAGACATCAGCCCTGTCTTGGAATATATCGTTGATGAAGTGCTGGAAAGTAGCTGGGGTGTTTGTCAATCTGACCGGCATGACAATGTATTCGAAGGACCCATATCGAGTTCAGAAGGCTGTCTTCCACTCTTGACCAGAGGCGATTCGAACATTGTTGAACCATGCGCGAAGGTTGAACTTGGTATATATGTTCGCGCTTTTGATTTGGTCAAAAAGGCTTGGAATCAGTGGTATAGGGTACTTGTTCTTTCACATGATATGGTTCAACCCTTGGTAGTCCACACACATCCTCAGTGTACCATCTTTTTTCTTTGCGAATACCACACAGGCACCACCGGGTGATTGAGAGGATCAGATGAATCCCTTGCCAAGCATATCTTCAAGATAGTCGCAAAGTGCTTCTAGTTCGGTGTTTGAGAGCAGGTATATGGGGCCATGAGGTGGTGTGCCATCGTTCTCGATCTCAATGGTGTGGTCATAAGGGCGATGTGGGGGCAGGTTTTTGGCTTTAGCATGCGAGAAGATATCGATGAAGTGGTGGTACTCCTCTGGTACCACAGTTTTGAACATCTCTAGTTCATCCCTCAGCAGGGGGTTTTCCGTCGGTCAGCGATTCTACAAATGGTGTACAGGGGAGGACTCAGAATGGGCGCAGGCACTGTTTTTGGTTGAATAGTTTCGGTTTCTATTATATTTTCTCCTTCAGCTGAAAATGGGTGGATAAGAGTATTTGGAAGCGATATAGAGGACTCAGAGGAGTGATTCTCGATAGGCTTGACTTAGAGATGTAATGGTTCGCCATCCACATCGAACATCTGTTTAACCAGAAAGATTCAGAATAGGAGCAGGTGGAGAAGTGACATCTGGTGGAGGGACCCAGACATAAGAGAGTGGTCCAATCACCATGTTTGGGACGTAACCCAAGGATGGTGGGGACGTGTTTGAACCAGGAACTGATGGTGGCAAAAGCATTGAGGCAGTGTGGAGTTCGGGAATGCTGTCAAAGATAGCCAGAGGGGAAATCATTGTGCAGGCCATAGCGACTGTCATACGTGGTAGTATGGAAGCGGTGCTGAAGGGAAAGGTAATTGAGAGAGTACCCCAATTGATGATGGGTTTCATAGAGTGAAGCCACCGGAATCCAAGAACAATTGTGGCCGAAGGGTGTAACTTTGTGACAAGTAGCGAAATGTCCTGCGAAGATGAGTCGCTGAATGTGAGACTAGTATCAAGATATTCGTGAATGAAACCACCAGTAGCTGGCTTTCCCTCAAAAATGCAGAGAGTGATTGGCGAATGGAGTGATGTACATGTGAAACCAGGACAAGAGGAGAATGAGCTATCAATGAAATTCGAAGTGGCACCAGAGTCAATGAGAGTAGTAGGAATGGAGTTAGAGAGGCCGGGAAGGTGTACATGGATGATGAAGGATGAATCAGAATGGGAACTAATGGAAATGAACACATACACAGCTGGTACAGAGGGAATGAGATTGGTGTTCAAAGAAATAGAGCGACCCATTGTTAACACCACAGAGGGATTGCGAACTAGTTTTCCATGGGAGAGTCTTTGCTATCTTTGGAAACCTCTTCAAGACTGGTGACCTGAGGATCGCCTTCGAGGGTGAAGATAGCCCTGCCAGTAGTTGAGGCAGGATCCTGATAACGGCACCCCTTTGCATGGTGTGTGGGGGGTTCACCGCAATACAGACAAAGGCCTTTGGATTTCCATTGCTCTTTCTCAGCTCCAGTGAGATGTCCGGTAGCATCAAGGATACCAGAAAGGTCTTTCTGTTCGCTGGGCTTGGCCACTGCAGAGGGTCTGGAGCAAGTGTTAGCACAAGGTGTGGATGATGACTTGGAAGAGGAAGGGGGATGAATGGAAGTTGTGGTCTGCTTTTCACCTTGGCATTCCTGGTAGTGATTGTCAATGTGAAGAGCTTGACGTTTAAGATCATTGAGGCTTTCAGGACGCTTGTAAGAGAGTATGTGGTCTTTGATACGCTCGGCGAGGCTATTATAGAAAGTGTCATAAAGGGCGGCATCATTCCACTCGACATAAGAGGACAACTCAGCAAAAGTGGTCATGTGGCAATAAACACAATGGGTGTCAAGCATCTTGAGCTTGCGAATTGCTCGCTTGGAAGCCTGTATGATGTCGGCCTGACAGAAAAGATGATTAAGCTCATCAACAAAGGTATCCTAGTCACTCCAAATGGGTTCCAGGACCTGAATGAGAAAGGGTTGCCACCAGATTAAGGCAATGTTGCTGAGGTAGGAGGCTGCATAGGAGACTCGTTGTCGCTCCTGCTGGAACTTTCAGGGCTTGTTGTCGAAGACCATAACACAACTGACGATGAATGTTCAGAGAAGGCGAGGCTCCTTTCCTGTGAATTTGTCAGGTTTTGCAGCATTGGAATCACTGTCAGGGGTGGCCTGAGGGTAAGTGAATGGAAAGGGATAATAAGGGTTCCATGGGAATCCTGGTTGTGGCCAAGGCCCTCCACCAGGAGGCGGAGGTGGGCCAGGAGGTCCAGTAGGCCCAATCGGAGGTGCTCCAACATGGGGCAGGGGTGGCCAAAAAGGTGGTGGAAGAGGAGGCACAGGCCCACCGGGAAGGGCAGGAATCTGTGCTGGAGGTTGTGGGGGAGCTTGTCCCACAAAGGGGTGAGGTTGTCCCCTGAATAGATGAGGCACAGGCCCACCAGGCAGGGCAGGAATCTGTGCCAGAGGTTGTTGCAGAGGAGGTTGCCCCACAAAGGGGAGAGGTTGTCCCACAAATAGATGAGGTGCAGGCCTGCCAGGTAGGACAAGAATCTGTGCTGGAGGTTGTTGTGGGGGTGGTTGTCCCACGAAGGGGTGAGGTTGTCCCACGAATAGAGGTAAGGAGGCCGGAAAAGTGTGAATTTGAGCGGACGCGGATAGAGTATCTTGTGGTGATTGTGTCGGAAGGAAAGGTGGAAATGGACCCAGTCAAAGTTTCCGGTGTATCGGATTGGCCGGTGCCACGGGACAAGAAGGAGGTCCAGTCCTTCATTGGGTTTGTCAATTTCTACCGACGGTTCATCAAGGACTTCTCCTGCCACGCCCGTGCCCTCTTCGACCTCACCAAGAAGGAGGTTGGATGGCGGTGGGGAGAGCCGGAACAGGCCTCCTTTGACAAACTCAAAGAGCTGATCACTTCTGCCCCGGTCCTGATCTTTCCCGACGACTCTCGCCCTTATCGAGTCAAGGCGGATTCTTCCGACACAGCTACCGGAGCGGTCTTGTCACAACAGTCCTCGGAAGATGGTGGGGGGTGGTGTTACGACCGTTCATTTCCGACTTCCGACCCTCAGTTCCGCCACACCTTTCTGCCCCTCCGACATTTCCGCGACACATTCCGCCCTTCCGATATTTCCAACATTCCGCCCATTGTACATTTCCCTTGTTCTTTCGACTCTATTACTCGGACCAACCGGACCCACTTCATCGTTCATCAAAACCATATATCCGCCACCCTTGTAGTTCGTTGTCAGATATGTTTTCCCAACCCCTTGTTCTTTTCCATTGTTCTACCTTACCCTGAACCCCCTTGTAGTCCCATTGTTCCCAATAGTTAGTTCCCACACATTGTTCTCGACTTCCGCTTCCTCCGATACTTGCTTAGTACCATACCATTACTTGTTGTTCTGCGCTTTGTATAAAAACCCCCCCATGTATGTCTGTTATTCTGCAATCAGATAATCACCTTCGATACTTGATTTCCTTCGCTCCATCTCCTGTTCTTAGCACAGCGAGTCTAGCAAGATCTCAGTCTCTCTCAGCCTTCCGTATTCCGTCTTCTACCTCAGTTCTGACTCAAGTTCCAACCAAACCTTTGGTCCAGTACTTTCCGACTTCCGACTCACTTCTGAAATACCTAGGACGATAGTTCATTGGGGGCGCAACCTATAAGTTGAAGCCGCTGTCCTTTCCAGTTCCGACTTAGCAGAAATCTCGATACGTAACAGGTGGCATCCGATTGCCTTCTTCTCTAAGAGCCTTAGTCCGGTCGAGCGGAACTATGAGATCCATGACAAGGAGATGCTGGCAATCATCCGAGCACTGGAGGAGTGGCGACACTTCCTCGAGGGTGCTCTATGCCCATTTGAGATCTGGACAGACCACAAGAACCTCGAGTATTTCTGCACGTCTAAGAAGTTGAACCGACGACAAGCACGGTGGTCCCTACACCTGTCCCGGTTCAACTTCATGCTCGACCACCGCCCCGGCCGCACCATGGGCAAGCCTGATGCCCTATCCCGCCGTGCGGATCATGGAAGCGAAAGTGGGGACAACGCGGATATGACACTGCTCCGCCCAAGTCTCTTTGCAATCCGCGCCCTAGAAGGAGTGACTGCAGTTGGGGTGGAAGCGGAAACGCTCTGGGACATCCGGAGGCAGTACCGGAATGGAGAGAAGGAGGAGTCAGTGGTGAAGGCAGTGGAGGAACTTCGGAAGGGCACTCATGGTCTGTACGGGCAGCGGAGTGGTCGGAACATGATGGACTGCTCCACTTCAGAGGCAAGGTCTACGTTCCAGGTGGGGCGGACCTCCGCCGCCGCATCGTGTCCCAGCACCATGACACACGGGTCGCTGGGCATGCTGGCAGGTGGAAGACGCTGGAGTTAGTGGCTCGGAATTACTGGTGGCCTCAGATGTCCCGCTACAATGGACAGTACGTGAAGACATGTGACCTTTGTCTCCGAACCAAAGCACAATGACATCCGCCCATCGGAGAACTTGTTCCGCTCCTGATTCCCAAATCCCGCTGGGACACCATCAGTGTCGACTTCATCGTTGAACTCCCAGAGTCTCATGGCTACGACGCAATCATGAACATCGTGGATTCGGTAAGCAAGGTGTCCCACTTCATTCCGATGCACATGACGATCACAGCCCTCGGAGCGGCCCGCCTGTTCCTTGCACATGTCTGGAAGTTCCATGGGCTCCCTAAGCAAGTTGTTTCTGACCGAGGTCCGCAGTTTGTCGCGGAACTGACTTGGGAGCTCTACCGCCTGCTCGGCATAAAGCTGGCTACCACCACGGCGTACCATCCGTAGGGTGACGGACAGACGGAACGGGTCAATCAGGAGTTGGAGCAATATCTCCGCCTCTTTGTCAATGAGAGGCAGGATGACTGGGATGAGTTACTTCCACTGGCGGAATTCCAATACAACAACCATGTCCATTCCGCCACACAACAGACTCCCTTCATGCTTGACTCCGGACGATACCCGCGGATGGGCTTCGAACCACGCTGTCAAGATTGGATTTTGGGCGTTAATATCGCATGTTAGTGGCAAATGCCCGAATAGCGTGTGCGATCTAGCGAATCGCCCAGCGAACAGTACCGAAGAGGTAAGGGTTAAGAAGTAAGAGGGTTACTCGAAAGGAATTCACCCTGATCTACAGTCACAGCGAAATAGCCCATGGCACTTGACAATGTAACGTGCAAGGTGTCACGGAAAGGTTGTCTAAGTAGCGACAATCCTTTCGCCGGCGAAGGCACTCCTTCGGAGCCCTTCGCTGACAGCACAGAAAATAACTCAAAGGCTAAGGTAATGAAGATGAAGTATGAGAACTCACCAGTGATGCCTAAGTCCTCTTCTGGTCGAAGCTAGAAATCTACAGGAGAAGGCTCAAGAGGATGATCACAGCGAGGTCAAGTTTTCACAAGATGGACGACATATGATAATTAAACTGGAGAATATACATGCGAATGTAGACTATGTATACCGAATGCTCATACAGTGCTAGCGAATAGGAAAGAGGCCATCTGGAGTCAGGATTGGATAGGGGTGCACAGTCAGGATACATAATAGATGAGATAGACATACAATAGAATGGAAGAGGGGTGCGAACATGAAACGACGGAGAGGAAAGAGGGCGAAGGCCCCTATGTACGAAAACACGCCTTGGGACCTGTATATACACCACCCTGCACGGACTCTTCGTCTGCTGGGTTGGTCCCACATGACCTACGGGTAGGATGCCCCGCGAATGCATTCTGGCCATAGGAACACCCAAAGGGGGTTGAGTTGAGAAGATGATGGGACCAGTGATGAACCATCAACCCGGGTAAAGGATGTCGATCCTGTTTGATGGCGTGCCTGCTGGTGAATGATGCGAGTAGCGAATGGTCAGATGGCGAATGTGGCGAATAGTGAATGGAGTGAGGAGTGAATGGAGAGAAGACGAGCGAACATGGAAGAGTGGTGAAAGGGACAACAGGGATAGCTGGGTACAAGAGATAAATGAGTCATGACAGCCTGCACCTCCTTGCAATTCATGATAGGACCAGTGATGAACCATCAATCCAGGTAAAGGATGTTGATCGTGTTTGATGGCATGGCTACTGGCAAATGATGCAAGTAGCGAATGGCCATTTGGCAAATGTGGCGAATAGTGAATTGAGCAAGAGGTGAATGGAGCGAAGCCAAGCGAACATGGAAGAGTGGTGAAAGGGGAGACAGGGATAGCTTGATACAAGAAATGAATGGGTCATGACAACTGTTAGTGAAAACTTCAGCGAAGCTAATTCGTCCTGCCCTACAGTGGTACAAGTCCCATTGAGTCCAACCTGCATGGTGGCTGCATCTGACACTATCCAAATGCATCCTGAGCATGTGGGTCTGTCATGGAGTGGGAGTTTAACAGATGATGGGTTCTATGATGGATGAGGGCTCCAACACCTGGCATCCTGGCAGGAATGACGCAAATAGCGAATGCAAAAGCAGTATGGCGATGAATATTTTGGCAAGATATTCGCTCGGGAAGCCGTTCGCTGGTTGAGGAGGCCATTCGCTGTGTGTTGAGGGAAGATCCACACAATAAACAAATCATGACACACGTCCCGACTCGAGACGGTCAATGAGTTCTGAGACCGCATGGACTCCACCCTTTCGGAAGCCAAGTCGGCCCTTGCGAAGGCCAAGGATGACATGGCAAGGTACTACAACCAACGCTGGGTTCCTGCCCCGGAGTACCAAGTTGGAGACAAGGTGTATCTAGATGCAAGTGACATCCGCACCACACGCCCTTCGCAGAAACTTGCCCACCGCTACCTTGGGCCCTTCACAGTGACGCGGAGGGTTGGACGGAGTGCATACCGCCTCCGACTTCCGATGTCCATGTCCCACCTCCACCCCGTCTTCAACATGGTGAAGTTACTCCCTATGCTTGAGGACCCAATTCCAGGTCGGAAGGCTCATCCGCCACCTCCGCCGGAAATTGTAGATGGGGAAGAGCACTATGTGGTGGAACGGATCCTGGACAGCCGGTTTGTGCGAGGACGACTCCAATTCCTCATGAAATGGGAAGGGTATGGGTACGAGGAGAATTCATGGGTCCCGGAGCAAGATGTTTCCGCTCCAGACAAACTCCGTGAGTTCTATAGGACACACCCCGGTGCCCCTCGCCAAATCCGCTCGCTGGCATTTCAATCCCTCGTGTCCCGTGCTTCGAGGACACAGCACGCTAGAGGGGGGGTGATGTCAGGGGACACCCTGTTGTCCATTTCCAGTTCCGACACCACACCCAGTTCCGATTCCATCTCCGCCTCCGCTTTCGGAAATGATTCCGCTTCTGGGAGATCTTCCACCAGTTCTGTTCGCCTTGCCAGTTCCACTCCAATTCCCGACTTCCACTCTCGGAACAGTGTCGGAAATCAAGCGACTTGCGTAATAGGTGGCATCAAGGGTCAATCAAGGGTCAGGGTGGTCAGGGAGATGCAGGGTTGATGGCGGGTGCCAAGTGTTGTCCCTGGCTGCGCAGCGTAGTATAATACGGGCTCGCTGACATTGGGGGTCCTTAGATGTTTCTCTTTGGATTTCCCCTTGTCAGGTGAGAATCCCCTCTCTTGTATACTCTGTTCATTTATACATACTTTGGATTTCCCCTTGTCATTTGTGTGGTAGTGTGATCTCCACAACCAGCCAGGGTTGCCCTTACAATGAAGATGTGATGGCAGTGGTCTGATGAGACAATTGGGGGAAAGGATTCCGTGTAAGCGCTCAGCGCAGTTGGTGAATAAACCGGTTCATGACAACAGTATTATCTGATTCCCAGGCGAAAACTATAACTATGCCTCCTCCTACCACAGCTACCTCAACTTGCGCAGGAGCTATTTAAGCTCTCTCTTATTTGGGAACACTTAGGTCCGCAGAATCACCAAGGCATGCAGATCCTTCCAGCTCTCATGCCAACAATCCATTTACTGACAATCTACCAAGTCACATCAAAGATGTTATCAACATCAACCCTGGCAATCCCAACTATGATGCAAACTCCTTGAGTACTAGTAGTAGCAGTGAACATACGGCTGCATCATCTCGACACCCACCACCACCACCACCACCACCACCACCACACCTCCGAATCCCACCAAACCAATTCCGCCCACTCAAGCCCTGGACCTGCAGGCTATCGCCATGCTGGGCGGCTCCAACATCTGGCTCAAGTTTCACTCAGCTTTCCTCAGTTTCCCTTAGCACTATGTGGGAGATTAGAGCTCTGACCATTATGTATGAATATCCCAAGGAAGGACATCTTTCTATTAGTTCAAACTCTTTTTATATAAATCCTCAGAAGATATATATCTAAAAGTTGATCATTATTCCATAATTTCCTCACTAACATTATTTTGAAATAACTTTATATTTCATACTCAGTCATATTTTGATAGTTTCTATTATAAACCTGTTCCAGAAATATCTAATACCACAGACGCGGCTCTGGTAAGGGGCACCGGCACCAAGCGAGGTGCCGCAACACAACTTGATCGGGAGAGACGTGTGTAGCAAAAATACAGCAGTAGGAAACTAAATGTACGAAAAGATGGCATGGCATAATGAGAGAGGAGACGTGAACCTGGCGATGACATGCGGCAGTAAAAAACCCGTAGGAAAAAGCCTTTCATGGCATGCAGGGCTATGAAGGGAGAGGGAGGGAGGGGAAACGCAGCGATCACTATGAGCTGTGCAAGTGTTAGCGTGAGCACGGCTGGCGAGCCAAGCGTACAGTACCTGTGCTATGTGGGGTGTCGCGGGCAAGCGAAGCACAGGGAGGATGTGCGGATAAAGTTAAGTAGGCCAGAGTGAGTCACCCACTGAGACACGTGTGCCGGTCCATGACATGGACGCTGACGTGTCTTGTGGGACTCGAGCCTACGCGCACGACGAAGTTCAGCAGAACTCCTGAGCTAGCGAGAAATGCAAGAAATCAACTTACCTTGGGTTAACTAGGGAATGAGATGAGGAGAGAGGAAACAGCTTTACAACACGGAGCAGCCTTGCGGACAAGCCGCAGGTGGGCACAGAATTCGCCGCATGTAAGCACGCTGCGCCACTTAAACTCTGAATTATTTATCATCCAAGGAAACAATATGTATAATCTTAACATTGTCATTGTGTGTCAAAAGTTTGTTTTCGTGAAAGTATTTATTATCTTGTCACCCTTTCATGCCCAATGAAATTTTGATTTTTTTTCTGTTTGTTGTGGATTGTTATTGTATTATTTACCTGATTTTAATTTCCTGACTTGAACTAGGTTACTCTGAAATTATGTTCCCTGTCATCAAGTTTTCTTCCCATACTTTATGTTAATGATATCAATTTAAATTTCTTCGTTTACCCCAGACAGTTACTCTAAAAACATCCCAATTTATTTCATTATTTCCCCTTGCATTTTATGAAGGGAATATTCTTTATTTTTTCACAATTTATTGTGGCTACTTTTTATGGATATTTATCTGTTTTTATTCAAAGTTTCTTTTTGTCTTAGATTGTAAACAAAAAGGAACAAGTTTGCACAATTTCCCATAGTTTCAAATTATTACAGGATTTCCTCTCTTATCACTATTTCTTGCTGTGGGTTACGGTAAACAAACAATGACTTGCACCTAGTGTCAGTCTGTATCGCGTTCCGACTCGCGTTCCGACAGCTGACAAGGGCCGACCTATCATCATTTCGAACCGCATCATCGATGAATACTCGGAGCCCAATGTCGACGCCCTCCACAAGAAGAATCTGTTGTCGCTTGGAGAAGATCGGTTTTTGACGACGCTCATGATGAAACACTTCCCAACATACAAGATGAAGTTCAGTCCTGATGCCATCGCACATACCATTGCTCCCGATCGATGGAGCATCCTTCTGTCTCAGCGACGGCGATGGATAAACTCGACAGTGCATAATCTCTGCGAGCTGGTATTTCTACCTGAAATTTGCGGTTTCTGTTGTTTCTCCATGCGATTTATCCTTTTCATCGATCTGTTGGGAACGGTCCTGAGCCGTATTCCTTATTTATAAGATTTTCATGCATCTGAAGTTTCCGTCTAAGATCTTGCCTGCTACCGCTGTTTACGTGAGTCTTTCCTGACACACATAACGGAATTCCTGAACTAATTGCGTTATTAGTTGGTATACCTTATTATCATAGTACCCACAGGCCAGGCACCCATCCCAATCATTTCATTAATTCTGATTGGCGCAGTGTACAGTCTTCAGGTATGACATATGCTATATATCCAGCCAGGCCTATTCACCCTACTCTTCAGGCGTTAATCTTCATTCTGAAGAGGGAGTTCATGTTAGTGGGCTGGATGGTAATTTATCTCTTGTCGTATACCACGTCTCCTATCCTTTTGCAAACTTACTGATCATTCGCGTGTCACAGTTACCCGATCTATAGCTTCTTCCTCCCGATTTATTCCTTCTGGTCCATGGATGACTTCAGTTGGGGTAATACCCGTCTGGTCATCGGGGAAAGCAATAGCAAGAAGGTTATGATTGCTGACGACGAGAAATTAGATGACTCGATGATTCCTCTTAAGAAGTTCAGCGAGTATGAAGCTGAAGCCTGGGAGACTGGCTCTGTTCGGTCTGGCCATACCGGATTCAGTCAGCCTAGCGGCCAGCGGTCGATGCATACCCATCAGCCTCCGATGCCTCGTTCTGACTCCCCGCGAAGTTACGCCCAGGCCTCTCAGTCTGGGGATTTTTACCGCGATACCAACGTGACATTCAACCACTCGTCTAATCCGAACCTCCGGCTTGGGCCAAATCAGCCGAGCAACGTCTCTATGTATCAATACGGAGGCGCTCCGCCAGCACTCCCACAGCAGCAGTTTGGCACGCCAGAGATGCCTTTTCTACCGAGGGGCGCAGGGCCGGCCAGGTTCAGTTCATGGGTCAGAGTATGGTGGAGTTCCTCAAATGGGCTTCCCGAACACGGCCAGAATGTATGGAATGGGCTATGCCAATGGATCCAGGAAACACTGTGATGTCGAATCTCAACATGTTTGGTAGCAGGCGGCTCGGGTAGTTTCAGTGGGGCACCACCATCTGCAATGCCCAGTATGAACATGGGCCAGCAGCGGATGTCTACGTTCTCGATGGCGACATCTTTCAGTCCTTTTGCGGGCCCTAGTCAAAGCACAGACCCTACGGACGAGGAAGTATTGGGTGTTCTGAGGCACTACCTCAGCACGCAAGATCCGATGACTGTAACAAAGAAGTAAGTAGTTGGTTCCAGCAGATCGTACTCCTGGCTGAACCATGTCCCACAGAATCGCTCGCGAGGCCGTGATGGCTCGTTCCCCAGTGCGGACCTGACATCCCGCAAGGACTTCCTTAATTAATCCATAGATAGCATCTTGTCTGAAAGTTAGATCGAACTCTCTTTGTCGCGCTGTCCTTCCAGACGTCTAACGCTCTCTATCTTACTACCTGCGGACTATTCGGCTTTTCGTAACATCCCACATCGCACCTCTCTTTTGCATGTCACGGACCAAGGATTCTCTTTGTGTGACCAATAGGGCCTATCACAGTAGCGGTTTTGATGGGGATTTGGAGCGGATTTGGATGAGGATTTGAAACATTTATAAAGCTCTGACAAAGCCCCGAAAACCGGTTTTAACTGTGATAAGCTAGTTTTGAACAGACAATTTGACATGATTTGGACGGGGTTTTGTAGCTCCTGCCGTCACCGGCCGGAGCGGAGACTCGAGCTTCTTGTTCTCTGCCGCCAACGGCATGACAAAGGCCGATAACATGGAGTCCTTCGATTCTTTTATATACTGTTGGTGTATACAACTGCTATGAAAGTAGTAAAGGCACACCGGCGCATAGCGAGGTCGCCGCAGCAAAAAAAACTATTGAAGGCCGTGGCCTAGTAAAAATACATGTACATAGAGCAGAGCAGAAAGCTACTACGGCAGAAGGCATTAAAAAAGCCCCGGAGGGAAAAAAGCATTTGAGCGGTGCAGGGCATGATGTGAACAGAGAGAGTATGGGGGGGGGAGGGGGGAGGGGGGAGGGGGGAGGACAAAAAAGCTAAAACAAGGCACGAAGTCAGTACGCGTGGGGCAAGCGAGCCCGACTGCTCAATACCTATGCGAAGGTGGGAGTGCGACGCAAGACAATCTGTGATTCAAATTCTGACGCATCGAAGTGAGGCTCAGGCCTACAAGCAGATACGTTCAGCGGAACGAATATTAGCAGTGGCGAAGGGTAAGCACACCCTGACGAGAAAAGACAAAAAGGAAAGAAAAAGGAGCAAAGCCAAGGAAGAGATGCGGGTGACCCAACAGCGTGTACGGGATCACATGCGGCCTGCAGGGGCAAGGAAGTCGGTGCAGCGACTAAGTAGTACGGTGGTGTGGGGCTGCGTCGCATCTGCTGAGGTCGTGCCTCTGCCACCTTGCCTCGCCATTCGTGTGTGCCGTGGTGCAGCGCTGTGCCGTATTCTCATTGATCTGCATGGCCGTCTTGCAGGTTCTCGTTAGGGTGACGTTCGTCTGTGTCACGTTCTCGCGAGTCGCCGCCTTGGGGAGCTGGGTCGTGGCATTGACCCTTAGTACATGTGCCCGAGCTGCTGCTGCTGTTCCTTAGCCCAACTGGTGGCGACATTAGTAACAGTCTTTCCAGTACAGAAGATAATACTCACAGCGATCGAGGCTTCATCCTCAAAGCAGCAGCCTTCCCACTGGCTTTCCAAGGCCTTTTGTTTGGGCGGGAGTCAACATTTTCTGCCTTACCTGCATGGAGCAAAGCTTTCAGCTGTGGAACAGAAAATGGGCCTGCGGTAGTTGTTGTGATAGGATCAGCACGTTGCACTTCTTTGGACTCATACTACAGTCTCAGAAACGATGTAGTAGCCTTTAGAGCTCCGCTAGGTGTGCCGGCCGAAATCCAAATCCAAAACGACGCGACTTTTCCAAATCGCCTCCAGAGGCGCTTTGGGAATTTGGGTCGGTTTCGGGCACGAAACGCCTTCTCAAATCCCCATCAAAACCACTCCAAATCCCCATCAAAACCGCTACTGTGATAGGCCCTAATGTAATTCATTCATCATATTCATACCGTATGGACAACCTACTTACTTTAACGTCGCTGAGGAGTCTCAGTTGACCGATACTACTATCAATAGAACGACCTCTTAAATACTGAGCTTATATACTGGTACAGTAGTACCATCTTTCCTCTTCCGGTTTAGAGTTTTATTTTGAGGGCGCTTCTTATGTGACACTATCCCTAAGGTAGATATCGTGGCAACATATGGCTATCCGCTCTAATTAGGATGGCCCTGCCTCTGTGAGCGATCCCTGTCGCACGTACAACTTAGGGTCACGTTCGAGGACCCAAGGCTGGGACATCGCGTGTCATAGCTAAGCCAATACCCTTCGAGTTACTTTACTGGACTCGAGTAGTTAACTAATAACTTAATCACCCGAGCTCATCTTTTCACAGCAAGCAAGACCTCGGTCATGGACGGCGGGCAATTCCGAATGGACGCTGCCGGCCGGGCCACGAGCAACTTGCGGTAAATTTCGGGACCACATACACAGGCAGGTTACTGAAGACCGGACAAATTTACACGTGATGCTCTACGTCTTGTCCCTACGCTCTATAAAGTCCCATCCTCGTATCGATGGTCGATGGCAACCCAGCCGCCTGTCATCTACATCAGCTTGCGTGGAGAATGCTCCACACCGCGCCGTCATACCCGTTCCCAAACACCTGGGGGTCATATTGGAGAATCTCCCTCATCCACTCACGAGCCATCTGATTTGCCACTTCATAGCTCGGAGGTGGCAGGTCTAGCCCGGCTCTACAGGTTTTTAGATGGGCAGTGAGGGCCTCCGGCCTCACGTAGTACGTTGAGTGAGTGCAGAGCAAGCGTGGGCACCGTTTCCCGAATTTGTGGGCAACAACCCTCCTCGCCTCGGTGTTGATGATGACCGCCTGAGACATCTCTAGGCGGCCTTCCTCTATCTCCTTCATCTCCCACATGACATGGGTGAGCCAATGCTTGGCGATGTCACGATATCTCCTTGGAGTCTTGCTGCAGACCACTCCTTCAGGAGAGACGTAACTACATATCCCATGATTGACAATCAAGGCGATGGGATCCAGGAGATCAAAGCGAGTGCGACGGCGTGGTGCCGCCGAGCTCACTCTCGTTTGCCGTGCTGGATGGCGTCTGGGGCTCCCCTCCGACTGCGCCAGGGCAGCAGTCCTGGCTGGGGAAATATGTGTGGTATTCCACACATTTCCACCGTCGTGATAATTGTTTGTTGCCTCGTAGTTGGAAGGCGATCTGCCAGGAACGTCAATGTAGTCAATTGTAAATTCACTCTCCATGACTTCCACGATGTACTCACTCGTCTGCGCCCTCATCAACGATGTAAGAAGGTCCTTGGACCATGTGATCATGGCTCGGCAGATCAGACACAAAGGGAGTCTCAGACCATGGTGGTCCGAAGCCAGACATGGGTGAGGAGGTTATGAACTTCATCGCTCTTACAGTTACTTATATATTATTGCAAATGCATTGATTACACGTGACGCTGTCAACGTTCCTTTGTTCAATTGGCGCTCAAAGCTTAATCTGCCAAGCCGCATCACGGCGCTTTCTTCCCACCGAGGTGCGGCCAGCGGCATGTATTGAACCGAGAAGGTGGCCGAGAGGTCCCAGGATCGGTACATATGGGGCGGCGACACCGGCATTTGTGCATGTGCTTGCAAGAACTGCCGTACAGCAGGGTTGAGGACCGCCCCGTGGACCAGGTAGAGGTGTATCGCGGTCGTTGGGATATATAGTCTAAGATATGGTCAAGAATGTATACCAAATCTGGTCTAAGTTCATATCGCGAACGAAGATCGGGGTTGAAAGGCAACATCAGCAACCTGCAGATACGCACTGATGGCCTCAGACATGAAGGCGCCCTAGGAAGAAGGCAGAGATGTCCAATCCCCATCCCGATGACACGGTCAAAATATTCTGAAGTACTTGACTCCCCCCACTGTGTCCATGGCGAGCCTCTTTCATCGCAAACCCTGCTGGTACTTCTTCAAAGCAACATATTCGCGTACTTTCTCGGGATGGAGGAGGCCCTCGTGGCATCTCTGATCTTCTACTCCTACGCGAGCTCATGGAAGGAGTGGCCGTCCAGGGAGATCATGATGAGGATTGAACGTGCTCATTATATAAGCTGGCGTCACACTGGCGTCCACTTTGACAAAAGCTTTGCAGTCGCGTCAGTCGCGTCGTATCCTCCGTTGGTATAGACCCCGAACCCGCATATACTTTAAGGAAATTTTGAAGACGACTATCATGCCCAAGGCCGGTAAAACAGCGTTCTATGCGGTGCACGTTGGCCACCAACCTGGTGTCTATTCAACATGGTGAATGCGAACATAGGTTACAGGGTTTCGGTGCAGGATACTTATCTGAGCTTAGGGCGGACTGTGAACAGTATACCAAAGGATATCCGAAAGCCCAATTCAAGAAGTTTTCTACTCGGGCAGAGGCAGAGGCGTTTGTTAAATCTGGCTCTGGGAGGCACGCTACAGCTTCAGCTGCATCCGGAAAGGCCGTATCCTCCAAGTCCAGAGATATATCGGGTGGACCGTATAAGAAGACATATATGACAAAAAAACTGGGCAAACAGAAAGCAGATGTCGTTACGGATGAGAGCGAGTGGGAAGTTGTATACACAGATGGTGCGTGCCAGGGGAATGGCCGGGCGGGTGCCATTGCGGGGATAGGAGTGTGGTGGGGTCAAAATGATCCCAGGTGACTTAAAAGCTGAATGCTTGTAAGATGTTAGTTGATTATGTGCTCCTGTAAGGAACTTGGCCGAACGATGTCCTGGGGACCAGACGAATAACCGCGCGGAACTAATCGTTTGTCCATTTGTTATTCGCTCACGTCGTGGTTGTCACCTTAATGATGTCTCTTAGGCCATTATTCGACTTCTGGAAACAGCCCCCCACAGTATGAAACCTCTATTGATTAAGACAGACTCTTCATACTCTATTTCATGTAGGCTTTAAACTGGAATCGTTTACATTTTTTGACTCTATCGTTGTTTCATACAGGTGTGCGAGACTGGATACCTTCCTGGCAGAAACGTCGATGGAAGACTGCTGACGGTCAAGACGTCAAGAACAAAGGTGTCATTCTATACCTTTCCTACCTGCTGGATCAACGCGCCCGACTGGGACAGAGAGTTCAACTACAACATGTGCGAGGACACGCAGGCATTGTTGGCAACGAGGGTGCGGACAAACTCGCAGGTGAAGGGGCATTAATGTCGGTTGCGCCTGAGCGGGACTGGACATTGCCGAAAGAGGCCACTGGTCCAAAAGCCAACGCTATTGGAGAGTTTCAGGCAAGGTCTCATTTCCTTACTACTTTGTAGCCTGCTTCTTCATCGTGGGTGAGCTGATGACGGAATATATCCTTAGGTGGGGGACAGTGACTTGTTGAGTGCTGAAGAATTACAGAAAATGATGGTTGATGGAGAGTTTGACTGAAAGTCTGACATCCCCCTCAATATGTGTCTATCGCGTTCACTGACCCAGCCCCCTGGCGGTCCGCCATACCTTTTATAACGCGAGCCATTTGGGGCCACTGTAGAAAGGTGCTTTGCAATGTAGCAAACCGTGTCCGTGCCAGACTCTGGTCGTAGTACTTCCACCTTTGCCAGAGATCATATTGTAAACCGACAGTACCCTTGTCGATCGGCTGCAGCTCAACTCGACCAACGATCCTTTCTAGGCTTCCACTGTCACAGCCAAACTCAGGGAACGAGGCTACCATCCCCTCAACGAAAAACGTAACTGTGTGTCTTCCAAGCAGAAAGCTGGACACGGTGACTCGCCGCCAAACCACTCGGCCATGACACCAAACGTCATAACATGAAACCAGTTGCGCATGTTATGACGGCGAAGCCATTACTGTTACTGTAACATCAACAGCTCTTTCCCTCCTGTCATCCGCAAAGACGAGTAGATGCGGGCACGCATTGGCGATAAGAAAGTCACGGTGGCACGTGAATAGATAATGTGGCGGTTGGTGAAACTTCGAGCCTTGAGAATCTTCTAACTGTTGCACGAGCGCTGCACGCAAGCAACGCCCCGCCTTCGGACATAGACAGCTGCAGCGCACCTCGCGTTGCTGAGAACCATGTGTCCACGACCGGTCGTAATCTCGCCGCTGCCGCGCCCCCTCCCCGAGCACCCCAAGGCCCCAAGGTCGTGTCAAAGCCTCATGCGCCGGTGTACCCACATTACGCAGGAACCGCGCTACTGTACAGACGGCCACAGTCGTTCCTGTGAGCGCGAAGCCACTGCGACGCGCGTAGTACGTGTTTGACCGCTCGGTGTGCAGCACCTACCTCCATAGCATAACGAAATTAACATCGCTAAGCTCAAATCAACTATTCTTTCATGTGCAGACCGCCATTTCGGAATTTCCATCAACATGCATCACGAAAAATTTCATGGCAGGTCAGCGGGAGTCCCGCGGAATTAACCTGAAATGGCATATTCCCGGTGTTGACGACACGTACTACGTGTGCCCCTCAGCTCCTTACTCCGAGTCATGGTACGAGGATGGGCTAGCTCACACAATGTCTTCGAGCAAGCAAGTACAGCACAAACGGTGAGCTCCGCATAGCCAAATACTATATATTAACAACATATCATCAACACATATATCCTCCATACCCTAGCATCGTCTTTACACCTAGCATTAATTTCTTTCACCATTAGTTACAATTACAATAATTATTGATGCCTGGAGATGTGTACATATGTCACGATTCCGAACGGGCGGCCGGTACCGTCTGCGGGGTTTCACGCCGTGTTTGGTTCCGGCCCTCCCACGCCAATTTTTTGCTGTCTTTAGCTAGAGGTACCGCACGATCCGAACTCGGGCGGTAGCGGGCGTCCAGTTGAGCGCCAAGCACGGCGGAGTTCCATATCCTCTCTCTCTTTTCATTCACCATCATCGCGAAAGAACAGTAGCTCCAATTTTCCATAGCACACACTCATTAATTCACCCAGCTAGTCATCCTGAGTCATCTCCATCCACATACCTAGTAGCGCACTCCTCGGTCACATGTAACCCCACCCAACCAGGCGCACTCGCAACTGTGTGCACCCTCACACCACCACACCACTCACCAGCGCCCCAATATAAGCGCAGCATGACGCCGCCAGAAGCACCAGCCGGCACCCACCGACACCTGGGCCTGAACCTCAGTGAGGCGCCACCACCATTGCCACCAATTACCCAACCACTGTCCACCCCCACATTGAACGTGAGCGGTAGCACCCGCGCAAACGCACCTGGAGCGCGCAGCCAAGGCACCACCAACCCCCGCGTACCGGAACCAAACACCAACCGCCACCAGCTCAGAGACCAGCACCCGCCACACGGCACCAGCCACAACCCCCAGCCCCAGCAGCAGCACCTGAATCCGCACCACCAACTACAACCTCAGCTGCATATCCAGCCACAGCAGCAGCCGACATGACTCCCCACCCAGCAGCAACCAAGCCGCTCGGCGGCAGACCTCGACATGCAGATTGTAGCGCTATGTCACGACCGGTTTATTTCTCCTACCGCGCTACCTCTATGTTCCCCCTCGTCACTCCCTAGCATCTTTGCCAGAGTTCGCCGCACCTACCGACCACTTCCCCTCTACGTCCACTCTACCCACTGTTCGCCCCATTCTCCGAACCGCTATTCGCTGCTCGCACAGTTTGTCAGCAGGCACACCATCGAATATGATCGATACCATTCACCCGGCATGATGGTTCATCATTAACCCCATCATCTTCTTAATCCAACCCCATTGGGTGTTCGTATGGCCAAGGTGTGATCGCAGGACGTCTCTTCCATAGGCCATGCGGGATCAACCCAGTAAACGAAGAGCCCGTGCAGGGTAGCGTGTATGCGGGTCCCAAGACATGGTTTTGTCCATAAATGCCTTCGCTCCCTTTATTCTCCGTCGTTTCATGTTCGCATTCTCCCCCCACTCTATTGTATGTTTATTCCATCTACCTAGTATTATGACCACGCACCCCTATCCAACACTGACTCACAACGGCCTCTTTCCTATTCGCTGATACCTTACGAGCATTCGATATAAGTAGTTTACATTCGCATGTATATTCCCCAGTTCAATTATCATACATCGTTCATCTTGTGCAGCTTTGACCTCGCCATGGTCATCATCTTAAGCCTTCTCTTGGAGAGTCCCATCTTCAACTAGCAAAGGACTTAGGCATCACTGGTGAGTTCTCATACTTCATCTTCGTTACCTTAGCCTTCGAACCATTTTCTGGGCTGTTGGAGAAGGGCTCCGAAGGAGCACCTTCGCCAGCAAAGGGATTGTCGAGACTTAGACAGCCCTTTCGTGAGACCTTGCACGTTACATCGTCAAGAGTCACGGGCTACTTCGCTATGACTGTAGATAGGGTGAGCCCCATTTAGGCAAATCCTCTTATCATGTGAACATTCATTGGTTCACCTATTCACCGAACGGCATACTTATTTGCACAAGTTATTCGGGCATTCGCTGTGTTCACTAATACACGATATTAACGCTTGAAAACCAATCTTGACACGCTATTGGCCGAGAAGCAGCAGCTCATGTTGCCCGTGCCTCCACAACCGGCTGAGCCACAGTCGCTCATAGCCACAGAGGAAGCCATCCAGACCACCAGGCTCGCCACATCGAGGCGGCTGCATGCAGCGGAGAGGAAAAGCACACCCTCCCCGATATCGTCCCAGGCTTCAAACTAAGTGCGCTAAGCATCCGTAAGTCCCCTCATCCTCTTCATTGCACCACCACCCCCCCCCCCTCCCCCCCCACTGCCATGTCAGACCGGCAATAGGCCAACGACACAGCAGGGCAATAGGCCCCCATCGACGGCAATAGGCCAGGCGATTAGTGCCAACGGGCCAGCCAAGCCGGCGATAGGCCAGAGATGTGAAGCTGCAGCAATAGGCCATGGCAGCCACCTGCGACATCCTATCATTTCACTTTACATTGTGTGATGGGCACAGCTGACATCATCCCATGCGCCTAGCCATCCCCCCCAGGGTAGACGAGGCATTCAAACCCTTCTGTTACGCCCCATACACCGCCCTCTCCACCGCCGCACGCCTAAAAGCAGATAGAGGTGAAGATGAATACACCTTCAATGTGCAGGGTGGCATCACGCTAAGAGGTCTGGACAAGCGAAGCGAAAAATCCATCCCAATGGTGGACTGGTTCACGGCGTCCAAGACAGCAGTAGAGAGGACAAGGTTCTACTGGGGACAGGAGAGAGCGGATGCGCTAGGCTCAATATGACAGGAGAAAGACCCTTAATATTTCACAAGAAGAGCAGGCATTTATTGGTTCATCTACGAAAGGGCAGAAGGGTCGGAAAGACCCGAAGGTGCCTACATGCACTAATTGCCACAAGCCTGGACATGCTATTGAGAGTTGCTGGGCTAAAGGAGGTGGTAAAGAAGGCCAGGGGCCACGTCAGAAGAAGAAAGCTAAAGCCAAAAAGAAGAAGGGCAAAGCCAAGGCGAATGTTGCCGAAGAAGTGTCTTCTGAGGAGGATGAGAGTGGCAGTCCAGCCGCTTTCGCCAATTTCGACTGCTCTAATTTGAGTAGTTTATCCTTGGACACTGTTGTTATTCTCGACACTGGAATGACCGCACATATGACCCCTCACAAGAATTTACTGAGGGATTACAGTCCATTCTCACAGCCACGCACAATTCGTGCAGCCAACAAAGGCACTTTTGATGCCTTCGGTTCAGGCTCACTCGTGCTATCTAATAAAATTGGAGATAAGACTGTGAAGATCACATTGAAGGATACGTTCTACGTGCCCAAAATGGCTGTCACCCTGATCTCAATCTGCCGGTGCGATGATGCAGGCTATAACACTCAAATAGCCGATCAGAAATGCACAATATCCAATCGTAAAGGCAGGATATTGATGCAAGCACCGAAGCTGAATGGCTTATATTGATTTGACTTACAACACACAAGTGCCGAAGCGCATATATGCGCATCAGCCATGGAGATACATCAGAAAATGGGGCATATTTCACAAAAGTCCCTACAGCATTTGCTCAACCGTGGCATGATATTAGGCATTGAATTGAGCTCAAAAGGTGACAAGGTTGTTTGCGATGCATGCATTCAAGCGAAGATTGCACGTAAATCACTTCCTCAAGAACCCAGAAGCCGATCTTCAAAATTCGGTGACAGAATTTATTCTGATGTCTGGGGACCAGCGAGACACTCCACAATTGACAAGAAATCCTATTATGTGTCTTTCATCGACGACTACTCAAGGGAATCGGTTATCAATTTGATGGCAAACAAATCAGAAGCATTTTCAAAATACAAACTCTACGAGGCTTTGATGCTTCGACAGAGGAACGTGCACATCAAAGCACTTGTTTCCGACAGAGGGGGTGAATACACAAGCTCGGAATTTGAGCAGCATTTAGCCAAGCAAGGCATGAAGCATCGGTTAACCGTACATGACACCCCAGAGTCAAATGGTGTTGCTGAACGTCTAAACCGAACTCTAGTTGAAAAAGCTCGTGCCATGCTATTGGAATCAAGTCTTCCTAAGACTTTGTGGGGCCATGCAATTCTGCACGCCAACTATCTTAGGAACAGGAAGCACACAAGAGCTTTGCTAGACAAAACCCCTTTTGAAATGATCCATCACGAGAAACCGAACCTGAAGGACATACACGTGTGGGGAATTGAAGTCTACGTTAAAGTCAAAGAGCGAAACAGACTAGCAGCCCGTGCCAAAAGAGCTCGGTGGATAGGAATCTCTGGACAGAGCCATGGTCACTGCATCTACTGGCCTGACTCTCAGAAGGTTTCTGTCGAGCGGAATGTTATATTTGACTCAGAGATGAAGGGGGGCAAAGCTCCAATCATTTCTATTGAAGAGTCACAGCTACCTACGTCCAGAAAAGTGATACAGGCCATTTCGGCGCCAGCACCCATGCCTAGTCGCTTAGTCAGCGAGGAGGCAAAGATCGAGGAAATTGACGATAATGAACCAGAGGAACGTCTTGAAGAGCTGCAACCCAGTCAGACTGTTGATGTCAGACCTAAAGAAGCTGCTCCAACAAGGAGAAGCAAGAGGATCCGTCAGCAGCAGGTGCAGCCGGCCCCAAGTGGTCCCGTAACAAGATCTCAAGCTAAGAGACATGCTGGTGCAGATATCACTACACTAGCTTACGAGGACATTGAGGACCATCAAGACAAATTATTCGAACAAGATTTATCCTCTGTCACTGACGGCATCAGTGATTATAACCTTGCCATCAGTACACTTTCGACCTCCGATCAAAACAAAGATAAGGTGCTGCTGGATTTGAATCAGACCGAGCCTAGCAATGCAGATGAAGCCTTAAATGATCCTATGTGGAAAGCATCGATGGATAAAGAGTACAAGGTGCTACTCGACAAAGGTGTATGGGAAGTGGTTAAACCACCTCCTGGGGCAAATATTGTCGGAAATAGATGGGTGTTCCTCTTGAAACGCAATCCAGAAGGTGAACCCATTACACCTAGATCGAGGATGGTCGCCCAAGGCTTTACACAAAGTTTTGGAGTCGACTACAATGAAACCTATGCACCTGTTGCTCGGATGACTTCCTTACGGATTATATGTGCCATTGCTGCCAGGAACAACTGGCCTATTCACCAAATGGATGTGGACAGTGCGTATTTGAATGCTACACTGCCAGAACCTATTTACATGAAACAGCCGTATGGATATGAGACCGGAGACAAAGATGATGTCCTCCTGCTGAAGAAAGCACTTTACGGCCTCAAACAATCTGGAAGGGAATGGTACAAACGTCTGAGTGGTGAATTTCTCAAGTTAGGATTCACTAAATCAGCTTCGGATGGAGCTGTATTTTGCAGACGTGGACCGAAGGGACATGCAATCATTGCAACAGCTGTAGACGACCTTACCATCACAGCTGAGAGTCAACCGATCCTCGATGGGGTAAAGCATGACCTTGCCCAGATCTTCAGTATGAGAGATCTAGGCGAGATTCACTGGCTTTTGAACCTCAAAATCAAAAGAGATTGGAACAACAAATCGATTGCAATATCACAAGCCGCATACATCCAGAAAATCATCAAAAAATTCAATCTGGATGATGCCAAAACATTTTCCACGCCTCTCGACGCAGCCATTAAATTATCCAGGGACCAATGCCCTTCCACAAATGAAGACAAACAGAAGATGTCAAGAGTTCCATACAGACAAGTGGTAGGATCATTGATGTGGGCAGCAGTAGCCACTCGACCAGACATTGCATTCGCAGTGTCATTACTTTCTCAATTCCTCCAAAGCCCAGGTCCAACTCATTGGAATGCAGTCAAACGTGTCTTTAAATATCTAAAAGGCACGATAGACTACAAATTGACACTTGGGAAAAATCGAGACGGCCTCATTGGGTATTCAGATGCGGATTGGGCTTCACAAGAGCACAGGCACTCATACTCGGCTTATATTTTTCAGATTGATGGAGGGACAGTATGATGGAGTTGTCAAAAACAATCCATAGTAGCCCTATCATCAACTGAAGCCGAATTCGTTGCCCTGACTCATGCAAGCAAAGAAGCCTTGTGGATGTGCCACTTTATTTCTGAAGTGTTCCAACCGCTGAATTATCCCATTAAACTTTATTCAGACAATCAATCAGCCATTGCCATCATCTACGGCACTCAACAACACACGAGGACCAAGCATTTCGACATTAGATTATATTTCATTCGAGATATAGTCGAAGATGGAGAAATTAAGCTTGTGTACCTACCAACGGAACACATGCCAGCCGATCTTCTCACTAAAGGACTTCCTAGTCCCAGAGTGAGAATCCTCAACGAGAGAATCGGAATATATTAAGCTTGAGGGGGCGTGTAGGGTGCATTTATGCTCCTGCACCAAAATCAAGCATAATGTATTCGATTTATTGTATGGTGTTTCAATCTCTTCTCACATTGTTCTTGTACCATGTATGCACTTCTCTGATTATTTTCGAAAATTCCCAGTCACTCCCTATCTCTCCATTTCACTTTGTTATCTCTATTTTCACAGGCGGCTGCACCCAGCGGAGTTTGAAATGACTTCGACGCGCGAGCTCTTGAGCGCTAAAGGGCCGGGTGCATGTATATGCCTTCTGAGACAGGATAGTGCTCCTCTCTCAGTGACAATAAATTCACTGAGAGAGGCAAGTAGTGTTCTTTATATTTTCATAGCATGTTGACTGAAAATCATGTAGTACATTTGATTCTAGGTATTGTATTAATATAAGAGTGACAATAAATTCACTGAGAGAGTACATTTGATTCTAGCTTTCTAAGAACTCTACCAAACCTTCCCTGCCATAACCCCGAGTTGCCAACACTATTATCTGCACTGTTGGCGAAGGGCTCCGAAGGAGCACCTTCACCAGCGACATGATTGTTGTTACTTGACAACCTTTCCATGACACCTTGCTGGTTACACCGTCAAGTGCCATGGGCTATTTCACTATGACTGTAGATAGGGTGAGCTCCATTCAGGCAGCCCTCTTGTTTCCTGAACATTTATTGGTTCACCTTATTTGCTGAATGGCACACTTATTCGCACAAGTCATTTGGGCATTCACTGTGTTCACTAATACATGATATTAACGCCTAAAAACCAATCTTGACAATTGTGACCTTAGAATACCTCAAGTAGGGGATACATACACCCCTTTTCAAATTTACGAACAGTCGGGATACATACACCCCTTTTCAAATTTATGAACAGTCCTGGAATATGGATTCCTGGGCAGACCTATAAGCAGGGCAATGTGGACTAATCTCGGGTCTGAATAGTCAACCTCGCTAGGATATTGAAATTCCCAACCTGTTACAGCCTGGGGTAGCCATGAGCAGGTGGTTTTGACTTAGAGAAGTCTGGATTATTTCACTAGTTGGGTACTTAATGATGTTTCTTCCCTAAGCCTTATCGTATGAGAGTCGCGACGTGGCAGCTTCACATATATCTAGCATTTTATCTACAGGTTGTAAAGTACGCGACCTAGGCAAACACACCCAAACATATGACGCATCTTCATGTCTTGCCTTCCACCATGATGGGCTACGAGTGCCCAAGGTCTATGACACCTCTGGGCTCCATTGGGTTCTAGAGATTCTTCATGTCCTCATTCTACATGTGAAAATCACATCCCAGAGCTTGAATCTCGGTTGGTCGTTCCTGGGACGCAATATTCTTTGCACATGCTTACTTACTTTCTATCAGGGGACACCCTGTTTTCCATTTCCAGTTCTGACACCACACCCAGCTCCGACTCCATTTCTGAGTCCACTTTCGGAAATGATTCCACTTCTGGGAGAACTTCCACCAGTTCTGTTCGCCTTGCCAGTTCCACCCCAACTTCCGACTTCCGCTCTTGGAACAGTGTCGGAAGTCAAGCGGCTCGCGTAATGGGTGGCATCAAGGGTCAATCAAGGGTCAGGGAGGTCAGGGGGATGCAGGGTTGATGGCGGGTGCGAGTGTTGTCCCTGGCTGCGCAGCGTAGTATAATACAGGCTCACTGAAATTGGGGGTCCTTACACTTTTCTCTTCAGATTTCCCCTTGTCAGGTGAGAACCCCCTCTCTTGTATACTCTGTTCATTTATATATACTTCGGATTTCCCCTTGTCAGTTTTGTGGTAGTGTGATCTCCACAGCCAGCTAGGTTTGCCCTTACACTTTCCTGGCATTACATTATCTGTTGTCTATCACCAGATTTCACCTTGTTCTCCAGGTTTACCGTGTCATTTATATCACATCCTGCCGATATTGTGCGAGATTGTCCTTGATAAGATGAGCTATGTTGTATTCCTGCTCTTGCATGATAGATTTGACTCCCCGGGGTATTATAATTATGGTGAACTGGTTGATGCTATATCAGGTTATAGAGGTAAGTTTGGCTTCTCTCGCCTGCTTGAGGCACTATAATATAATTTGTTCGACAGGGTCTTGCATACACGTGTGGACACATCAGCCGACTGACCGGTCTCATCAGGCTGATTGAACTGACCCGGCCACACAGCTCCAGGCCTGCCAGAGCTGCGTCCCATGCATGCAACGGTGGAACAGGAACGCACTGCTGCACATGAGAATAATGAGCATCTCAGCATCGCGACCCAATGCACTGATGACGACAGCGCCAGCTGGGACTCGTGCGTGCCCTGCAAGGGGATGGCCGTGGCAGTTTCAACAATGCAGTTGCCTGCTTCCTGCCACTACAGCATCATCATAATTCCAACTGTGCATGTGCTGTTAGCATTCTTTCCCTAGTCAATACGTAATTTCACTACCCATAGCTTGTCTTCCTGGCAACATATCCCTGCACATCCTCCTTGAAAAGAGCATGTTCGACATTGGCATGCAGATGCACCCAGGTGAGCCTCTGGACACCTTGAGCCCTGATGGTGGTCCTAACCCTGTGCAGCATCTCGATGATATCCCTCCATGTTCGCCTACTCCACGCATACAGCTACATTCTCCGCGACACGTTATCGCTTCAGCTGCAGCTCTTCACATTACCACCCCTTTTCTGATCGATGTATGTAGAATGAGGCAACCGGTGGCTATATACCTGATTTCTGATAATATGATAGCACAGATGGTCAATTGCCTACTATTTCAGTAAAAGCACCCATAGTATTAAAATATCTAATAAAATATATATTCATTGATACACAGAACGATTCAAAGCTAGGTATGTTTTCGAACAGGCTGAGACAGGTGCCCACACGGGGCTCCTTGATCTCTGGATAGTCCAGCTAGCTAGTTAATTCCAAAGTTCCATGTAGCTTCAAATGGAACCCTGTTCAAGAATCCGAGGATGTGGCCTGTCTAACTCTTGAGCAGTCAGTTCCTTATTTTCCATAAAGTTTGGTTCACTCCTATTCAGAGTTCTAGAGAGCCGCTCTGTCTACGGCCTTGACAGGTATGTACATAGAGCCATTCAGAGACATTCTAGCATTTAAAAATTGACCCCTTGAACGCAGTGAATTTGAGGACACAGGACACGAACTACTTACATCAGCCATTTTTTAAAATGCCCAAGGTAGAAGGAGGCTTATGTGATATTGATAGTTTGGATGCTTTTCTAAAATTCTTGATTCCAGTTTTTTCCTTTTTAGGAGTCAAAGAACACAATGCAAGAATAAGATTGCATAATAGTCACAGGTATATATCTAGTTTTATAGTAATTCTGTCACAATTCTAACACAAAAATATTACTCACTTCATACAACCCCTTCCACCTGCAATACATCCATGCCACTACCCCTCAGATTCCCCCTCAATCACACATGCACCCACACACCCACATGATCCATCACAGCACCCATCAACCCGTGGACACACAGCTGATCCAACAACACACAAATCCATCCCTGAACCGAGACAAAGCCTGAGCCCAATACACATTGATCCGTGGAGCAACTCGATGGCTAGCTCATCACACACATCCTTACTTTTTCTCTTTCTTTCTTTCTCCCTCTTCTTTTGAACATACATATCTCACTTCTAATGCCCTTAATCACACACACCCCTTCCCAATCCGCATGACACATACCCACCGCAGCACCAGGCGCACCAACCCCCGAGCCGCATACACGCATCCACCTACATACCCATGCCCTTTACATCATAGCTCATTCCACACGACAGATAAATAGCTACACCATGTATTGTACCAACTTAGTCAATTGAACTTACCCATGACACTTACAAGTCTTCACATCAAGAGGCATTACTTGCATTACTTTTATCTCACCGCGCACATATCCTACCCAAGTTATCTCCTTCAAAGATAGATATATACTCGATTCAATTTCACTTTGAAGTCTGAATCATATTTCTATTCAACAATACCCCTAGATACTCCTACTCATCTCAAATTTGACGATAACGTCCTTTTTAGATTAAAATGTTAATTAGTGCCTTTTTATCAAATGAAATCTGTTGCTTAGTGGTTGAAACCACTATATTCGCCTCCCCTCTGTGTGCTGACTAAGCTCTTCGGGGTGCGTACAACACTGATGAATGAGGGTCACGTGACCGTGTCGTCAGAAGAACAGTGTCGATCCAAGGGATAGTCAAATCAAAAGCGTTCGCTTTTAAGGTAGTATAGAGTAAACAGTGATAGTAGACTCTCAACGAAGATTTGGAATAAACTGTTAAGAACTGAGCTCTGTAACTATCAAACAAGATTACAGCAATTTCAGGAGGCAGAAAAAATCGATTCTGGATAATTTTGTTCATACATTCGTGCTAGCTATTTATACTATTTTAGTAGTAAGTACTAGTACTCAAGATACTAGATAAATGGGTCGGGAAGGCTGTTTGTAACTAGGGAGTGACTAATTAATAGTCATAATGTCATGGGGTGATGGGGATGATGTTAGGATTCTCTGGGCTTTGGAGCAAGGGTCTATACCTAGTATACAAAGCCCCTGTCAACATAATACTGAGATAATAGCCAGTGAGACGTGTCATGGAGCTAGAATAGAGAATGATACTATATTTGCCCTGCCTAGCATAAATGCTAGGCTTGGAGATGGGGCCGCTGTCTCTGTGCCTCTCTTGTGTGGCAGCTGATTGAGTATATGTGTTGCAGATGACTTTCTCAGGTCACTCCACAACACCCTGTACCCCTGCGCAGTCTACTATTCTCTGCGGCGTTTGGTGCCCGTACCCCTCGGTACCTATGGCCTGGCGCCTGTCGACGTCATGGCTGATACCATCACCCGATAGGCGCGCCGTCCCTGATCGACCGCACGTGGCCGACGCTCGAACTCCTGTATACTACCCGATCTATGGGTAATATAGCGTGTCGTAAGATTCGTGTGATCGTCGTTTGCGCCGACGTCTATCGTGAATGTAGTTTGTGTTTCTTTTGATTTTTTTTTGTTTTGATTTTCTCTTCTTTTTTTTATTAGTTTCTTTTTATATAAATGATTTGAGTAAGATAATTGCGTTTATCACAACAGTCCTGTTTATGCTTGACGCATAGGCTCTGTCCTCACTTGTGGTGAGCCAGTATACCAACTTCCTTGCTAACCACATTGTGAGAGCACGAAACTAGGGAACTGTGTAGTATATGTGCACCTAGCTGCCTGCGTCTTCGGCAGCGCTCACCCAAATACAGCCTGCCAGGTAGCGAACACCGTGAACAGACAGAGCGAGAACTCTGCCCAGCCCAATCCTTGGAAGGTCACAGGTTGCCAACACCTGCTCTTTGATGAGAACACCCAATGAAGGACACCCATGAGAGTACAATAGCGTGAAAACGGCGTGGTGGGCAGGTGCACGAAGACGTGCTTCGTGTATTTGCCTGCGCGGCGGCGGTGGGGTTTGGGGGGCTCTGGGAGGGGGCGGATCAGGGCAAGGGCACGGGTAAGGGTGTTGTGGCGGCGGTGGTAGTGGGCGCGGCCAAGGCTAGTTAGCGAAGGCCTGTGGGTGGTGAGGGGTCCGTCGGAGTCTGAAGCGTCGGGTGGGGATATATGACTCCCCCGATCCGTGGAGAATCTGACGGTCGAAGACTCGAATAGGGGTATTAAAAGAGGGGCTGTGATGAGCTAGCGACGGCCTGTGCGGGTGAGAAGGTTGTGCTACCTTGACGAGGCATGTGTATTCCAGGCATCACATTAATTTAGAACTTTGAAAGGACCTAGGGTACTTATGTCGCCAAATTCACCGGCCTTTTTGGTGCTGCGGCACCTTGACGCCCGTGGACTATCCCGCGATGCGTGCACGTGACCGCTCTCTGACGAGGGGACCTTGCTCACCTCTCACCGCTCTTCTGCTGCTGGTGCTGGGAGACCAAGTGGGGACGCGGCTCGCACGACGCTGACGCTGGTGTGGCCAATCTGGGGGCCACACCAGCGTCGGGTGGGACGCAGGCAGCTTCCATCCCGCACGACGCTGGTGGGCCAATCTGGGGCCGCACCAGCGACACGCAAAACCCGCTAGGCCGTATATTCGTCCCTGAAACCCACAACGCCGTATATTCATCCTCCCCTCCCTTGCCGCTCCCACGACCATCCGTCGCTGTCTGCGCACGCCCCCGCTGCTTCGTTGATCGTCACGCCCTGGCCTTCAGGAGCCAGACCTAGAGTGCATCAGCACTGATGACATGATGCGTCGTGGGCCCCGGACTCTAGGTCTGCGCTCGGCGGTGCGCGTCCCGCTGAGCGTGCTGCGCCGGGGCCGCACTCCCTGTAGTCGAGCACGGCGAGCAGCAGCGTGCGCGGCCGCGGGAGATCACACCTAAACCGGGCGTGTCCTGATTGTGCTGATTCGGTGCCCCAGCGTACGCGATGGTGGACGGTGCGCAGACGCACAGGTCCGCGACGGAGTACCGGGATGTCAATCGTTTTTGGTGAGTGCCACCTTTCTTATTTTGACCCGTTCTTACCCCTCACACAGGTACAAAATCACCATGCTCTCCGGACACCCAGGTTGTTGAGGGGTCGACATTCGGTTTCTGCAAACGCGCACGCGTACGGATCATGCGCGACTTTCGATGGGAGGTGCTCGCTGGTCAGGAAGGAAAAATCGAAGGCGGGTGGTGGCCTGTGATCGCGCAATAACAACACGCGTTCAGACCGCGTTCAACTGTTATTGTTACTAGCTATTAATATCTGATTACGTGCTTTTCTTGAACGAGTCTCTGGGCCCTGACTTGTTGACTTAATAGTTATTAGTTGCTGGTAGTGTAAATTATTTGGTCTGCAAAAAGTTTGTCTGGGTGCAAATATTTCCAACAGTGTGACATGAGCTACGGCAGAGTTTTACCGTGTGGCATCCAGCGCAACAGAATGAACGACGAGTAGCTCGCTCAGGTCTCAATGAAATATTCTAATATCTCATAGAGACCATCTAAGCTGTATATAAAATATATTTAATCAGACATATTTGCGCATGAGGCCTCTATTACCTCTCCCAAGCCGAAAATTTACCAGTAAATTTTGGCGGTAAATTTAAGCAGCACCTATGCTTATGTGCACTTATGGCTACTTATCCAGTAAATTCTCGGCTGGCAGGTTCACAGAGGCTCTGAGATTTTTTGTGAGTGTTCTGGATGCCTGTTGCAGTGACTTTGTATAGTTTTTTTATCCCCTTGCTTTTTGCAGTACTTACTATAAAAGATATATATGCCAAGGCTAATTGAGTCAAAAGTATATTCACTTGCATATCATCTCTACAATAAATCCTAGAATAATACAACTAGCAGAAGCTATTTACTCATTGGAGCTGATATATGTATTCTCTGGAGGATAGAGAGTGTAAGAATAACAAGACTGGGGTACAAGTTCTCAATGTTTCAGCATGTGAGTGTAGGTCAAAGCATCATGTCCACTATTTCTAGCATGCTCATGCCTGATATGCAGCAGGTCTACTATTTGTACTCAAGCCTGGCATGCATCAGCATAACTATTGCGGGCTCATGGCTGACACTCCTGTTTTTTTTTTTTTTTTTTTTTTTTTTTCCCATTTAACGTCTTTTGGGGCAGCACCCTATGTAAGACGGTCTGTACATTCTCTTCCTTGAATTGCTTCCCTCTCGCCTTTGGACCTCTATCTCTGCTTTTGCTCTTAGAGCGTGGCCCCGAGCGTGTCCGTGCCTTTGTGGGCGAGGTGTGCGGCTATTGTCTCCCCTCTTCATGCCGCCTTCTGCTTTCTCTTTTCCTTTTGTCTTCCTTCACCTGCAGGAGTGAGATGTCTCCGTACTGTTTCTCGAACCTCCTTGTATCTTGTATGTAGCCGAATAAATATTGCAGCGCCTTGTGTCCTCCTAGTAACATCCTTATGGATTTTGCACCTCTTCCCAGCCTCCTCTCCATCCTCTTCCTTTGCTCCCTGTATGCCGGGCACTGGAATAAGAAATGCTGTACCATTTCTTGCGCATTCCTGCATGCTGGGCACAGCGGCGATTCCGCCTTTCCGATCCTGTACAAGTGCTTGTTCAGCGGTATGTGTCAGGGGACACCCTGTTTCCCATTTCCAGTTCCGACACCACACCCAGTTCCGACTCCATTTCCGACTCCGCTTCTAGTTCCGATTCCATCTCCGCCTCCGCTTTCGGAAATGATTCCGCTCCTGGGAGAACTTCCACCAGTTCCGTTCGCCTTACCAGTTCCACTCCAATTTCCAACTTCCACTCTCGGAACAGTGTCGGAAATCAAGCGACTCACATAATAGGTGGCATCAAGGGTCGATCAAGGGTCATGGAGGTCAGGAGGATGCAGGGTTGATGGCGGGTGCGAAGTGTTGTCCCTGGCTGTGCAGCGTAGTATAATACGGGCTCGCTGACATTGGGGGTCCTTAGACTTTTCTCTTTGGATTTCCCCTTGTCAGTTGTGTGGTAGTGTGATCTCCACAACCAGCCAGGGTTGCCCTTACAGTATGTGTCCTGTCCTCAATTGCACGAGCAGGCAGGCTTGTTTGCATGGTATGTTCTTCACGGTTGAGTCTTAAGTACCCCCAAAGCTTCCAGTTCACCCAGTCAAGATGAACTGCCATTGATCATAACCTCGTCTCTGGAACATTCAATGGTAAGCAAGGTTTATTCTCGGAATCTAAAAGGTCAAAGGACACATCTGACAGCTCTCCATCGGATTCAGATTATCTCACCGTCCTCCTCTGGTCTTGTGACAAGGAACATGGCCATTGAATCTACCTCAACGCCGCAAACTGGTTATCACCACGGTACCGGGCTCAAGTTCATTGGGGATGCAACACATACATTGAAGCCACTGTCCTTTCCAATCCAAACATAACAACATATCATGTCGATTATTTCAAGTGTGTTCACGGCCTGACACACATCATGTCGATTATTTCAAGCTCACGGTTGAAATGTATCTTGTCGATTATTTCAAGCGTGCTCAGGGGCTGACACGCATCAAGTCAACTATTTCAGGCCCTCACATCATATCAACTATTCCAAGCTCATGGCTGACATGTCGATTATTTCAAGCGTGCTCAGGGCTGACACGCATCAAGTCAACTATTTCAGGCCCTCACATCATGTCAACTATTCCAAGCTCACGGCTGACATGTCAATTATCTCAAGCTCACGGCTGACATGCATCATGTCCATTATTTCAAGCTACGCATGTCAAATATTTCAGGCCCACACATCATGTCAATTATTTCAAGCTCATGGCTGACGTGCATCATGTCGATTATTTCAAGTGCGCCTACGCATCATGTCAAATATTTCATGCCCACACATCATGTCCATTATTTCAAGCTACGCATGTCAAATATTTCAGGCCCACACATCATGTCAATTATTTCAAGTGCGCCTACACATCATGTCAAATATTTCAGGCCCACACATCATGTCAATTATTTCAAGCTCACGGAATGCATCATGTCAAATATTTCAGGCCCATACATCATGTCAATTATTTATTATTTCAAGCTCACGGCTGATGTGCATCATGTTGATGATTTCAAGTGTGCCTACGCATCATATCAATTATTCCAAGCTTGTGGCTGACGTGCATCATGTCGATTATTTCAAGTGCGCCTACACATCATGTCAAATATTTCCTACGCATCATGGCAAATATTTCAGGCCCACACATCATGTCAATTATTCCAAGCTCGTGGCTGATGTGCATCATGTCGATTATTTCAAGTGCACTCACGGTTGACATGCATCATGTTGATTATTTCTAGCACACTCACAGCATGTCGATTATTTCAAGTGTGCCTACGCATCATGTCAATTATTCCAAGCTTGTGGCTGACGTGCATCATGTCGATTATTTCAAGCGCACTCACGGCTGACACACATCATGTTGATTATTTCTAGCACACTCACAGCCTGACAGGCATCCTGTTGCACTCACAGCCTGACACACATCATGTTCATTATTTCTAGTGTGTGGCAATGATTTTGAGATTACTCTCAAGCCTTGTATAAAAGAAAGACAACACAGAAAGGATATACAGTATATAACAGCGGTAAATCCTCTGTGCAATCACTGGTCAAGCATCCATCACCCACATGCGAACTTTACGCCGGAATGGCCTGCGCGAAACGACCGAGCGCTAATGGAGCAAGTATCCGATCAGCTGGTTTGATTCCGCATTTACGCGTGCTCTGAATTTACCGTGCGAACGCGGTAAATTCCGCCGAATAACGTTACTTATCCCAAATCTTTCTAGCTGCGGCCGTGAATCCTATAGCGCCAGATATAAAAAAAAACTTCAACTTTGCTTCGAGGACTCACTGGAGCGGCGTGTCTGACACTTACGCTGCACGAAATACACTGCAGGAAAAGGTCATTAGACTCCTAGTGGTGGGGGACGAAGGTGCCAGTTGCCACGTCAATCTCATCCGCAGCTTCGTTCCGCATTAATGTTACTTTAATTACGGCGAGTCTGAGGCACAGCCGAAAAAGTGGTCGAGAATACGCTCCAGCGTGCGACTATTGATGCCGCCACGGTATCACTGCATCAAAAAGTGAATCGCGCCCGTAACGGTGGTTGTGGGCGTCGCTTATGTCATGATTGGTCAGCTTAGTCAGCCAACCAATCACGAGCCGGCGCCACTTCCCAGCCCAATCGCGAGCGAGCGGCGCAGCCACGAGCCCCGGTCCAGACCGAGGACCGGCAACCGGTGCAGAACCAGTTGCCGGTCTAGCGCTGGGTGAGCTGGCAAACGCTGCGCAGCCGCTCCCACCCCCTCTTCCCTCCTCCCACCATCATCATTCCCTCCTCCCACCATCCCTGGCCCTCTCATCCCTGGCCCTCTATCTCTTAGTGCTACTGTGCTTTATTGGTGAGTTTCTCTTTTATCATTGTAATGTGTGATCTCTCTGACACACTTTTTTTTTATTTTTTATTTTATTTTTATTTTTATTTTTATTTTATTTTTAATTATTATTATATTTATTTTATTATTTAATTGATATTTTATTATTTGTAATCATTCCTATTTATTTTCGCTTTTTTTTTAGCTTTTTTAGGCTCTATTCAGGCCTCTCTGCCCCCATCCTTCCTGTGATTCCTCTATCCTGGTGTGTCTTTTTGATGTTTATTATGTTATTATTGCTGATAACAATTTCGCTTTTTTTAGCCTTTTTAGGCTCTATTCAGGCCTCTGCCCTGTCCATTCTTCCTGTGATTTCTCTATCCTGGTATGTCTTTTTGATGTTTATTATGTTATTATTGCTGATAACAATTTCGCTTTTTTTAGCCTTTTTAGGCTCTTTTCAGGCCTCTCTGCCCTGTCCATCCTTCCTGTGTGATTCCTCTATCCTGGTGTGTTTTGTGCTCCTGTTTCTGCTTTTTTAGGTATTAATATTAAGGTCAGTTGCTCTGCTGTCCCTCTGGTAAATATTGTCATTTCATTTCACTTTTTTGGCCTATTTTAAATAGAGGTCAATAGATTCCCCTGAGTTTGCCTTGGTCTGCTTGCAATGTAAGTCTGATATTGACAGCTTGATTCTCTCTCTACTCTTATGCCTGCATTTCTCAGGAATCCATCTACTCCAGAGAGTAACCGTCAGCAGGAGCGTGCACAGGCGAGGGAGGCCCGGGGGGTAATGACACCACTCACTGAACGGAGAGAGCGTATCAGAGATCGGGACCGGTCACCCCCTCCACCCCCACCTTTTGCCATCCCTCACCCTCCTCCTGGAAGCAATGTTGCCGATCCTTTTCAACAATCTGTTGCTGGGCCGCCACGCCCTCCCACACTTGCACCATCCTCATGTCAACAGCCACCACACCCTCCCGTGCTTGCACCATCATCACATCAACAACCTGTTGCTGGGCCATCACGCCCTCCCATTCTTGCACCATCGTCACGTCAACAGCCTGTTGCTGGGCCATCGCACCCTCCCATGCTTGCACCATCGTCACGTCGACAACCTGTTGCTGGGCCATCACTCCCTCCCCCACTTGCACCATCGTCACGTCAACAGCCTGTTGCTGGGCCATCACGCCCTCCTATGCTTGCACCATCGTCACGTCAACAACCTGTTGCTGGGCCATCACTCCCTCCCCCACTTGCCCCATCGTCACATCAACAACCTGTTGCTGGGCCGTCACGCCCTCCCACACTTGCACCATCATCACGTCAACAACCTGTTGCTGGGCCATCACATCCTCCTGATCCCAGTCCCAGAGTGCAGGTGGCAGCCCTCCTTGCTCAGAGAGCAGCTCTCCCTCGGTTACAGCCCGTGAGAAGAAATCAGCCAGACCCTGTACAGCCAGCACCTGTAGTAGGTTCTGCATTTATTGCAGACTTGCGTGCTCAGGCAGATCAGCAGGCTGCTATATTGCAGCAATTGGATAGATGTAGACGGGGGGCTAATCCTCCTGTTGTGGGTTCTGCAGGAGTGGCAGCATTGCGGGCCCAGGCTAATGCAATCAGGCAAGAGGAAGATGCAATTCTCAGACCTCCATTGGTACCACCTCATCCACCACCACCTCCCAATCCTCAGCCACTCCCTGCACCTCCTCAGCCACTCCCTGCACCTCAGCTGCCTCCTCCACTCCCCATACCTCGGCAACGTCTCCAGCGACCTCGGTGCGGTGCTCAGCGACCTCCTCCTATTCCACTAGGTCGCTCTCAAATAATTGAGGCAGATGTGCAGCCTTATGATCTGGGTCCCATGGAAGTGGCCTGTCCTAAATGTGGAGCATTGCACTGGTTTGCAGAGCGTCTGCAAAGCTCTACAAATGCGGAGGACCGTTTTGGTGATTGCTGTATAAAAGGAAAGGTGGAGCTTCCAAAGCTGCCAGCGCCCCCTCAGCCTTTGAGACGGCTCTTAGAAGGCCAAGACCCTGAGGCAAAAGAGTTTCGCCAGAATATCAGGCAGTATAATGCTGCGTTTGCATTCACTTCCTTGGGGGCCAACTTTGATAAAGATTTGCTTTGGGCGGGTCGTGGTCCATATGTCCTCAAGCTACAGGGTGAACTGTATCATCTTCATGGCTCTCTCCTCCCAGACCATGAACCGGATACAACGTATGCCCAGCTTTACATATATGATCCAGCATTGGCTTTGGCAAAGAGGAAGACACGTAACCCAGGTCTGTCTCCAACTGTCATGGGAGACTTGCAGGAAATGCTCCTGGTCTGCAATCCTCATGTCGCCATATATAAACAAGCAGCTGAGAGGCTCAGAGATCAGGGACAGAATGGTGAGATCCAGGCAAGGCTCACATACAGGGAACACAGGGATCCTAGGAGGTATAATATCCCTACTGCAGATGAGATTGCAGTGGTTCTTCCTGGAGATGGCATCGTCCCTGAACCTAGGGATATTATTGTCCAGCTCAAAGGTGGAGCTTTCGAAAGGGTATCCGTTATGAATCCAAACTATGCCTCTCTTCACTATGTCTTGCTCTTTCCCAGGGCAGAGTTGGGATGGAAACCAGGTATTCCTTATCGTGACCCAGAGGGTGCTCAGGAGGCCAACCCAAACAGACGGGGCAGGTCACCCAAATTCAGTACCATTCATTTCGTCTCTTCCAGAGGAGAGATGAACCTACAACACTCCTGCGTGCTGGCAAGTTATTCCAGCAGTACATTGTAGACTGTTGGGCCACTGCGGAGCAAAGCAGGCTGAGGTGGATCAGGACAAATCAACACACTTTGCGTGCTGAGGTGTATAACCAGATGGTGGATGCGTTTAATCGCAATGACAATGACAGAGATGCAAACAGCTTGGGCACAAAATCCATTCTGCCTGCCACATTTCAAGGAGGGACACGGGACATGCAGCAAAACCTGCAGAACTCTCTGGCCATTTCAAGGAAGTTTGGTGTGGCCGATCTCTTTATTACAATGACTGCCAATCCCAAGTGGCAGGAGATATTGAATGCATTGTTACCTGGACAATCACCTCAGGACAGACCTGACTTGGTGTCACGGGTGTTCCATCTCAAAAAGAAATACCTCATTGACTTGATCATCAAGGAAAAGATTTTTGGGGAAACCGTTGCTCGCGTCCACACCATTGAATTCCAGAAAAGGGGACTCCCACACATGCATATTCTTATCTGGTTTGCAAGAGATTCCAAGATCAGGCATCCACATGAGGTGGATTCTATGATTTCGGCAGAGTTCCCTGATCCAGAGACACATCCTGTCCTCTACCAGTTGGTCTGTGACCTGATGACACATGGTCCCTGTGGAGAAATGAATCGAGACGCACCCTGCATGGAAAATGGCAAGTGCAACAAAAACTTCCCAAAGCCCTTCTGTGAGGAAACCAGTCTGAATGAGGATGGATATCCAAAATATCGTCGTCGCAATGATGGAAGGCAGCACAATGTCAGGGGCAACATGCTGGACAACAGATGGGTTGTTCCATACTCTCCTCTGCTCTTGCTCAAACTCCTGTGTCACATCAACGCTGAACTCACCATCAATGTGAGGTGTATCAAGTATATCCACAAGTATCTCTACAAGGGCCATGATCGGACCACGATGGAGTTGGGTCTCAGCAAGGATGAAATTAAGCAGTACCTGGACGCTCGCTATGTCAGTGCTCATGAGGCCTGTTGGAGGTTGCTGGAGCGGGAAATCCACACCCAGGTGCCTGCAGTCATGGCACTGCCAGTCCATGAAAAGGACCACCACACGATCATCTTTGATCCCAATGAGGATGTGGACAACATCCTCATTAGGGCTGAGGCAAAAAAGACACCGCTCATGGCTTACTTTGAGGCCAATGATATGTACCCTGAAGCACGTGATCTGCTCTATGTGGAGTTTCCTGAGCAGTTTACCTGGCAATCAGAGGAAAAGGTATGGACACCACGCCAAGGAGGTTATAGCATCGGTCGCCTTCACTTTGCAAGCCCTAAATCAGGAGAGAGATTTTTTGTGCGCACTCTCCTCACAGTGGTCAAGGGGGCTAGATCCTTTGAGGAGCTTAGGTCAGTGGATGGCATACAATATGCTACTTACAAGGAGGCCTGTCGTGCAAGGGGACTTCTGGATGATGATCAGGAGCTGAGGTTGTGTCTCCAGGAAGCCAGTGCCATGAAAACAGGTGCTCAGCTGAGACATCTCTTTGCCACCATCCTTGGCCATTGCAATCCATCGCAGCCTGGCAGACTATGGGACGGCTTCAAGGAGCACATATGTGATGATCTCAGACATCAGCTCCAAATCAGACACCGTATGCATGATCCACAGGATGATCAGGTTTATGATTTCGGCCTCTTTCTCTTGGATAAAATCCTCCAGCAGGGTGGAATGTCCTTGAGCAGCTTTGATGATATGCCTCGGGTGGCAGGCGAGTGGGAGGCCCTCATTGGAAACAGGTTCATAGCTGAGCAGAGGGACTATGACCCTGTTGAAGAGAGGGAAAAGGCTGATGAGGAGGTTCCCAAGCTGAATATGGGGCAAAGGTCTGCACATGATCAGATATTACGGTCGGCACTGACCAAAGATGCTCGGGGCAAACCTGACGGACAAATGTTTTTCGTCACTGGCTCAGGTGGTGCAGGGAAATCGTTCATGTGGAACACTCTAATCCACTCCTGTAGAGCGGAGAGCCTCATTGTGATTGCAGTAGCCTCATCTGCAATGGCTGCACTTATCCTCACTAAGGGTACAACCTCTCATAGCATGCTTGGAATTCCCATTCCTGTCCATGAGCGCTCTCTCTCCTCCATCAGAAAGAACTCTGACAAGGCTGACATGCTGAGAAAGGCCAGTCTCCTCATCTGGGATGAGGCTGCAATGCAGCATCGCCATGCCATAGAGGCCATTGACAGGACACTGAGGGATTTCCTTGACCAGCATGACCGACCCTTTGGTGGCATCACAGTCGCATTTGGAGGTGACTTTCAGCAGACTCTCCCAATTGTCCCTAAAGGCTCCAAGGAGGATATCGTGGGAGCTACCCTTCAGAAGTCATATCTGTGGCCAAAGATCAAGGTCCTCCATCTGACAGAGAACATGCGGGTGAGAAATGACCCTGACAGAGCCAGATTTGCAGAATGGCTGCAGAATGTGGGCCAGGGAAAGGATCTCCCACTGGATCATACCCTCTCACTCCCTCAACACATGGTTTGTGGCCCTGGAATTGAAGATCTGATCCAGGAAATATACCCTGGCATTGGCAATCAAGTCCCTGCCCGGGATGATTACTTTTTGGAGCGGGCCATCCTCTGTGCCAGAAACACTGAGGTCAATGAGATCAATTCCATGGTGTTTAGGGAGTTTCCAGGTGATGCTCAGGTCTTGCACTGTGCAAATTCCATTACAGAATCCGATGATGCAGATAGGTATCCTGCAGAGTATCTGAATTCCATAGAGATGGGCAGTCTTCCTCCTGCTCACTTGGAAGTCAAGCCTGGAGTGCCTCTGATGCTGTTGCGCAATTTGGATCAGAGGCAAGGACTATGCAATGGGACAAGGCTGCGGTTGGTGAGGATGAACATTAGAGTGTTGGAGGTCAGGATCATCTCGGGTCCACGTGCAGGAAATATTGCTTTCATCCCCAGGATCATCATTAAGCCATCAGAGGGAGAATTGCCATTTGTGCTGCAAAGGAGGCAGTTTCCAGTGCGTTTGGCATTTGCAATGACTATCAACAAGTCTCAGGGACAGTCTTTGGGTACGGTTGGGCTGGACCTGAGATATCCAGTGTTTGGACATGGTCAATTGTATGTTGGTGTATCAAGGGGGACCAACTGGAACAGGGTTAAGGTCTTGCTTGAGGAGGGTGTGCAAACCACAAATATTGTATATGAAGATGTATTGCTTAGAGCTCCTTGAACTGTAACATTCACTTCCCTGATACAATTTACTTAGTATTTACTTAGTATACTTTTTCTTGATGCAAGTTTTTATTGTCTCAATGCCTGTGAATTTACTGATGCATTTGACCTTACCGATGCATTTGACCTAAACCCCCGCGCGAAGCGCGGGTACCCACCTAGTCACCTGACGAACAGCCGACCACCTCACTGTGAATTACGTAACAACTCGAGAGTTTCGAAACTCCCGAGTGACGGTGAGTCCGAGCGACAAGCAAAAAAAGGGGTCGAGAATACGCTCCAGCGCCGCGCGGCGATTGATGCAGACGGCGCAGATGGGTCGACGGTATCAGTGGGTCACCTGTGTGAACAACTCAAAGGTTTCGGAACTCCCTACATTTTGAAATGTTCAGCGCTGGACACCCTGTGGGAGCCTCGCCTTGACTGTCATCTGTGATCTGTGTGGCACTCTATGTTTACAATCACATCTCCGTATACCAAGGCATTTTAGACGTAAGATATATCGGCTACGCGCTTATTTCTCTTATACAGTAGCAGCTTTCCTCAAAACTTTCACAACCACGACCTGACCCCTGCCCCCTCTGCCGGCCGATGGACGACGAACTAGAAAACTTGGAAATCAAAAACTATTCAGAAGTAGGCGTAGCTGCAGACGCCGAGACATGGTCTGCCAAGGAAGCCTTGTATGCATTCGATGCGGCCTGGTATACCAGGACCAGCCAGAAGGGAAGGTGGATGGACATTATAGGCGACTACGCGGGAGACGAGCTTTTCCTGCTGGAAGGCGATTCTCTGCTGAGTAGCGTATTGGACGATCCCTTACTTGCTGTGGGGAAAGAAGACGGTCTGGGACAAATTGGTATCCCGAGAAATGTGAAACGCTGACATCGCTTCAGATGTTTCATTCCAGTACCTTCATGCAAGGTACAGTTTCGAGCGTACCTTAAAGGAGTACGTGAAGCGTAACGCAGTTTTTGAGGTTGCTTTCTTCGAGGGTAAGCCCTCGATCCAACCGACCAACCGTCTATACTGAGACCGCTATCGCACAGATTTGAGACACATGTCTTATCATACAGGATCGTCAGATTTTGTTTTGGCGTCGAGGTGTCTTACTCGCACTTATCTCAAGGCAGCCGTGAAGGAGTTGCGTATTCCTTTACACACATTCCAAAATTTGAATGATCCAGATTGGCTCCGTTTTGCCATGGATCGGAAGGTAAGTGCCATGACATCAGTTCGCGGTGCCATAAACTCGACCGACGTTTACCCCTGTAGCCTATGTTTATCATGACCGATGACGGTGGCTCTGCTCAGGCTGGAGAACGGCTTCAAGCCGAAACAGCCCTCAATCAGAGGCTGTTTGTCTATGAGATCTTAACGAGCGGAATCGCAGTGGCTCTCATGCGAGGTGCCGTGTTTAAGGACACCAAGGTATCGCCCCACCCGCCTCCTTCTTCGTTTTAGGCCTGCTAACCTACACCTGGCATTGAGATATTTTCGTTCATATACGAGCAAAGGCGCATGTCTAATAATCGGAGTATTATTGACCCCAGAATTTGGAGGGCTAGGGGGTGCGCAGTCGTTTGTTTGAATGCGAAACTACCACCTCTTCTCTCAAATATTAGGACAACCTCAGAGAACAGAACCGAATGGCTTCTCAATGCTGCTAGGGCTGTACTCGCTGGTGTAGATCCAGGTGACAGTCTGGCTCGTCCCTTTCTATATATATTCCTTGCCCATGGGGTGATACTGGACACATTACCGGTATCCGTTCGCGCCCAGAGATTACCCACTTTTTCTTCGGAGGTGGAAGGCTACCTCCGAAATAAGTTTCTCCCTTCGCTTTTCATTTCCCTGGAAAGATCTTTCCCCGATATGCCGACATTTCGCGATGTCGATCTCGACGGGAGAGTATTCTTCCATCTCCTGAAAGCTATCCCTCCACAATCTCTGACAACCGAGGTCATGTCGGACTTAATCGGACTTGAACACACATCTAAGCTTGCCGAGATGGGGAATGCACTTGGGATGGATAATGCCGTGTTTTCCTATCCACTTCTCGGTCCCAGAGGACTAGTTGGTCTTCTACCGAGTCATACAGACCAGAATGACTTCCGCGTATTACCATTTTCGCATCCAGTATTAGACGAGTACTTGTCCCAAGTACAGATCAATGCGGCGCCATCCTCTTTTCCTCCCGAGTCTGGCAGATTTGATCTCGATTCCGGCCTTGGCAAGGTGTTCAAAGACAATATGCATTGGCACAGGCCTGGACGACCCATCTTGCCAAAGCATCTTGGAGGGGAAGATGGTAAAATACAGACCTTGGATTCAAAGGCCCGGGCAAGAGTCCTCCGTGCAGACCAACGATTTCAAGCTGGGCTTAAATTGCAAGCTCAAAGTCTAACCGGCGCGTTAGGGAAACGTTTGGAGCCGATCACCATTCCTCTCCATGGTAAAGCGACCGATATTGCCACAACGAAACCGGTGAGTCCACCAGAAACGTGCTCAGCCTCTGTGCGTCTAACGGTCAGGCAATCAATCATTTAGCGCCCCGTGCATGCGGCCGCCTCAAAAAAGGTGACATCTCGCGAAGAGACCCGTCGGCAAGTTCAGACCAAGAGACAGACGAAAAAACAAGCCAGCGATTTGGAGTGGTGGTCCGGCAAGGGGACAAATGAGGGGGAACTCTGGAAACTAAGCCGCCTCCCGTCCTTGCATTCACGGATACAGAAAACGGACCTCCTTCTTCGGAATCGGACACGTATGGCAGAGAATTGGCTTGTCGGAGAGGTACAATTGTACCGTCTGGACCTTGAGCTTCGTGCATGGATCGATCATCCCACACGGGACTCTGTGTCCACCCAGGATCGCTATCGCGTGAGTGTACTGAGAATGATCAAGACCAGTCCACCCGTGCGACGCCCACGGTTATCCGGGTTTTATCTTCAGTCCTCAGTGCTCTCGGATTTCCTACTGTGACTGCGTCCCTGTTGGGTGCAGGGAATCTACCGGATCATGATCTGACATTCGAGTTCATAAAGGTCTTGAAAAAGTCTGGGTCGTCAGTCTATCCTTTCATGAAAATAACAGAGCCACCCATGCATTGGCTGCTCCGATGTTTCGGGGAGTACATGGACCGGTCTTTGGACTCGGCGCCCGATCCTCGTGTCCAGTTTGATCCGGATCGCTGGCAACGTGAAGTTCTTGATAACCTCGATGAAGAGGCCTCAGTACTTGTTGTCGCACCTACTAGCGCAGGGAAGACCTTCATATCTTATTACGCAATGGAGCGAGTGTTGCGGTCTTCAGATGACGGGGTCCTTGTTTATGTCGCGCCGACAAAGGCCTTAGTAACACAGGTATACTGTCTCCCGTCGTCGTTGCCGCTACTTTGACCGACATCCATGGCGCTAGATTGCCGCGGAAGTTTCTGTCCGATTTCAGAAGGGGCAACGTAGCTGCTGGGCCATCCACACTCGCGACTATCGCATACACGATCCGCAAAAATGTCAGATACTAATCACGGTTCCCGAGATCCTAGCCATCATGCTACTGTCGCCTACTCTGGCCCGCGTCTGGACGCCAAGGCTTAAAAGGCAGTCTTGTATCATTACACCAAGTAGAGACGCAACTGATATATCTTCTTCTTCTATAGAATAATTCTCGACGAAATCCACTCAATCGGCCAGGAGGTAGGAGGGGCAATCTGGGAGCAGCTTCTGCTCCTTGCGCCATGTCCAGTTATGTCAGTGTGGGCTGTGTGTTAAGGGGTCCACTAACTCGGTTCAATTTTTAGAGGTCTCTCGGCAACCGTAGGGAACCCTGAGAAGTTCAATACGTGGTTAAGCTCGGTTCAAGCAGCGCACCATTTCAAGCACAGGTTTATTTACCATGAACATCGCTACTCTCACCTAAGGAAATATTTCTACTTGCGGTCTGCCGCGCAGGCACCTTTCACCGGACTGCGACAGCACAAGCCCACCGGTCGACTTCGATTTTTGCACCCAGTGTCCATGCTATCGTCTGCTATAGGAAGTGCACTCCCGCCCGATTTTACACTCGAGGCAAGGGATTGCCTTACACTCTTCCAAGCGCTCCGGAAGCTGGGTGATACGGCAGGTATTACCGAAGACGATCTTGGGAAGCTGGACCCAACCGAATTTTTTGATCCACCTACATTTTTGAAACAGCAAGATATTCTTCGCTACGAACAAACCTTAATCAGGGTTATATCCAAGCTTAGGGAGATGCCTGATTCGCATGAAACGTTGCAGGACATAGTGCACCAGCTAACAGATGACGAAATTTACAAGGCTCCAGACGACCTACTGTCTATTGCTCCGGAAATAACGGAGCTTGAAGGGAGCCTGCCTCATTTGGTTTCTGATCTTTATGCGGAAGGCGACTTGGTAGGTGATCGCCGCCGGATCTCTATGATTTTATCGCTCATCATTCAGGGCGAGCAGCCAGCTCTCGTCTTCTCGTTCAATCGTCATCAGTGTGAAACACATGCGAAAAAAATCCATTCTTTCCTGGAGGAGGCCGAAGAAATATGGCGGACAACTAGTCCCGAGTGGCAAAGTAAACTACAAGCATGGGAAGTCTACAAATCCAAGGCGAAGGACCGCGACCGGATCAAGGAACGGATTCAGCGGCAGCGAAAGGACGAGGATGACGGTGTGCAGCAGGATACCGCTTGGGAATCGCGCTTTGATCCTTCCGCTCCATCTCCAGAATTTTCATTTGCTGGAATCAAAACTTCATACGACAAAACCTCGTTAGAGTCAGATCTAAGGGACTTACGCTGGACGAGTACCCCCGACTGGGCGATTGCGGCAATCAGACGAGGCATTGCAGTCCATCACTCCGGCATGAACAGGAAGTACCGCAACCTGGTAGAAACGTGAGTCGGGTTGAATGTCAGAAAAATCGAGCTGAGTCTTTCCATTATAGACTCTTTCGTGTCGGGTTCCTGCAAGTGGTGATAGCTACGTACGTTTGACCATAGGGCAAGTTATTTTGCTTTTACGTAACGCTCACAATTAGGGGGACCCTTGCGCTTGGTATAAATGCGCCTTGCAAGACCGTGGTATTTTCGGGTGATGTAGGCTGGTTTCTCGATGCCTCGCTTGGCTAGATCCGATATTTATCATTCTAGACTACATACCTCACAGCCTTACAATATCGGCAAGCTGCAGGCAGGGCAGGGCGTCGAGGATTTGATCTGGTTGGTATCTCGTGCTCCATTATTTTATGGCAGTACTGACATGCGATATTGCAGTTAGGCAAGGTATTTTTCCATGGTATTACGCTAGATAGAGTTCAACGGCTTGTTCTCTCGCGTTTGCCCCCAATTTCTGGCCAGTTTCCGCTATCTACAACACTCTGTCTACGGCTGTTCAACCTCCTAGCGGGGTCACAGAACGCCGAATATGCTGTTACAGCTGTGTCGACGATCCTGTCCCTTCCACAGATCAGCATTGGGTCTGAAATCGGTCGACTTGAGCTCCTCCATCACTTACGATTCAGTATCGACTACTTGCTAAGAGCACAGCTCTTAAGCTCAGATGGACAGCCTTTAAATCTGGCTGGGATTGTCACACACGTAAGTAATTTCAATTTACCTCTTTGACATAATCCCAGTGCAAGTCCTCACAGCCATGACATTCGCTGTAACAGCTGTACTACCAGGAACCAAACAATTTGGCATTTGTGGCGCTGCTGCGAAGTGGTGTTATCCATCGCATCTGTGACCAATCCCAAGGCAAGGCAGCGCGCGATCTGATGCTTGTACTCTGTTACATGTTTGGTCGGCGACTTTTACCACGTTCCGCGGTAAATGAAGAGAATCTTCGCCCACTTGTGAAACGCTATCCGTCAATGATAGTGTTGCCACCACTGCCGAAGGCCGTGGAGTATGTGCTCAACGAGCATGATAGCCTTATTCTCCGTGTTTTTACCGGATACGCATGGACTTATGCATCACAAAACGCGACAAACCTGGGATCAGATGATCAGCTGCCGCTAAGTGGCATCCAGGTGCCGGTGACGTCCTCACTAATGGACTGGGAATTTGGGCGAATTCTTCGTTCAACAGCTTTAACGACTTTTATTTGCTCGAAATTCGTTTCTAACTCCGGGCACACCGATTCGTTTGGTAGCATCGAAGAATTATGTTGGAACGCACGACAGGGAATTCATATGAACGGGCATCCCATACCTTCGATGAACAATATCTTTGCCGACAACGAATCTGCATTCAAGCTTAACGCTTATCTCCTCGATTTTTACACGCACGGGCAAGTTGAATCACTCGTATTGGCCAACGGTATTAGAAGGGGAGACGTGTGGTATTTTCTCCAGGATTTTCTCTTCACCCTATTGACCATCAAGACCAGCCTCCAAGAGTTGCTAAGGACAGCGGCGACGCAGCAGGCATGTGCCCAAGACGAGACCCAGGATTCAGGTGTGCTTGAGATCGAGGAAGTGGATCTGGATGACGGAGACAGCGTACATGACGACGGGTTCACTCGACCGCGAGGGGTGGATAATACTGACTGGAAAGTGTATGAAGTATTCTCGAGCGTGGCAACGGACTTCGAGGCTAAATTCCGCAAGATGTGGGCTTAGATGTACCATGTAAAATAGAAGTCAGGATTTATTCAAACATTCACGCCGTTACTTCGAGCCTCTGTAGAGTATCAATCAATCAAGGTCCCTAATTGCCGAACGGCATGCATAGTACACGCAGACTGATGGGTACTTATTGAAAAACGAAACATAGTAGTTCAAATGTGTCTCTGCATCATGTGTTGAGGGGGTGAGTATGCCGCTGATTCATTGGCAAAATTTCCATCCTGCCACCTGTCTTTAAAAGTAATAATAACCACCATATCAGTGTGCAGGGACCTAGAGGCTCTAGATCACTACCTAGAGCTTTGGGGAGTGACCAAGCCACAGTGACCTGCCCAGAAGACATCAGGTCACATACGTTGCATGCCCTGCATGTGATATGCCGGACTGTGCCGACCATGGCATGGACATTGATCACTTGACGTCCACGACACAATTGACAGTCCCCAGACAAGGGGCCACCACCATCCTCAGCGTTCCTACTGGTATGAATAGGGAAATCGAATTTTACATCCATATACACCACTAACAAGGTCATAACAACTTCCCGGCACATCCCAGGACATGTATGTGCACATAATTACTGCCAGCACTGCATATCATGTGCATGCGCGCTATCACTGGCGCGCACATCTAACGGTGACCTTGACCCTGAGCCCAGTTCCAGGGCCAACCAAGGAACAGATCCGAGATGGAGCGCGGAAGGCGCTCCATCGTTCCTGATGCATATATTAGCTCCATGTGATAAGGGACAACTCCAGCACCGGTGCATACATCATGCACTGGTGGCACTCGTCGCTCCATAACACCCTTTCATACCTAGCATAGTATAGGTTTATTCCAATAACTTAAATAGCTAGGATACATGTATAGAAACTCAGGCAGTAAATCTCCAACGTTGTGCTCTTATTCTAGCCCATGAGGCTTGTGACTGGATGGCGATATATCAGTCGGTGTCTAGTGCTGTTGTCACTGCGCATGGTGTTTGCGCATACAACCGAAGTTGTGTTCTCATCTCTATTCTCTCTATATCTCTTTATGAACCTCACGATCCCATCATGCATATGCAACCCCGCAGAGGCTTTCTACACCTACGACCATAGAGGAGCGCTGGGAAATTGTTGGGTGGACAGATGGCCTGGCCATCATCCGCCAGGACTGCTCCACCTTTTCAGCCCACCTAAAGGCCACCACCAATGCACACTGCGTGCGATTGGCAGAGAAAGATGTTGGCAATACCATAGTGAGGGCATGGCCATCATGGGTCAACAAGGTCAAATGCCACGCAGTGAGAGATGCTCGGGCTGCCTGCCATGACCTGAAGCATGAGATAGCTGTCCTAAAGAACTACATCAGGACCCTTGAAAGCACGCTTGATGCTGAGCATGCCAAAATGCAGGACCTGGGGAAACAGCTCCAGGCCCTGAAACACAAAATCATGACCTCAAACTGAGTGTGAACAGAGTTGGCCCCACAACCCATAGCAGGCCCATCATCCCACACAATGGCCCATCATCCCACACAATGGCCCCATCATCCCACACAATGGCCCCTTCATCCCACACAATGGCCCCTTCATCCCACACAATGGCCCCTTCATTCCACACAATGGCCCCTTTGCCATCGCACACAGCACTGGGGCTGGTGGCCTGGATCTCTGCTCCAGATCCATCACCTCCCAGCCAATGCTGCACCGGATAGCCTAGATGACTAGCCCCCACAGCCCATCCTTCATGGTCCCAAGTGAGCTGCCAGCATCAGTTGAGGACGTCCCTGATGGCTTTTACACAGTTGGCTTGGATCTAAAGAATTATGATCCAGGTCACACCCAGCATGTCTCCAAGAAAAGACATGCCCAAGGTCACAACGTGCTCATGGCTTATGACCCATCAGTGACGTATGCAAATGCGTCACCAATAGTGTTCTGCAAAGCCCGGCTCGGCCCAAAAGCCATGGCCTTGGCTCAGCTCATGCCGGCTCGGGCTCAAATAATTCAGGGCCGAGCCTTGATGGGTGGGCAATCTCATTGGAGGGGATGCCACACCAAACTAAAATTTATATGTACTTTTAACTAGTTGTTGATCTTCTCTTGTATAGATGAAGTTCCTGGTTCAGCTGGCTTGGCAGTGGGCCTCACATTTGGCTCACTAACTAAGGATGGCTCAGCAATAGGTTTTTTTCTTTTCTTTTTATGTTGGTCATAGTCTACCACTGTAGTCACTACCATGGTATGCTTTTCCGGAACAGGAATGTTGGCAACGTTGTCTGGATCCTTCAGCAGGGCGCTTGGCTTGAGCATGCGGCCCAAATGGATGCTCTTGAGCAGGAGTGGTTGAACCTCATCATCATCATCAGGTTCCTGGATACAGGGAAAGGGCATGACGGTGGACAAGCTGAGAAATCAGAGAGGTTTTTTTTTCAAACTCAACTAATACACTACAAACTATACTTTAGTGCAGCTGGCTACCCGTTTCGCACATGCCAGGTAAGCGCTCAAAAGCCGCTTCAGGGCTCAGCTCGGGCTCTCTAAAACCCAGGCCGAGCCCCAGGTGCCGGCCTCAAGATGGCTTTGGCCCGGCTCGGCCAGGCTTTTGGCAGCTTGGCTCCGGCTTAGCTGCAGCCCAAGCCGAGCTTTGCAGAACACTTTTTTTTTTTTTTTTTTTGCATCCAATTTAACGTCTTTTGGGGCTGAGCCCTATGTAAGACGCGTTCTACAAATCGCCCGTCGACACATATGTCTATCCAGCCTGTCCTATTCTATCTCCACCTGTGCTCCATGGGCGAGGCCCTGGGCAATTCCGTGCCTTCGTGAGCGGGGTGGTTAGTGCGCATGTGTTGCGCCTGCGCGTTCGTCTCCGTTTTTTTCTGTCCCTCCATCTCTGCCTTTCCCGATGTCTCCTAGTCTCCGTGCTTCGTGGTAAATCTGCCTGTGGCGTGCACATACCTGAAGAGGTGCTTCATTGCCTTAGGTCTGGTCAGGAGTGTTTTGACCGATGTGGCCGCTCTTCCGAGGTCCCGCTCCATTGTCCTTCTCTGCTTGCTGTAGGCTGGACACCTAATCAGGAAGTGAAAGACGGTTTCATCTGCTCGCCTACACCCTGGACACTTGGGTGTGTCGACCTTCCCAATCTTATGCAAGTGCTTGTTTAGTCCCACATGCCCCGTCCTGAGTTGTATAAGTAGGCTGGCTTGTCCGCGTGGCATTCTGTGTATGAGTTTGGTGTATGCGATGGATGGCATGGACGGCTCGATCTTGTGCGCTACCCTTGCTCTCGGCGACCTCTTGAAGTAGCTTTTTGCTTCCTGTCTGACTTGTTCCTGGAATCTCTGAAGCTCTGCTGCCTTGCTTCTGGGCAGAATTCCTCTGCACTCTATTGCTATGTGCCTTTCCTCGCTGGTCTCCCCTCTCGCTGCCCTTTTTGCCTGCTCGTCGGCTCTCTCGTTCCCTTCCACCCCCTCGTGTCCTGGCACCCACCTCATAACCACTGTAGCCTGTGGCTGTTGCCTCACCAGTCCCTGTACTTGTTGATGTATCGCGTTGACAAGATATTGCGCCAGGATCTGTTTCTCTCTTCTAGTGGTTTGTATGGCCGTGCGACTATCGCTTGCTATGACGTATCGCCTTCCCCTTTCCATGCTCAAGAGCTTCGCACCCATGGCGGCCCCTACTAGCTTGGCCTCGAAGACTGTGTGGTCCTGCTCTGCGCCCATGTATAGACTTACTGCCTTCTGCTCGACGCCGCCTCTGTACAATACCGCAGCTGCTCCCACCCCTCTGTCGATGCTCGATCCGTCTGTATAGACTATGACATCGGCTGTGTCAGCCTCTAGCTCTTCGATAGCCTGCTGTTTGTCATGGGGTATGCGTGTCTCGAAAGCGGGGGCCCATTTGGGCCCGGAGCACACCGTATGTATTTTTTCCATCTTCTTGGGCTGCATGTCGTAGATGTGCATTATTTCGTGCAGCGGCGATCTGTGTCTCTTCATGTAGCGCTTCGCGGATTTCAGGGCTTTTGGCGCCAATGGGTGGTGTTCTGGTAGGCAAGCTATCCTTGTTGCTGCTCTATGTACCATCTTGGCAACCAGTAATGGGAAGGGGTGCAGGTTGGCATGTGCGTCTAGCGTGTCGGTCGCCGTGGTGTTCATCGCTCCAGTGATGGACAGGGCTGCTTGTCTCTGTATCCTTGCCAGCTTATTTATGTATCCTTTTGTGCCTTTGTTGTTTCTGGTACCTGGTATAAGAAAAATGTCAGCGGCGTACAGCATTCTCGGGATGGCGACTGCTAGGTAATATCGTCTCATGTGCTTAGCTTTGACCCCTCTTGTGTTCTTCGCAAGCCTCTTATATTGCGCCAGGTATTTCTTCCCCTTTTTGAGCGCGTAATTGACGTGCTCCCTGAACCTCAGCTCTTGGTCTAGTATGACTCCTAGGCACTTGTGCGTGGCTGTCGGCTTGATGATCTGCTGGCCGATTGTGATGGTTGGTCTCGTGATCGGTCTGGTCTTTTTGGGTGCACTTGGGTCTTTTTCCCTTCCCCTGGTGAGCCCCATAAGTCCAAATTTGCTAACCTCGAAGGAGCATTGGTGCGCCTCGGCCCAGTCGCCTGCCCCCATGGTCCTGCTCATTATGTCCGCGAGCTTGTCGAAAGCCTGCTTCAGGTCCTTTCCCTCTGCCATCAGGGTAGTGTCGTCCACGAATACTACGCAGTCTTCTTTGTTGGCATTTCTGACTGTCTCTAGTAGGTCGGCATTGTAATACTGGTATGCTATGGCTGACACCGGGCATCCCTGGTCCATCCCTCTGCCGACTATTCTTGCCGGCGCAGTGTGGTCATCGAAACTTATCGTGGTGGTTCGCCCCTCTACCCTTCTGCAGATCCATCTCGTGTATTCCTCTGGTATGCCCCTCTTTCTCATATTGTGTATCAGTTTGTCTAGCACAATGCTGGGGAACGCGCCTTTGATGTCGAGGAATAGCAACCCTACCACTCTGCCTCTCCTCCACGCATCTTTGGCAGTTGCGATGATGTAGTGGAGCGCATCGGTAGTCGTTCGGCCTGGTCTGCATCCGAAATGGTTCGCCGGTAGAAGGTGGTGTCTCTCTGTCATTGTTACCAGGTCTTCCACTATACATGCTGACAGTACTTTCCCCATGGTGTCTAGCAGTGCAATGGGTCGGTATGCTCCGGGCACCGTGTAGTCAGCCTTGCCCGGCTTGCGGAGCACCCTGGTAATCGAGTCCCTCCACTCGTGTGGGTATATGTCTAGCTCGATTGTTGCTCGGAATAATGGACCTATGTACGGCAGCAGGACGTCAGTGCACTGTTTGATCACGACATTAGGGATACCGTTGGCTCCAGCTGCTTTGAACGGGTTGAGCTTTTGGATCGCCCTGCGGATTTGTTCATCTGTGATCGGGGCGTAGTCGTATGCTGGCTCGGGGTATTCGTGCTCTGCTGGGGTATCTTCTGCTTGTGCTCTTACCCCTGGGAAGAACGTGTTGAAGAGTAGTTCCGCCTTTTGCTCGTTCGAGTCGGCTACCCATCTCGTTTCGTCTTCCCTCTTCCCTATGAGGGTCGGGATTCTGGCTTTTCGCCCGTCCGTTGCATCCGTCGACGCGTATTTGTGTGCGGTCCACACCATCTTCAGGTCGATCTCCTCCAGGAACGCATCCCAATGTTCCTGCTTCGACTTCTCTATCGCTCCAGCATATCGGCTCCTGGCTGCCTTGTCGTCCTCACGCGCTTTATCGTTCGGATCGTCCCTTCTAGCGTATGACTTTCGTCCGAGCTTCCTGGTTTCTGTCCTGATGCATGTCAGTTCAGCAGACCACCATCGCTTCATGTATGGGGAGGGCTTAGTCTTGGGCACTCTGTCCTCTGCCACCTTCATGATCGCCGCTGTCACTGCTCCGAGGCGCTGCATGAACTGAGTTCTGTGGTTCAGCGATGGGTCTGGGATGCTAGCCCTGAGCATTCGCTGCAGCTCCTCGTTGAACACGTTCCAGTCGACCTGCCTGTAGTTGGCTTTTGGTATGTAGGTCGTTGTTGGCGGCGAAACGTCTAGGAGTGTGTTGATCGGGAAATGATTGCTCTTAGCTGGCTGGTCCTCAGGTATGGTCTTGCAACTTATGATACGCTCTATCATTTCTGTGGAGATGAAGACGTTGTCAGTACACGTGTGATTTCCTGTAGCCATGGCCCTTAGCGTAGGTATTTCTTTAGGGAGCGCCATATGCATGTCGTGGTCTGCCACTGCGTTGAGTAGGATCTGGACCTCGTCTAAGTTGTTCCTTGTGAATAGATGCGCGTTTCTGTGCTCGTCCCATATCGGGTGGTGTCTGTTGAAGTCGCCTAACCATATTGCTCCGTCGACATCTTCTTGCTGTGTCTGTTCTTGTCCTGCTCGGCTTTGCATGTGGTTCTGTAGGGTTCTAATTCCTTGTGAGTGAGTACAGTCGCAGTATATGTTATATATTAGAACGACCCCGGTTTGTGTTTTGATTTTCACCGCCGTGATGTCTGGCGACCCTACTTCTAGCGCTACCCAAGCGTCTGTGGCCAGCCTTTTACTTACTAGGATCATAGATCTCGTGCGCTTGCTCTTGTCTTGGTAGTGTGTTGGCGGATATACTGAGAACCAATGTGGGGACGCCCTGGTGTTTCCCAGAAAGTCTATGTACGGTTCTTGAATAGCTATGATGTCGTATTCTTTGGGGGGGCATTTGGCTAATAGGTCATTCACCGCTGTGAGTGACTTGTTCATGTTTTGTTGTCTAATCCACAGGTTGCTTCTGTTCGGGTTGTGTTCGTTCATCCGCAGTATTGGTCGTTGACGTCATCATCCCTCGAGCTCTCTTCCGGTTGGCTAACTGTTATTCCGAACTCATCCAGTCGCCTCTGTCTGTCGTGGTGGTTTGCCCATCCTTGGTCCCTGTGTCCCCTTGGCGGGTTTGCTCCCCTGTGCCCTCGATTGCTCTGTTCTCTCTCTTCTGCGCCTCCCGTGTTCCTTTGGTGCTCTGTCGCATTTTTCTGTCTGACTTCCTCTTGCGCTCTCATTGTTCTGAATATTTCTCCTGCATCCTCGGTTTCCATCGCCTGTCCCTGCTGTTCCCACGTCCAGGGATGCTCGTCTGGGAAGTATTTGTATGTGTGTTTGGGATCGGCTTTCTCCGCTGCCTGGCACGCGGCTCTGAAGGAGGGGCATGTTCGGTCCCATGAGGCGTGGCCATGTTTGTCGCAGTTGACACATTTAAATTTGCTCGGGTCTGTCTCCTCGCACCCCGCTGTCCTGTGCCCTTTGCCGCACGTGCCGCATGTTTCGAGTCCCCCGCAGTCCGCCGCCATGTGTCTCATGTTGTGCTTCTGGCACTTTAGACACCTTCTCAGTTCCCTCCTCATTCTCCTAGCCCAGGTGCGCTTTCCCGATATGATTATTCCGTCCCTGATGCTTTTGTTCGCTGTTTCTGTGTTCGCCAACTTGGCAATTATGTGGGCAGATCTTTGTCCTTCGGTTCGCCTGTGGATTGGCTTGATCCACCTGGTTGATATCAGCGTGTCCGGTGGCAAGCTGGATTCTCTTTCGATTTTTCTTAACTCTGCAAAAGCTTCCGGTGAATGTGATAATGGAACATATTCTATGATTACCGATACCGCTCTATCCTTGATGATCGCCGTTCCACTGAAATGCTCGAGGAAGTTCCCCTTGTTTTGCTGTAGCCACTTGGTCGCTGTCCCAGACCGCAGCTCGAAGACTATTCCCCCATTTGCCAGTCTCTTTGCCCCTATGAAGCATTCCTTCTCGACCTCCTCCGTTTGGCTTATCTGTTCCACGGCCTCATTTGCCTTCGCAACTAACTCTAGCTCCGTGAGCTCTTTCAGGGAGTCGTTTCCTGCCATAGGGTCCTTATCTACCAGTAACTGTCATTCTCTGGCTCTGGCCCTGGCTAGGGTGTTCGGGTGTGAGAGCGGGACATTCCCCTTCACGCCGCCGTGTATGTCGCTGCCTCGCCTCCCTGTGTGCCCTGGCTTCTCATCCCTTGCTGGTGCTCGCGAGCCTCCTCAACCAACTTGGCCATCCCCTCCATGGAGAACTGCGCAGCCTCCGTTAGGTTTCTCGCCACCTCTGTCACCTCATTGAACCTCTTGATAGCTGTTTTCAGCTTTCCCTCGACGTGTTTGACTACTATCTCTCCCAGGTTTTTCGCCACCTCTTCCATCATGAGTATCGTGACCGATCTGACCCCCTCCTGTAGTGACTTTCCCGAGGTGCTGTGGGCTAGTGATAGGAGCGTGTGGCTGAGGAGTTCTGTTGTCATGGGCTCTTCCTTGGCGAAGAAGCCCTGTCTGTCCAGGAAGGTGCGTGCCGCTTCCTTCATGCGTACTGCGGCATAGGGGTCTGCTAGCAGCTCGGCTCTGGACTTGTTCGCTCCTTGCTGGTTGCTGGCCCTCGTGCGGGATGGTGACGTGGCAGGTGGTGTGGGGTCTGTGCTTGGTGGCATGTCCCCACTTTTTGTTGCAGTGGTACGTTCTGCTGCTATCTTTCACTAACAATGCTCTGCATGTCGTTTTATATGGCGTGTGTAGGGAAAAAAGCGTTTTGGCGTTTTTGGGTGTTATGGTGGGCGTGAGAAAGTATCTTTGCAGAACACTAGTCACCAATGAGTACCTCACCCAGTCATCAAGCCATACAATTGACGACTTTGCACTGGTGCAGGCTCTTGCGATCGCTCAGGTGGAATACATTGCAGGTGTCACAATCCTATTCCAAGAACATCACTCACACTCCTCTTCAACTTATCTAACCATTCCTACCCGTAACACATACGTGCCACTAATCCTCAGCTTTCCCCCTCGAATGCACATACACCCACATGATCCACCACAATGCCCCATTGACCCACTCACACGCAGCCAACTCAGCGATGTGCAGATCCACCCCTGAACCGAGACAGAGCCTGAGCCCGAGACGCACCGATCCGTGGAGCAGCTCGATGTCTAGTCCATCATGCATGTCATCCCCTTCTTGCCTCCTTCGTCCTATGTTTTCCTTTGAACAGATATATTTCAATTCTGATCTCTTTAATCACACACATCCCTCCCCTTTTCCAATTATTCCACATCTGATGCTCTTAAACAAAATCACACTCTTTTCCAGCTCACATACTACGTACACACCGCAGCACCCGGCACACCGACCCCTGAGCCACACACACATGCTCACCCATGTTCCCATTCCTCTTATATCATAGTCCATCCCACACGACAGATAAATAGTGCACTGTATATCATACTCGTTAGTCAATCGAACTCATCATTTTCCACATATAATTCTTCACCTCGAGATTCATCTATCTGCGCTACACTCGTCTCACTGAGCATATACTCTGCACAATCTATCTTCATCAAAACGACCGCATACTCGATTCAACTTCACATCGAAGTTTGAATCATATTACCACTCAGTAGAACTCCTAGATACTCTTTTTTTTTACAGCAGGTGAGCAAGAGAGGGCTGGACAAATGTTCATCCCCCAGCACTGTCGGTGTCCTTGCCCCCTCCGGTGATGACAGTTCCTAACCCTGTAAGGGTGACTCTACCAGGTGCTCTACTCCCTAGAGCAGCACCTGAGGTAGAGGAAATCCAAAGCAGTATATAATGAGTCAACAGTAAGAAGGTAAATACAAGACAGTGCACCTGAGGTAGAGGAAATCCAAAGAGAACAGAGTGAGGATCTCCTTACCTCAGCGATGAACTATATAGCTGCTGCACAATGACATAAGCAAGTCACACAACAGGCAGTGACACAGGAAGGAATAGGGAAGGATACAGTGAAGGAGATGTGAGGAAGGGAAATAAAAGGAAATAAAAGGAAGAACAGGTGGTCCCCTGACATCACCCCCCCTCTAGAATGCAACATCCCGATGCATAAAGGTCCCAGTCGGCGCTTGGTCTAACCGCCCATCCAAATTGGGAGGACACAGTGCAATGGAGGGAGCTGAAGGAGATACAAGGATTGTGAATGAGAAGCGGAGCAGCAGGGCAGTGTATGGCCACCATAAGCACATGGCAGGATGCCTCAGGGGCAGCACAGTCCCACATGTTGTATGCACATGGTGCAGCATGTGTGATGATAAGAACACCGACAATAGCTATTTAAACATACATGATGAAAGGCAGATCAAGAAAACAGAAGCAGGAAAAATGGGCCTAGGGAGTGCCATGGATAGCAGGAGGGAAAAGGACACACAAATATGCTATATGAATCACAGCTGTGGTGTGGTGTTGGGTGTTGCATGGGTGATGATAAGAACAGCTTCAATAGCAATTAACACATGCATGATGAAAAGTAGATGACAAAAAAAGGACGTGGGAACAACACACCCAGGGAGCACATGGATAGCATGAGAGCAAAGCAGACAGGAATAGCACATACAATTCATTCTTCCAGGTCCCACTAGAATCACAATGGAAAGACCACACTGATGAGAGGGCAGGAGTAAAACAGAAAGATGAAGATGCATGCGAGATTAGAGAGGCCCCTGCCATCAGCCTTCTGGAGAAGCCACTCAGTGTACTCTTTATAGGTGGAGACTAGCTGTTCTCCCTGTGGGCTCATGGGATGAAACTCTTCCAAAACTCACTGCCGAGTTGCCATGTTCGTCCATGATGCAAAGGTTGTAGGGGCCAAAGTATCAGAGTATTGTCAAGATTGGGTTTTAGGCGTTAATATCATGAATTAGTGAACACAGCGAATGCCTGAATAACTTGTGCGAATAAGTATGCCATTCGGCGAAGAGGGTGAACCAATAAATGTTCACAAGGTAAGAGGGCTGCTTGAATGGAGCTCGCCCTATCTACAGTCGTAGCAAAGTAGCCCGTGACATTTGACAATGCAACGTGCAAGGTGTCTTGGAAAGGTTGTCTAAGTATCGACAATCCTTTCACCAGCGAAGGCGCTCCTTCGGAGCCCTTCACCGACAGCATAGAAAATAGTTCGAAGGCTAAGGTAACGAAGATGAAGTATGAGAACTCACCAGTGATGCCTAAGTCTTCTTCTGGTCGAAGATAGAAATCTACAGGAGAAGGCTCAAGATGATAGTCACAGCAAGGTCAAGTTTGCACAAGATGGACATATGATAATTGAACTGAGGAATATACATGCGAATGTAGACTACTTATATCGAATGCTCATATGATGCTAGCGAATAGGAAAGAGGCCGTCTGGAGTCAGGGTTGGATAGGGGTGCACGGTCAGGATACATAATAGATGAAATAGACATACAATAGAGTAAAAGGGGGGTGCGAACATGAAACAGCGGAGAGGGAAGAGGGTGAAGGCCCCTATGTATGAAAACATGCCTTGGAACCTGCATATACACCACCCTGCATGGACTCTTCATCTGCTGGGTTGATCCCACATGACCTACGGGTAGGACGTCCCGCGAATGTATCCTGGCCATATGAACACCTAAAGGGGATGGATCGAGAAGGTGATGGGGTCAGTGATGAGCCATCATGCCGGGTAAAGGGTGTCGATCGTGTCTGATGGCATGCCTGCTGGCGAATTATGCGAGCAGCGAATGGTCATTCGGCGAATGTGGTGAACAGCGAGTGGAACATAGTTGGGGAGTGGTCGGAGGGTATGGCGAACTCAGGCGAAGATGCAAGAGGAATGATGAGATGAGGAACAGTGTCAGGGGGGCAAGGGAAATATACGGTCATGACAAGTATGTGCATTGATCCTTCTTCTTGGGGTTGTGATTGGCTTTCAGTTGATACATATCCACCAAACATGAGTAGTACAGGTACATGCCTCACAGGTCTTGTAGGTTTTGTTGTAGTCAAACAACTCGTTTTTCACATCAGAGAAACATTGTCCCACACGATATGGTGCAATTTGCTCACCGAAAATCCAACACAGTACACAATGCACAGTCATGTAGTTCAAGGCATTGACAAAGTTGCAGTCCGTAAGGTCACTAGTGGCCTGCACCAAGGTCATGCTTGCATGCTGCATCATGATCCTGGGGCAAACATGGGCATGCGGAAGTTGCTGGAGGTGCTTCCATTTGTCACCTGCGTGACTATGGGCAGTGATGCCGGGGAAGCTGTATCTCCAGGGACAGAGGATGACATGAAATGGCCCAAACCGGCATTGATGCTTGGGCCCACTGTGGGAAGCAATGCTGGCACTGGTGTATCTCCATGGACTGAGGATGACATGAAAGGGCCCATACAGTCATCACCCCTAGGGCTGGCTCTCATGAGTGATGCTAGCACTGATGTACCTTCATGGACCAAGGATGACTTGAAAGGACCCAAGAGATCATTGCACACATTGGGCATTACCATTGTCAGGGTCTCAGGATCAGCTACTGGTGTCACAGCTTGGCTCCAGCCTGGCCATGGGTTCCATCTAAGAAACAATGATGTGCAAAGTGCTGCTCGAAGATGATGCCATTGCGAGATGAGCACATTTATCATGATGTCCAGAGGTAGTGGATGGATCTCCTGGCACCAGATGTTTGGCCACAAATGATGGCTGGGAAAGAAATGGATCATCACTCAGTACTAGGGACTGTCAGGGAAACCCCCTCCTAAGGACATTTCCAGCCTCCACTTCAATTCCGACCTGAGATCCAGATCTGACCTGAGCACATCCTGAGGGCCTGGCAGAGTTTCTGAAGCTGAAGCTTTGGAAATTGTCCCTGAATGGTGCCAAGGTGGTGGGGTTGGGAGACATGTGGTAGGTGAGGGCTGCGGGGATGTGGATGTGTGTCAGGAGTGGAGTGGGCATCCCTGACTTTGATCAGGGGTGCAAGGTATATAGGTAGCACACTGGTAGCAGAGGTCCTTAGATTTTCCTCTTTGGATCCTCCTCTACCAGGTGAGTTGTGTATCATATAGGTAGCTTCTATTTATATCTTTTGATCCTCCTCTACCAGACCACGTGATTTCACTGTCTAGGGAGAGTTGCCCTCACAGCAGGAAAAGCTCTTCTCCAAGGACAGGTGGTCGGGCCATGCAGTAAAGCCATAGGCAATTTCAGCATCAGCAATTCTGAGTCAGATTTCAGCACACCCTCCAAGCATACAGCACCTGACACCCCTTCCTTCAAAGTCGTTCCTTCAGTGGGTCCATCCCTGAGCATCCCTTTGAATCCCATGATGATGGATCAGTCCAAATGGATCCGGAATATCAAAGAGGAGCTCCAGGTGGGTGGAGCGAATAACAAGGAAATAGCAAACACACTACACCTCATCATGACCAAATTAGATGTGAGGCTAACGGCCCCAGAGCAAAGAAGAGAAGAAGCAGGAACCGAGGCATTCAGGGGGTTTGAAGACTCAGAAGGAGAAGCCAATTGGCTGGTAATGGGTTCAAGGCAGGGAAAAGGTAAAGCCGGAGACACCCTCGGATTTTGATGGGGACTGAGAACGGGGCTGAGCCTTCCTGAACTCCCTGACCCTATACTTTGTAATCAGTGGAGAGACTTTCTCACTGGATCAAGGCCACATCCACTGGGCTCTGTCATTCTTCAAATCTGGTTGAGCCGTGCATTTCACGAATTGAATCCTGCATGCCGAAGCCAAAACCCAAAACCCATACTTTCAAGCTTGGGAGGATTTCCAAAAGGAGTTCATAGACCAGTTCTGCCCGAGGAATGAGCAACTCACCACCCTCACAAAGCTTGAAGGCACTGGCTGGTACCAAGGCAAGTGTAAGGGCAACCCTGGCTGGTTGTGGAGATCACACTACCACACAACTGACAAGGGGAAATCCAAAGTATGTATAAATGAACAGAGTATACAAGAGAGGGGATTCTCACCTGACAAGGGGAAATCCAAAGAGAAAGGTCTAAGGACCCCCAATGTCAGCGAGCCCATATTATACTACGCTGCGCAGCCAGGGACAACACTTGGCACCCGCCATCAACCCTGCATCCTCCTGACCTCCCTGAACCCTTGATCGACCCTTGATGCCACCTATTACGTGAGTCGGTTGATTTCCGACACTGTTCCGAGAGTGGAAGTCAGAAATTGGAGTGGAACTGGCAAGGTGAACAGAACTGGTGGAAGTTCTCCCAGAAGCGGAATCATTTCCAAAAGCAGAGGCGGAGATGAAATCGGAACTGGAAGCGGAGTCGGAAATGGAGTCGGAACTGGGTGTGGTGTCGGAACTGGAAATGGAAAACAGGGTGTCCCCTGACATCACCCCCCCTCTAGCGTGCTGCGTCCTTGAAGCATGGGACACGAGGGATTGAAATGCAAGTGAGCGGATTCGGCGAGGGGCGCCAGGGTGTCCTATAGAACTCGTGGAGTTTGTCCGGAGCGGAGACATCTAGCTCTGGGACCCACGAATTCTCCTCATACCCATACCCTTCCCATTTCACGAGGAATTGGAGTCGTCCTCGCACAAACCTGCTGTCCAGGATCCGTTCCACCATATAGTGCTCTTCCCCATGCACAATTTCCGGTGGAGGTGGCGGACGAGCCTTCCGACCTGGAATTGGGTCCTCAAGCGTAGGGAGTAACTTCACCACGTTGAAGACGGGGTGGAGTTGGGACATGGACATCGGAAGTCGGAGGTGGTATGCATTCCGTCCAACCCTCCGTGTCACTGTGAAGGGCCCAAGGTAGCGGTGGGCGAGTTTCTGCGAAGGGCGTGTGGTGCGGATGTCACTTGCATCTAGATACACCTTGTCTCCAACTTGGTACTCCAGGGCAGGAACTCGGCGTTGGTTGTAGTACCTTGCCATGTCATCCTTGGCCTTCGCAAGGGCCGACTTGGCTTCCGAAAGGGTGGAGTCCATGCGGTCTCGGAACTCATTGACCGTCTCGAGTCGGGACTCAGCCTGGCGTGGTTCGAAGCCCATCCGCGGGTGTCGTCCGGAGTCAAGCATGAAGGGAGTCTGCTGCGTGGCGGAATGTACATGGTTGTTGTATTGGAATTCCGCCAGTGGAAGTAACTCATCCCAGTCATCCTGCCTCTCATTGACAAAGAGGCGGAGATATTTCTCCAACTCCTGATTGACCCGTTCCATCTGTCCGTCACCCTGTGGATGGTACGCTGTGGTGGTAGCCAGCTTTATGCCGAGCAGATGGTAGAGCTCCCGAGTCAGTTCCGCGACAAACTGCAGACCTCGGTCGGAGACAACTTGCTTCGGGAGCCCATGCAACTTCCAGACATGTGCAAGGAACAGGCGGGCCACTCCGAGGGCTGTGATCGTCGTGTGCGTCGGAATGAAGGGGGACACCTTGCTTACCGAATCCACAATGTTCATGATCGCATCGTAGCCATGAGACTCTGGGAGTTCAACGATGAAGTCAACACTGATGGTGTCCCAGCGGGATTCGGGAATCGGGAGCGGAACAAGTTCTCCGACAGGCAGATGTCGTTGCGCTTTGGTTCGGAGACAAAGGTCACATGTCTTCACGTACTGTCCAATGTAGCAGGACATCTGAGGCCACCAGTAATTCTGAGCCACTAACTCCAGCATCTTCCACCTGCCCGCATGCCCAGCGACCCGTGTGTCATGGTGCTGGGACACGATGCGGCGGCGGAGGTCCGCCCCACTTGGAGCATAGACCTTGCCTCTGAAGTGGAGCAGCCCATCATGTTCCGACCATTCCGCTGCCCGTACAGACCGTGAGTTCCCTTTCCGAAGTTCCTCCACCACCTTCACCACCGACTCCTCCTTCTCTCCATTCCGGTACTGCCTCCAGATGTCCCAGAGCATTTCCGCTTCCGCCCCAACTGCAGTCACTCCCTCTAGGGCGCGGATTGCAAAGAGACTAGGGCGGAGCAGTGTCATATCTGCGTTGTCTCCACTTCCGCTTCCATGATCCGCATGGCGGGATAGGGCATCGGGCTTGCCCATGGTGCGGCCAGGGCGGTGGTGGAGCATGAAGTTGAACCGGGACAGGTGTAGGGACCACCGTGCTTGTCGTCGGTTCAACTTCTTAGATGTGCGGAAATACTCGAGGTTCTTGTGGTCTGTCCAGATCTCAAACAGGCATAGAGCACCCTCGAGGACGTGTCGCCACTCCTCCAGCGCTCGGATGATTGCCAGCATCTCCTTGTCGTGGATCTCATAGTTCCGCTCGACCGGACTAAGGCTTTTAGAGAAGAAGGCAATCGGATGCCATCCCCCATCATCATCCGATGACTGTTGTGACAAGACCGCTCCTGTAGCTGTGTCGGAAGAATCCGCCTCGACTCGATAAGGGTGAGAGTCATCGGGAAAGATCAGGACCGGGGCGGAAGTGATCAGCTCTTTGAGTTTGTCAAAGGAGGCCTGTTCCAGCTCTCCCCACTGCCATCCAATCTCTTTCTTGGTGAGGTTGAAGAGGGCACGAGCGTGGCAGGAGAAGTCCTTGATGAACCGCCGGTAGAAATTGACAAACCCAATGAAGGACTGGACCTCTTTCTTGTTCCGCGGCACAGGCCAATCCGATACACCGGAAACTTTGACTGGGTCCATTTCCACCTTTCCTTCTAACACAATCACCCCAAGATACTCTATCTGCGTCCGCTCAAATTCGCACTTTTCCGGCTTGAGACACAGGTTGTATTCCCAGAGCCGTTCCAGCACTCTCCACATGACTTCCCGATGTTCCGACATTGTTTTTGTGAAGATGGGGATGTCATCGAGGTAGACACAGACAACCCCTTCTGCTATCATGTCACGGAAAATGTCATTCATCATCGTCTGGAATGTGGCGGGACTGTTGGTGAGGCCAAAGAACATGACCTGTGGCTCAAAGAGTCCTCGGTGTGGAATGTGGCCTTCCACTCGTCTCCCTCCCGGATCAGAACATTATTGAAGCCCCAGCGGACATCCAGCTTAGTGAAGTCCCTTGCCCCGCGGAGTTGTGTGATTAGTTCGGAAATGAGTGGAATGGGGTACCGGTTCTTGATAGTGATAGCATTCAAGGCCCGGTAATCCTGCACAAGTCTGAGTGAGCCGTCCTTCTTCTTGATGAAGAACACCGGAGATGCCATGGGTGACTTGGAGGGGCGGATCCTCCCTGTACGGAGGGTTTCCGCAAGGAATGCATCGAGCTCTACCTGCCCCTTGGGTGACAGTGGGTAGACTTTGCAGTTGGTGGGCTTTGACCCAGGCTCCAACTCGATGGCATGGTCCCACAGCTTCCGTGGAGGCAGGGCATCAAATGACTCCTTGGCAAAGACGTCCTCAAACTCCCACAGGTACTCTGGAATTTCCGCCTCCACTCTATCATGCTTCTTGGAGGCTTCAGCAAGGCGTTGCGAAATGTTTCCGGTGGCGCGGATGTGTTCCGCTTCCGGTGGAAGGTTTACGTACAGCAAGCGCTCCCCTTCTGCCAGAGTATCTTCCGGGCCGAGTCGGATGATGTCGGAGTCGGAATCGGAATCGGAATCGGAAGTGGGACCCGGTTCAAATTCCGCTTCCGAGTCTTCTTCTGCAAGCAGTGGATGGGGGCCAGAACGACATGTCTGTATGAGCCGTTCGGTCTTCCGCTGATCCTGGCGCTCCTTCCGCACTTCCGACCGGCACATGTGACACTTGGCTGGGCATCGACTCATCAGTACCTTCCGAGTCTGCCAATTGATCTCCGGGTTGTGCTCCTGAAGCCAGGTAAATCCGAGGAGACGTCTTGCTTCCCCAGGCTGGTGACTGCAAAGGAAGTACGTTCTGAGTGTCCATCATAGCGGAGAATTGTGTCTACTATCTCTGTGATGGACCCTGCCTCATTGGGGCTTCAATCCACATTGAACACCGGGATTGCACGTTGCAACTTCCGCGTGGTCAGTCGGTTCCGTTCCACATAGTCCCGGTCTATAAACTGACCAGTGGCCCTGCAATCGACAAGGGCGGGTCTGTTGGGTGCATTTATGCTCCTGCACCAAAATCAAGCATAATATGTTCGATTTATTGTATGGTGTTTCAATCTTTTCTCATATTGTTCTTGTACCATGCATTCACTTCTCTGCTTATTTTCGAAATTTTCTAGTCACTCTCTATCTCTCCATTTCATTCTGTTAGTTCTATTTTCACAGGCGGCTGCACCCAGCAGAGTTTTAAATGACTTCAACGTGCAAGCCCTTGGGCACTAAAGGGCCGGGTGCACGTATATGCTCTCTGAGACAGAATAATACTCCTCTCCCAGTGACAATAAATTCACTGTGAGAGGCGAGTAGTATCTCTCATATTTACATAACATGTTAACTGAAAATCATGTAGTGTATTTGATTCTAGGTCCCCGACTCTCTCCAAAGGAGAGGGAGGGTTGCATGAGCTCAAATAACTGTGTTTACGGTTATGCGGATGAATTTGGATTGATTTAATCGGACGGGCCTTCCTACCGCGTTTTTCTGAGGTCGTTACTCTCTTTAGGGAGGGGTGCATTTCTCCGTGTCTCACAGGCACCACTGTGCCATCACACATTTCCTTTGTCATCCCCGGCCCATCCCCTGCCCGTCTATTCTGATGTCCCTTTCCTTCTCTGTGGCGTCTGCGTCTGTAGGACGTGGAGAACGTCGGCATGCACTGGCAGCGCCTTCTCGACGAGCACCGCACACCAAAAGTCTCTGCGATCCGGATAAACCGATGACATGCTATCCCCCAAAATCCCAATCCTAGAATCCTCGCTGACCTCCCCCACCACAAAACCAGTCAATTCACGATTCGACGACAAACTAGAATGGCGCCACTTCAATTGCCCGCGCTTCTGCAACTTGACCACATAATCCCGAACATCTAAGTTCATAAAGGCATCCTCCTCTTGTTGAACGTGGTTCAACAACGCCATGACATTAGCGGGATTAACCCTCCGCTTGACATCGACATCCGCCATGGGTCGAGCACGAAAAGACAAAGAGGGTCACCTGAAACCTCGTTAGTAACCAGATTTCAATGCCCGATAGGAGAGAGTCGGGGACCAAGGCGGCAGCCGCCGCCGCTACGATATTGTATTAATATAACAGTGACAATAAATTCACTGAGAGTGTATTTGATTCTAGCTTTCTAAGAACTCTACCGAACCTTCCCTGCCATAGCCCCAAGTTGCTAACAAGGGTTATGGGCCCCGCAGACACTTCGCAGAAGCTTTTGGGTGTGGAGAAGCTTGCAACAGATGGAAGTAATTGGCCTCTGTGGTGAGCTACTCTCACAAGTTATTTTGAGTCCAAAAATCTACTCAGGCATATAGAAGGGAGAGCCATTCAACCTCCTGACCCTCCAGTCATGCCCCCAGGCCATATTCTTACAGAAGCTGAGGAAACTCAGATTGAGAAGGCTAAGGAGAAGCTGGAGAAGTATCTTGCCAGAGAAGGGCAGGCAAAAACCCAAATAATCGTCTCAGTGTCAGAGTCACTAGCTCTGATGCTACAGAAGAAGCACACAGCAAAAGAAGTCTGGGATGCATTGGTCAATGAGATGACCAAAAAGCCCAAGATGGTCCTCACCAACCTACAGAGACAGCTTCGGAGTATGAGGTGTCCTGAGGATGGAGACTTGAGAGATCACTTAGACAAGGCCCAAGACCTCTATGCTCGTTTTAATGAGATGGGAGCCAGAATTTCTGAAGGAGAGTTCACAGACATCATCCTTGCGTCACTTCCACCCTCCTATGAGGCAGTTATGAATGCCCTTACCACGTCGCTCAAAGAATGTGGAATGCCCTTAGTGCCTGATGATATTATCAGAGTACTAAAGGCTCAATACGACAGGAGAAAGACCCTTAATATTTCACAAGAAGAGCAGGCATTTATTGGTTCGTCTACGAAAGGGCAGAAGGGCCGGCAAGACCCGAAGGTGCATACATGCACTAATTGCCACAAGCCTGGACATGCTATTGAGAGTTGCTGGGCTAAAGGAGGTGGTAAAGAAGGCCAGGGGCCACGTCAGAAGAAGAAAGCGAAAGCCAAAAAGAAGAAGGGCAAAGCCAAGGCGAATGTTGCTGAAGAAGTGTCTTCTGAAGAGGATGAGAGTGGCAGTCCAGCCGCTTTCGCCAACTTCAACTGCCTAATTTGAGTAGTTTATCTCTGGACACTGTTGTTATCCTCGACACTGGAACGACCACACATATGACCCCTCACAAGAATTTATTGAGGGATTACAGTCCATTCTCACAGCCGCGCACAATTCGTGCAGCCAACAAAGGCACTTTTGATGCCTTTGGTTCAGGCTCACTCGTGCTATCTAATAAAGTTGGAGATAAGACTGTGAACATTACATTGAAGGATACGTTCTACGCGCCCAAAATGGCTGTTACCCTCATCTCGATCAGCCGGTGCGATGATGCAGGCTATAACACTCAGATAGCCGATCAGAAATGCACAATATCCAATCGTAAAGGCAGGATATTGATGCAAGCACCGAAGCTGAATGGCTTATAAGGTAGAAGACACCAGGAACCGGCACCCCTGACGTAAGCGGGCGCTTAGATCACGTGACACGCCAAATCGAAGGACTTGGATGTTGATTTTTCAAAAGTGTGCCAGACCATCAGTTTTGATATATAGAAGTTGTGTGAATTTTGTCTATAGTTACTCTACTTTTGATCTGATTTGCTAATATATTATTGGTCAAGGCAACTCTGCCCAAGTTTGCCCAACGCTCGGTGTCACGTGTCACAGGACCCCCCGAAATGGTCATGCGTCTTCGGAACCGAGGTTCAAGCGCTGGGAACGCTGACAAATCATATCACATGACACGCCAAATGTCGAGTTCGCAAAATACTAAAAGTGTCCAAATGGTTCCAAAGGACGAAATAAAGCATTTGGTAAAAAAATTCTTTTTTCTTAACATGTACTTCAAGGTTGTATAACTCAGCTATCATGCATTATTTGGCTAAATCCTTTCCTACAAGTTCAAGCTAGATATATTTAGAAAACCTCTTAGGACTTAGATATGCCAAAATATGATGTGGGTGGGTGGAATTAAGAATGTCAAGAGAGGGCTGGTAGCTTATGTAAGGGGTGCTGGTTCCTGGTGTCTTCTATCTTATCGATTTGACTTACAACACACAAGTGCCGAAGCGCATATATGCGCATCAGCCATGGAGATACATCAGAAAATGGGGCACATTTCACAAAAGTCCCTACAGCATTTGCTCAACCGTGGCATGATATTAGGCATTGAATTGAGCTCAAAAGGTGACAAGGTTGTTTGCGATGCATGCATTCAAGCCAAGATTGCACATAAATCACTTCCTCAGGAACCCAGAAGCCGATCTTTAAAATTTGGTGACAGAATTTATTCTGATGTCTGGGGACCAGCGAGACACTCCACAATTGACAAGAAATTCTATTATGTGTCTTTCATCGACGACTACTCAAGCGAATCGGTTATCTATTTGATGGCAAACAAATCGGAAGCATTTTCAAAATACAAACTCTACGAGGCTTTGATGCTTCAACAGAGGAATGTGCACATCAAAGCACTTGTTTCCGACAGAGGGGGCGAATACACAAGCTGGGAATTCGAACAGCATTTAGCCAAGCAAGGCACGAAGCATCGGTTAACCGTGCATGACACCCCAGAGTCAAATGGTGTTGCTGAACGTCTAAACCGAACTCTAGTTGAAAGAGCTCGTGCCATGCTATTGGACTCAAGTCTTCCTAAGACCCTATGGGGGCATGCAATTTTGCATGCCAACTATCTTAGGAATAGGACACATACAAGAGCTTTGCCAGACAAAACCCCTTTTGAAATGATCCATCACGAGAAACCGAACCTGAAGGACATACACGTGTGGGGAATTGAAGTCTACGTTAAAGTCAAAGAAGGAAACAAACTAGCAGCCCGTGCCAAAAGAGCTCGATGGATAGGAATCTCTGGACAGAGCCATGGTCACTGCATCTACTGGCCTGACTCAAAGATGAAGGGGGGCAAAGCTCCAATCATTTCTATTGAAGAGTCACAGCTACCTACGTCCAGAAAAGTGATACAGGCCATTTAGGTGCCAGCACCCATAGTCGCTTAGTCAGTGAGGAGGCAAAGATCGAGGAAATCGATGATAATGAACCAGAGGAACGTCTGAAGGAGCTGCAACCCAGTCAGACTGTTGATGTCAGACCTAAAGAAGCTGCTCCAATAAGGAGAAGCGAGAGGATCCATCAGCAGCAGGTGCAGCCGGCCCCAAGTGGTCCCGTAACAAGATCTCAAGCTAAGAGACATGCTGGTGCAGACATTACTACACTAGCTTACGAGGACATTGAGGACCATCAAGACAAATTATTCGAACCAGATTTACCCTCTGAAACTGACAGCATCAGTGATTATAACCTTGCCATCAGTACACTTTCGACCTCCGATCAAAACAAGGATAATGTGCTGCCGGATTTGAATCAGACTGAGCCTAGCAATGCAGATGAAGGCTTAAATGATCCTATGTGGAAAGCATCAATGGATAAAGAGTACAAGGTGCTACTCGACAAAGGTGTATGGGAAGTGGTTAAACCACCTCCTGGGGAAAATATTGTCGGAAATAGATGGGTATTCCTCTGGAAACGCAATCCAGAAGGTGAACCCATTACACCTAGATCGAGGATGGTCACCCAAGGCTTTACACAAAGTTTTGGAGTCGACTACAATGAAACCTATGCACCCGTTGCTCGGATGACTTCCGTACGGATTATATGTGCCATTGCTGCCAGGAACAATTGGCCTATTCACCAAATGGATGTGGACAGTGCGTATTTGAATGCTACACTGCCAGAACCTATTTACATGAGACAGCCGTATGGATATGAGACCGGAGACAAAGATGATGTCCTTCTGCTGAAGAAAGCACTTTACGGCCTCAAACAGTCTGGAAGGGAATGGTACAAACGTCTAAGTGGTGAATTTCTCAAGTTAGGATTCACTAAATCAGCTTCGGATGGAGCTGTATTTTGCAGACGTGGATCGAGAGGGCATGCGACCATTGCAACGGCAGTAGACGACCTCACTATCACAGCTGAGAGTCAACCAGTCCTTGATGAGGTGAAGCACGACCTTGCCCAGGTCTTTAGTATGAAAGACCTAGGCGAGATCCATTGGCTTTTGAACCTCAAAATCGAAAGAGATTGGAAGAACAAATCGATTGCAATATCACAAGCCGCATACATCCAGAAAATCATCAAAAAATTCAATCTGGATGATGCCAAAATGTTTTCCACGCCTCTCGACCCAGCCGTTAAATTATCCAGAGACCAATGCCCTTCTACAGATGAAGACAAACAGAAGATGTCGAAAATTCCATACAGACAAGCAATAGGATCATTGATGTGGACAGCAGTAGCCACTCGACCAGACATTGCATTCGCAGTGTCACTACTTTCTCAATTCCTCGAAAACCCAGGTCCAACTCATTGGAATGCAGTCAAACGTGTCTTTAAATATTTAAAAGGCACGATGGACTACAAATTGACACTTGGGAAGAATCGAGACGGCCTCATTGGGTATTCAGATGCGGATTGGGCTTCACAAGAGCACAGGCACTCATAGCTTATATTTTTCAGATCGATGGAGGGACAGTATCATGGAGTTGTCAAAAACAATCCATAGTAGCCCTATCATCAACTGAAGCCGAATTCGTTGCTCTGACTCATGCTAGCAAAGAAGCCTTATGGATGCGCCACTTTATTTCTGAAGTATTCCAACCACTGAATTGTCCCATCAAACTTTATTCAGACAATCAATCAGCCATTGCCATTGTCTATGGCACTCAACAACACACGAGGACCAAACATTTCGACATTAGATTATATTTCATCCGAGATATAGTCGAAGATGAAGAAATTAAGCTTGTGTACCTACCAACGGAACACATGCTAGCCGACCTTCTCACTAAAGGACTTCCTAGTCCTAGAGTGAGAATCCTCAACAAGAGAATCGGAATATATTAAGCTTGAGGGGGCGTGTTGGGTGCATTTATGCTCCTGCACCAAAATCAAGCATAATATGTTCGATTTATTGTATGGTGTTTCAATCTTTTCTCATATTGTTCTTGTACCATGCATTCACTTCTCTGCTTATTTTCGAAATTTTCTAGTCACTCTCTATCTCTCCATTTCATTCTGTTATTTCTATTTTCACAGGCGGCTGCACCCAGCGGAGTTTGAAATGACTTCGACGCGCGAGCCCTTGGGCGCTAAAGGGCCGGGTGCAGGTATATGCTCTCTGAGACAGAATAATACTCCTCTCCCAGTGACAATAAATTCACTGAGAGAGGCGAGTAGTATCTTTCATATTTACATAACATGTAGTGTATTTGATTCTAGGTATTGTATTAATATAACAGTGACAATAAATTCACTGAGAGAGTGTATTTGATTCTAGCTTTCTAAGAACTCTACCGAACCTTCCCTGCCATAGCCCCAAGTTGCTAACAGGGTCCGGATTTGACTTCCGCCGTATCTGTCGTCTGGATCTCCACCTTAATGACTAGTGACTTGGGCCCCGGGGTGGCAGCAACAACATAGTGCTTCGGGAGGCGTCTCTCCCAAGGGCGGATGTGGGATGGATGGGGTGTCGGATTTGGTTTTTGTGTGACTTTATCTGGTGGGTCTGTACGAAGTGAGGGGTGTGGGGGCTTTTCATTCTCTACTTCAAGACAGGCAAACCGGTTATGTACAGGCAGCAGGGGCACACATCTCACCCGCTGCGCATCACAAAATCCAACGAATCTTCCACTTCCAATGCACCATGTTCCGCATTTTCGGAAATTCCTTCCGCAGTGGGCACTCCGCTTATGTCTGCGAGTGCGAGGAACTCTGGAAGGAGCTCAAGCTTCTCCTCTGTGGTCATAAGCCGGATGTCAAAGGCTTGGGGGCACTCGCGGGCATAGTGGCCTGGTTGTCGGCATCGGAAGCAGGTGATGGTTCCGTGGCCCTTTCCACGCATGCGGTCAACATCCATTGGGGCAGGGCCACTCTTCGAGGGAGGGGGGCTAGGGTTCCTAATAGACGCAGGCAGAACAACCATTGGAAATAATTTCCATGTGGGAATGAATGCACTTCCGGGTTTTGGCACGGGTGGAGTAGGATGGGCGGAACTGCGTGTCATGTTCCGGTTTGTCTCCACAAAGGCCTCGTTTGCTTCCCTGTTTCGGGACACCCTCCGCGCAGCTTGGTACCACCCTTCCAGATCATTGAAATCCGGAGCTCCATCCCCAAGCAGCGCAACTTGGTTCTGGAGTGTCGGATCAAGCCCTCGTCGGAATTTGATGATGATCGTCTTGTCGTCGTCATACTCCGCAAGGTCGATGAGCTCCTGGAAGCGGTCGATGTAGTCATCGACCGGATCCTTGGCCTGGTACCAGCTGGTCCCCTCGAGCTTCGTAAGGGCTGTGAGCTGCTCGTTTTTTGGGCAGAACTGGTCGGAAAATGTTTTCTCGAAGGCGTCCCAGTCCCGGAAGTAGTTCCCCTTGCCCTTTGCTTCATGTCGGATCACCTTGTTTGCAAAACGGGCTGCGTGATCCGACTTGAAAAAGGACAGTGCCCAGTGAATCCGAGCCTGGTCATTCGGAAAGAGGTCTCCGACAATTGTGAAGTAGATGCTGCACGTGTTGAAGAATGCGCATCCCTTCTCCCGATCTCTATCAAAATCCACCGGAGTTGCGGGTTTGACCTTTGCCAACTTCGCGGACATCCTCTCTTCCGCCAGTTCCGCTTTTCCAAAATCCGGCTCAGCCAGCATTGCATTTCCACCACCTTGTGGAATATCTAACTTAGCCAAAATTGTTTGTAAGGCAGTTTCAATCGCGTCGGTCTTCATCCAGTTCCGTGTCAATTCCTCCTCCATATTCCGAAGGCGATCATCCAGATCCATGTCAGAAGGGGAAATATGGGACGGGATTTCCGGGGTTGGGAGCTCGACGTAAGAAGAGGGGCTGTCGTATGCCGTGTGCGCGGAAGAGGTTGCGATCTCCGAGTCGCTGTCTCCGATTCCGAACGCACCTATGGCGAATGCAACGCGCAGTATGACCACCGGTCCTCTAGGGGAGAGACTTTTCTGCTGTAAGGGCAACCCTGGCTGGTTGTGGAGATCACACTACCACACAACTGACAAGGGGAAATCCAAAGTATGTATAAATGAACAGAGTATACAAGAGAGGGGATTCTCACCTGACAAGGGGAAATCCAAGGAGAAAAGTCTAAGGACCTCCAATGTCAGCGAGCCCGTATTATACTACGCTGCGCAGCCAGGGACAACACTTGGCACCCGCCATCAACCCTGCATCCTCCTGACCTCCCTGACCCTTGATCGACCCTTGATGCCACCTATTACGCGAGTCGCTTGATTTCGACACTGTTCCGAGAGTGGAAGTCGGAAATTGGAGTGGAACTGGCAAGGCGAACAGAACTGGTGGAAGTTCTCCCAGAAGCGGAATCATTTCTGAAAGCGGAGGCAGAGATGGAATCAGAACTGGAAGCGGAGTCGGAAATGGAGTCGGAACTGGGTGTGGTGTCGGAACTGGAAATGGAAAACAGGGTGTCCCCCGACAGCAAGGACCCGATTGACAATTACATTGACCATTTACAGGAATTGATAGACCTAGCAGAATACAATGATGATAAAATGAAAGTCATCAAGTTTCACCAAGGGTTGGACCTGAGCCTACAGAACAAGGTGGCATTACTCGGAGACAGTGCCCCAGACTTCAATGACCCAGAGCAATGGTGCAAGGCTGCCCAAAGAGTGTCCCGAAACTGAGATGGAAGCAAGGCATTCCTCAAAACAAGCCAAAGCCTTGGCAGACCTTCCCAAGGCACCAGCACCTTCCCAAAGGCCACCATAGTCCCAATGTTCGATCCTGAGCCCCTGTTCCGTGGACCAAGGCAAGCCACAACCCCAGCCCTGCCAAGAGATGGCCCAGCCCTGATGGACATAGACACCACACACAGAAGCGGTTGCCCCTCAGTAACTTGCTACCAATGCTGCAAGTCCAGTCACTATGCCCAAGAGTGCCCCCAGGCCTTCAACATTCGAACCATGACCCTTTAAAGAAAAACTGGAGATGGTCCCGGAGCTCCTTGCCCTGGCCAATGCAAGCCAAGAAACTCCTGAGTTGGGAGAGCAACCCACAACTCAAGAGGTGACAGAGGATGCGGAAGAACCAACATCAGGTTTTGTAGACCACAGTGGGTGAAAAGTGTGCCCCCGTTGCCTGTACATACCCAGTTCTCTTGCCTTAAAGTTGAGAATGAAGCACCCCCACTCACCTCACCTTTGCAAGAGAATTTGGTTGGAGCCACACAGAAACCCACCCCCACCCTCTGGACATACATGCCCTGACTTCGGGCCTTCAAAAAAAGAATGCCGAGACAGTGCATGATCAGCTCAGTCAGCACGGCCAAGTCCCTGGTGGTCAAGATGGAAATTCAGACCACTGACACTGGAGAGGTCAAGTCTGGACCTGCCCTGATTGACAGTGGGGTCACCAGGATGTTCATGGATTGAGCATACGGAGAGGAACCATATTAGTACACAGAAGCTCCAGAAGTGGATCTACATATGTAATGTAGACAGGAGTCTGAACACCTCAGGAGCAGTTACAGAGGTTGTAGATGCCATCCTCCCATTCAATGGGCATCCAGAAAGGATTACATTCATAGTCGCCTCCCTCGGGGTACAAGACATCATCATTGGCTTCCCCTGGCTCTGCGATCATAACCCAGAGATCAACTGGCAATCTGGCAAGATTTCCATGAGCCGCTGCCTGGATAGGTGCCACACCTGCTAAGCTGAGGAGCACACAGAGCGGAAGGAACTAAGACAGGCTGAGAAGAAGCTGTGGAAGTGCCGCTCGGGACCACACCTGACAATCATCAATGAGAGTGACGGCACCAATGATGAAGCTGAGGAGGATCCCTCAGAAGCCACAGACCCCACCTTGTGAGTCTGCTGCAAGAGGGAGACCACTTACTCTATGTGGACTTACCCCCTGAGCCCAAACCTGAGGTTATCTGAGTGGTGACCACGATGTCACAACACCTTGCCAAGGCTTCTCAGAAGTATGCCTGGGACGAGGCCCAGATCGTGGAGTACCTGTGGGGCTTCGAAGAGGTCTTTGCCAAAGAATCCTTTGACACCCTGCCAACTTGGAAGGTCTGGGACCATGCAATTGAGCTCAAGCCTAGGTACAAGCTGACAAACTGCAAGGTGTACCTGCTCTCTCCCTTGGAGCAAATCGAACTGGACAACTTCCTGCAGGAAAACCTCGGCACTGGGAGGATCACCCCATCTAAGTCACTGATGGCATCCCCAGTCTTCTTCATTCCTATAGGTGAAAGCAGCACGGTGGGAGGTTGTGGGCGCGCTGACCAATGCTGACCAATGCTTGGTCATTAGTTTGTCAGCGGAGCGCGCGAGCGGCGCAGCCGCAAGCCAAGAACGCTGCGCAGCATGGTCACGTGACCGTTTGCGTTCCAAATTAGGTCAGCGGCGAGCGGCGCAGCCGCGAGAGAACGCTGCGCAGTGGTCACGTGACCCGTTCGCGACCAGAGCGCGCATACGCGAGTGTGGTCCGTGCACGACACGCGCGCACGGTATAAAGGCCGAACGGTAAGGACATAACGCCAGGAACCTGCCCAACCGGCGATTCCTCTGTCTGCTGTCCGCTATGTGCTCTGTGCCCTGTGCTCTGTGCTCTGCGCTGTCTGCTCTGTCCGCTGTCAGCTCTGTGCTCTGTCTGATCTGGGTGCTGTCTGCTGTCAGCTCTGTCTGCTGTCTCCTCCTTTAGCTGGCTGGCTGTCTATGGCTTTGGTTGGCTGACTATCTATTGGCTTGCCTGGCTATCTATTGGTAAGTAATATCTCTTTTTTAATGCATTCCAATGTATTTTATTTTATTTGTGTTTATAATTTTATTGGTTCCTTTTTTTTTATCATATTGCATTCACATGTGCTTTATATTTTTGTGATTTTTTTCGAAAATAGATTTAAATAAAATCCAAAGACTGCTGAAAAAAAAGTATTTTAATATCAATATTTTTCAGGTTTTTTTCAAAAATAGACATCAATAAGTTCCCTCTAAAATTAATGAGATTCTGCTTTTAAATGTGGTTTGTTTTATTGTTTTATTTACTGTAAAGCCACTTACCAGCCACTCCTCTCTGGCTATACTGGTGGCTGGCTTACTATGGCTTTGGCTGGGCTCTGGGTTTCTCTGTCAGTCTCTGGGCTTCTCTGGCTTTGGCTGGGCATTAATAACAGCTTCTGCTTCAATGTACTGTGCTTTTTTGACATTTTTTCGCAAATAGATATCAATAAATTATCCTGACTTTGTGAAAATTGACAACAGCTCCAGGTTAAATGTACAGTGCATTTTCTTGACATTTTTCGAAAAATAGATAATCCTAACTTTGCTAAAATTAATAACAGCTTCAGCTTACATGTACTGGACATTTTCTTGACATTTTTTCGAAAAATAGATAATCCTGACTTTGCTAAAAATTAATGACAGGAGCTGCTTAAATATAGATTCCTTGACTATTTTATTTATGTCTGTATATGTCACAAAATAGATATTGATACATGTCCCTGAGCTTGCTAAAAGTTAATAAGTAGTAACAGCCTCTGCTTGCTTCACTTTGAGGCCCTTGGGGATATGCTACACATGCCATTGGGACATGCTATGCATGCTATACTTGAGGGGCATGCTACACACACTATGCATGGGGACATGCATATGCGTGGAGACATGCATGGGATGCGACACACACGCTATGCTTGGGGACACGCATGCTATGTGTGGAGACACTCATGGTATGCATGGAGACACTCATGTTATGCGTGGGGACACGCACACTATGCTTGGGGACACGCACGCTATGCATGGAGACATGCATGTTATGCGTGGGGACACGCACGCTATGCTTGGGGACATGCACACTATGCTTGGGGACACCCATGTTATGCGTGGAGACACACACACTATACTTGGGGACACTCATGTTATGCGTGGAGACACGCATGTTATGCATGGGGACACACATGCTATGCATGGGGATGTGCACACTATATGTGGGGACACACTATGCTTGGGGGACATGGTACAAACAAGGGACACACTACAGGGGAAAACACTACAAACAAGGGACAT